>ONZH01002533.1:0-244957 GCA_900303285.1 Rhinella marina
CCTCTTCTCCTCATCCCCCTCCCCGATACGCGCTGAGAAACAGACCGGACCGTGCTCTGGCTATCAAGCGACGTATCTTCCTCCACCGTCTCTTGTGACAAGCGCAAAGCATCCGACTTGATGCTGAGGCAGTGAGTTTTTCAACAGGCAAAGCAGCGGGATGGTGAGGCTGATAATGGCGGCATCGCCGCTGACCATCTGTGTTGACTCCTCAAAGTTGCTCAACACCTGGCAGATATCAGACATCCACGTCCACTCCTCATTGTAGACTTGAGGAATCTGACTGACCTGACTACCAGTTCTGGTGGAAGTTGACATCTGGCAGTCTACAATCGCTCTGCGCTGCTGGTAAACTCTGGATAACATGTTTAATGTGAATTCCATCTCGTGGGCACGTCGCACAACAGTCGGTGAGCGGGGCAGTTGTAGGCGGCGCTGCCGCTGCCCCTGAGAGTGGCAGCATCTGTGGTCGACTTGCGAAATGCGCACAGATGCGGCGCACCTTGGTGAGCAAATCAGACAGATTGGGGTATGTCTTGAGGAACCGCTGAACTATGAGATTGAACACGTGGGCCAGGCATGGCACATGTGTCAGTCTGCCGAGTTGCAGAGCCGCCACCAGGTTACGCCCGTTGTCACACACAACCATGCCTGGCTTGAGGTTCAGCGGTGCCAGCCACACATCGGTCTGCGCCGTGATGCCCTGTAACAGCTCTTGGGCGGTGTGCCTTTTGTCACCTAAGCTCAGCAGTTTGAGCACCGCCTGCTGGCGTTTACCCACGGCACTGCTGCTGCGCCTAGAGCTACCGACTGAAGGCGCCGTGCCCACAGATGGTAATTCGGTGGAGGAGGAGGAGGGGTCGGAGGAGGAGGAGGCATAGTACGTCTGAGAGACCGTGACCGAGGTAGGCCCCGCAATCCTCGGTGTGGGCAGTACATCAGCGGCCCCAGGGTCATTCTCAGTCCCAGCCTCCACCAAGTTAACCCAATGTGCCATCAGTGAGATATAGTGTCCCTGCCCGGCAGCACTTGTCCACGTGTCCGTGGTTAGGTGTACCTTCTCAGAAACAGCGTTGGTCAGGGCACGGATGATGTTCTCTGACACGTGCTGGTGTAGGGCTGGGACGGCACATCGGGAAAAATAGTGGCTGCTGGGGACCGAATACCGAGGGGCAGCCACCGCCATGAGATTTCGAAAGGCCTCGGTCTCTACCAGCCTATAGGGCAGCATCTCCAGGCTAAGCAATTTGGAGATGTGGACGTTGAGGGCTTGGGCATGTGGGTGGGTGGAACTGTATTTCCTCTTGCGCTCCAGCGTCTGCTGTAAAGACAGCTGAACGCTGCGCTGGGACACTTTGGTGGACACTGTGGAGGATCGTGGAGGCGAAGGTGTGGTTTTCCGGCGGGAGGCGCTCGTGCCGGGGTCCTGGGCAGGGGGTTGACTAGCAGAGGCAGCGAGTGACACAGGGGAAGGAGCAGGGGTGTGACCCGCAGGAGGTGGTGAACGGCCTTGGTTCCATTGAGTGGGGTGTTTAGCACTCATATGCCTGCGCATGCTGGTGGTGGTTAGGCTAGTAGTGGTGGCACCCCTGCTGATCCTGGTGTGGCACAGGTTGCACACCACAGTCCGTCGGTCATCCTCACTTTCTTTAAAGAACCTCCAGACTTGCGAACATCTAGGCCTCGCCACGGGAGCTTCACTACGTGAAACAGTTGCTGCTGATGCACCAGCTCTGGCCCTGCTTCTCCCTCTGGCCACACCACTGCCTCTTACAACCTGTTCTGGTGCAGCACTCGCCTCTGCCTCAGAAGCACTGTCTTCACTCGGCATATCAACCCAGCTTGGGTCAGTCACCTCGTCATCCTCCGATTCCTCAGTCTGCTCCCCCCTCGGAATTCCTCCCCTTACAACAACTTCACCACTGTCTGACAACCGTGTCTCCTCATCGTCCGACACCTCTTTACAAACTTCTTCCACTAACTCAACATTGTCATCATGATCATCATCATCACCCACAGACTGCGACAGTTGGAAAACTTGGGCATCGGGAACGAGGTCAGCAGCAACCTGAGAAGTGGTTTGTGACTCTGGGAAGGGTCCAGAAAACAGTTCCTGAGAGTATGCCGGATCGCATTCCAAATTTTCCTGGGAGGGGGCAGACTGGGGGATAGGAGGTTGAGGTGGAGGAGCCAGAGGAGTGCTCCCTTGGGTAACGTGGGTGGACTGCGTGGAAGACTGACTGGTGGACAAATTACTTGAAGCATTGTCCGCAATCCACGAGATCAGCTGTTCGCACTGTTGTGGTTTCAACAGTCCTCTACCACGTGTCCCTGTAAGTTGAGACATGAAGCTAGGGAGTGTAGCTCTGCGGCGTTCCACAGCTCCCTCATCAGCAGGTACTGTCTCACCCTGCCCAGGACCAAGGCCTCTGCCCCCTGCAGTAATTGAATGAGTTCGCCCACGCCCACGCCCTCATCCTCGACCCTTAGCCTTGGGGTTCAACATTTTCTGTATATAAGTGTATTATATAAAAAAAATAAAATAAACGGGCCTGGTGTACTGAAACCCACAAACTTGTTCAGTCTGGTTTAATTAAGTGACGTACAGAAAGTGTCACCTGGACAGAATATACGGATTGTAGTGAGTGTGCTGAACTGTGACACACAGAAAGGTTAAACGCAGCTGTGTGAAATGGATTTGTATCACTGAGCTAAAACAACAAAAAAACTAATTTTTTTTTATTTTTATTTTTTATATTTTTTTTTAGTTTTGTTTTTTTTGGAACGTGACATGCAGAAACTATGGTAGAGCTGACTGACACCTTACTGACGATGGCTATTTAGACTGCGACCCAGACAAATGTCGCACAGAGATTTTTAGGATCAATCTATATACGTGACAGGTAGCAAATGACTTGGTTCTATTCTGTGACGTACAGAAAGTGTCACCTGGACAGAATATATGGATTGGAGAGAGTGTGCTGAACTGTGACACACAGAAAGGTTACACGCAGCTGTGTGAAATGGATTTGTATCACTGAGCTAAAACAACAAAAAAACTAATTTTTTTGGTATATTTTGTTTTGGATTTTTGTTTTTTTTGGAACGTGACGTGCAGAAACTATGGTAGAGCTGACTGACACCCTACTGACGGTAGCTATTTAGACTGCGACCCAGACAAATGTCGCACAGAGATTTTTGGGATGAAGCCATACACGTGACAGGTAGCAAATGACTTGGTTCTATTCTGTGACGTACAGAAAGTGTCACCTGGACAGAAAATAGTGAGTGTACTGAACTGTGACACACAGAATGGTTCCACACTGCTGTGTGCAATGGATTTGTATCACTGAGATATAACATAAAAAAAAGGGGGGTTATATATGGCGATAGCTGCACTACTAGTGCCAGCCAGCCAGCCAAGCCAGGAGACAAAAAATAAATGTATTCTAGCCCTTAGAAGGGCTGTTGGGTTCTTTGTGGGTGATTCCTGCCTAACAGAGAACTAAATGCAGGCCCTAACACTCTCCCTGAAAGGCAGCAGCTCTATCCCTAACGACATCCAGACGGCATCTGAGCCGAGCACCGTGGCCAGTCACTAGTATATTCTAGGGTCACCTGATCAGGCCAGCCAACCCCTGCTATCGACATGTAAGGGCCCCACGTGATGCTGGGTGTACCATAGAGTCTCCTGGCTTGTGATTGGCTGTGTTTATAGGCGCCAAAAAAGCACGATGTGGAAGTTGCCATTTCCTCGAGCATGGCGAGATACTCGTCCGAGCAGGGAGCACTTACGAGTACCCTAATACTCGAACGAGCACCAAGCTCGGACGAGTATGCTCGCTCATCTCTAATCCTTACTTAAGGGCCTGCAGGTCCTCTTCACTGCTGCTGGAGCTAAAAGACATGAGAGGGCGCTCCTGCCTCATGAAAGCTACACTGGCTGCGGTAGCAGAGCTCCGCCGACCTCTCAGGGATGGTCTTGGTAGTGACCGGGCGGTCACACTGGCAAGAGCCGTGTAAACTTGGGCCTTGCTCTTTACCTTGTAGGGGCCAGATCCTCCCGCCGGCATACAAGGTGACAGAATCTCCGGCTGTAAGGGCTCTGGTAACGGTCTTCCGCGAGCGGCGGACTGTGCGGCCTGCACCTGCCATGGGCATGGCAGTTGGTATTGTATCACTGATGGCTGGTACACGAAACTGTTGGTGGTCATCTGTTCCACATGAAGGTTCGGCGGCGCTGGCAACTCTGGTATCAGGGGTTCCAGCTGAGCTTGGGATTTTTCCTCAGATCGCAGAGTCCCATCATTGGTCTCATGGGAACACCGAGCCTCTTCTGCGGCCTGGGACTCCTCAGTCCAGTCCTTCGGGGGCGCTGCAGGAGTAGCTGGTCACGTAAGGAGTTTCACCCCAGTAGCAAAGGGGCCTTGGAGGCTCTTCATAAGGGTATACTCCACGTAATTCCCTGCGTGGAGATTGTGGCGGACGGGCGGAAGATACGGCCGCTTTACAGAACGGCGGTTTACGTATAATTCTTCTGCCGTCTCCTCATGTGCGATAAAGCCAACTCCCCGTTCAACACTGAACCACATAACGGTACCTTTTCTGCGCTCCAGCTTGGGGTCACCGGACCGTGGGTGCTCCAACACCTGCACAACCCACTCCTCTACCAACTTTTTGTATTTCCAGAGGGTCAGGGCGTTCCGGGTGACAGCTTCGGGGACCATGAAATTTTGGCGAAGGGAGTAGTCCTTGCGTGGCGGAGCGGGAACTCCTGCCGCCTCCGCCGCATTAGCCGGTGGAGTGAACACCTCAGCGGGCACCTCAACTGACTTCTTAGGCTGCCGGACATGTTGAGAGACGTAGATCTTCTCCGGTTCCTTCTCCTCATAGGGGTCGTGCCCCACACCATGCCTCCCCAGTCATTGTCTGAGTTGCCTCGTCTTCCTCTCGCACTGGAGAAGGGGGCGGAGTTACCGGGGAGGAGTCTTCATCGCTAATGAATTGAATTTGTACGCAACAGCGTATAGAGTAACTTATACGTAGCAATAGCGTATAATTTATAGGACAAACTACGTAGCGAATGCGTACAAAGCCGAAGCGATTCACCTAATATTCAGATTAGCTTCGTAGCTAAAAATTCCCAAGATTCGATACGAATCGACGAATCGATTCGCTCATCTCTACTAGCAAATAAAAAAAATGATATGACAGTTACACTTTAAACTGCTAAATTGCAGAGGCAAGATCAAAAAAGTTTACTGCCCTTATCTGCATTAGGGTACCTGCACACAGTGCATATCTATGTGCAGAAAATCTGCATGAAATCAGCACCAAAACCGCCACAAAAAAACTATTTATTGCAATTTTGGTGCATTTTTGTGCAGTTTTTATGCAGTGTTTGTTGCGGATTTTCTGTTTAACAATCCCATTGACGTCTACAGAGGGTGCGGAATCTCACAACTGACATGCTGCAGATTTTACATTCCGCACGGCAGGTCAATTTCTGCACCTAAGGAAAAAAGCAATGTGTACATGAGATATGTCTACTGTCAATCACTTTGCTGGTCCTGTATTAGTTCATTCACACGACCATAGGCTGTCAGTGCCCTTGCTGCAATGCTCAGGCACCGGCCGTGTGAATTCTGTATTGCGGTATGGACCCATTGACTTGAATGGGTCCACGATCCACAATATACGTATTATCTTTTGCGGTGTGGAGGCACAGACCCAAAAGCCCACTGAAGTGCTTCGTAGTGCTTCCGTGGGCCTCTGATCTGTACCTCCACACTGTGCCGCCTCTTGCAGATTTGTGGTCCGTAATATGGCCACGGACAGCCTACAGTCGTGTGAATGAGTTCTATAACTGGGCTTTTTCCGCACAAAATCAGAGCAGAAAAACCTTGGTTAAATTGGTGTAATATACCTTGGTAAAATGTTGGTCTACTAAACTATTGATAGATGTGCAGTCCAAATAAGCCCTGCTGGCATACTATGCACCAGAATTTTTAAGAGGTACTAATTTTGTCACATCTTCAGTAGCTCTGTGCGCTAGACATTGAAATCTGGTGTAGTATTTAGCTGTAATGTGCACTAGTTTTCTGGCACACATATTAGTAATTATGTCAGGCTTCTGGTGACCCACTCATGGCCTACCCCTTCCCACTGTCGCCTGCCTACTTTTTGGAAAATTGGTGAGGGTGGAAGAGGAGGAAAGGAAGTCACACATTTTGCAGCAGCATTGCATTTATGACAAAATATGTGATTTTATTTATAGCACAAAACTGGAGTACTTGGCTATCTATACAGTATAACAGTGTATATTGGAAACCCTATGGGGGGAATGTATACCGCTCTACACTCCAAAATTCTATCTTCAAAAAGTTAGAAAATAGGTCTTTATTGACTTCTTGGTCTCATTTGCCTAAAAACTTTCAACTTTTGCCACATATGTGGTTCTTTATCAATGCTTTTTTGTTTCCCACGCCAGCTCTCCTGAAATAGGGACATCACAGGGGGCACATACTTTCCTCTAAAAATGTTAGGTATGCAAATAATGCTATTAAAAAGTATCAAATGTTATAACACTCTATATGGGCAATAATGTCATTAAAAAAACTTTGAATATTGCTTCAAAAACTTCAAGTGAGTTTTTCAGGCTTTTTTGGCCAAAAAAACCCCATGAAAAAAAGCCTGTATGAAGGAACCCAGATAGTACTTTTCATACAGCAGTTATGGTGATAGTGCATGTTTCTAGAACAGTCTCTGACCATAGATGGTTAATTACTCCAGTATGCCATTACAGAAGGTCAAGGAATGTGCTCCATGAAAAGCGTTATAAATAGAGATGAGCGAGCACTAAAATGCTCGGGTGCTCGTTATTCGAGTCGAACTTTTCCCGATGCTCGGGTGCTCGTTTCGAATAACGAACCCCATTGAAGTCAATGGGAAACTCGAGCATTTTTGCGGGGGACCAAGGCTCTGCCTAGGGAAGGCTGGGTGAAAACCTGGAAACCTCAGAAAATGATGGAAACACCACGGAAATGGACAGGAAACAGCAGGGGCAGCATGCATGGATGCCTCTGAGGCTGCCTAATCCCACCATTACCCCAAATTCTCAGGCAACAGCCTGGTGGTTACCCTCATGGCAATTGTGCTCACCCAGACCAAGAAAGGCGAGGCAAATACCCATCACATGTTAGGGAAGCACCCAACTAGGTGCAACGAAGGTCCATCACCGCCTGCAGGTGACACCACTGCTCATGCTGGCACTGCAGCTAAAATCAAGTTTAGTATCTGTTCTTATCAGTTGCTGTGCCTGCTGGTGGTATAGTGGTGAGCATAGCTACTTCCCAAGCAGTTGATCTGGGTTCAATTCCGGTATATCGCAGGAGGAAATTCAGAATCAGTACAATATCTAAAACGTCCCCCTACCCGGGAAAATTGTTTGGAGAGAGGGCCTGTAGGTGGGGGGGGGGGGGCAGGCTGGGGCAAGGAGGTTTCGCTGGAAGAGCCAGAGAAGTGCCCCCTGGGCTAGCGTGTGTGGTGGTGACAACAGCCGGATGTATTTAGAATGACGACGCAGGACCCCAACTTAAAAATTTAGCATCAACCGGTACAGTCGTAAACTATGAGCTTGATCAAGTGTGGTATGTGTTCTATGTATACTACTCAGTTTAATACCGTATATGGCAGCTATCTGGAAAAATAGTTTGTAGAGAGAGAGAGAGAAAGATAGGACAAAGAAGTAAATTGTTTGGAGAGAGGGCCTGTAGGTGGAACTCCGGAAAAATTGTTTGGAGAGAGGGCCTGTAGGTGGACCTCTGGAAAAATTGTTTGAATAGAGGGCCTGTAGGTGGACCTCTGGAAAAATTGTTTGAATAGAGGGCCTGTAGGGGGCCCTCCTGAAAAATTGTTTGAAGAGAGGGCCTGTAGGTGGACTTCTGGAAAAATTGTTTGAATAGAGGGCCTGTAGGTGGACCTCTGGAAAAATTGTTTGAATAGAGGGCCTGTAGGTGGACCTCTGGAAAAATAGTTTGAATAGAGGGCCTGTAGGGGGCCCTCCTGAAAAATTGTTTGAAGAGAGGGCCTGTAGGGGGCCCTCCTGAAAAATTGTGCTAAAAGAGTGCCAGTTGGATCTCTAAAAAATGGCGTTTTTTGGGTCAGCGTTAGGCAAAGACGATATGGAGGAGGAGTAGAGAAGAGGAGTAGAGAAGAGGAATCGGATACATAAGTTATTTAAATCTTTAGCTGCTTTCCCCCGGAGGAGATTTGAATTCCGGTGAAATCCAGGCTTTGTTCATTTTAATAAGCGTCAGCCTGTCAGCGCTGTCAGTTGACAGGCGTGTACGCTTATCGGTGATGACGCCACCAGCTGCACTGAATACCCGCTCTGACAGCACGCTAGCGGCAGGGCAGGCCAGCACCTCCAAGGCGTACAGCGCCAGTTCAGGCCACGTGTCCAGCTTTGAAACCCAGTAGTTGTATGGAGCAGAGTGATCGCTACGGACGTTGGTATGGTCAGCTATGTACTCCCTCACCATCTTTCTGTACAGCTCCCCCCTACTCTGCCTAGACTGGGGACAGGTGACAGTGTCTTGCTGGGGTGACATAAAACTGGCAAAGGCCTTGGAGAGCGTTCCCCTGCCAGTGCTGGACAAGCTGCCTGCTCACCTCCTCTCCCCCGCTACTTGGCCCACAGAACCATGCCCTCTGCCGCTAGCGGCGTCAGATGGGAAGAATTGTTTCAGCTTGTGCACCAAGGCCTTTTGATACCTATTCACTCTCATACTCCTTTCCTCTGCAGGGATGAGAGTGGAAAGGTTCTGCTTGTACCGTGGGTCCAGGAGAATGAACACCCAGTAATCGGTGTTGGAAAAAATTCTTCTAACGCGAGGGTCACGGGATAGGCATCCTAACATGAAGTCTGCCATGTGCGCCAGAGTCCCAACACGCAAGAATTCCCTCTCCTCACTGACCTGACTCTCCATTTCCTCCTCCTCCTCCTCCTCCAAGTCCTCCTCTTCAGCCCATACACGCTCAAGAGTTAAGGACTGAGCACTGGTACCCTCTACTGTCTCGCCGACATTCTCCTCCTCTTCCTCCTCATCCTCATCCCCCTCCTCCGATACGCGCTGAGAAACAGACCGGAGGGTGCTCTGGCTATCAAGCGACGTATCTTCCTCCACCGTCTCTTGTGACAAGCGCAAAGCATCCGACTTGATGCTGAGCAGTGAGTTTTTCAACAGGCAAAGCAGCGGGATGGTGAGGCTGATAATGGCGGCATCGCCGCTGACCATCTGTGTTGACTCCTCAAAGTTGCTCAACACCTGGCAGATATCAGAAATCCACGTCCACTCCTCATTGTAGACTTGAGGAATCTGAGAGACCTGACTACCAGTTCTGGTGGAAGATGACATCTGGCAGTCTACAATCGCTCTGCGCTGCTGGTAAACTCTGGATAACATGTTTAATGTGGAATTCCATCTCGTGGGCACGTCGCAAAACAGTCGGTGAGCGGGCAGTTGTAGGCGGCGCTGCGCTGCCCTGAGAGTGGCAGCATCTGTGCTCGACTTGCGGAAATGCGCACAGATGCAGCGCACCTTGGTGAGCAAATCAGACAGATTGGGGTATGTCTTGAGAAACCGCTGAACTATAAGATTGAACATGTGGGCCAGGCATGGCACATGTGTCAGTCTGCCGAGTTGCAGAGCCGCCACCAGGTTACGCCCGTTGTCACACACAACCATGCCTGGCTTGAGGTTCAGCGGTGCCAGCCACACATCGGTCTGCGCCGTGATGCCCTGTAACAGCTCTTGGGCGGTGTGCCTTTTGTCACCTAAGCTCAGCAGTTTGAGTACCGCCTGCTGGCGCTTACCCACGGCACTGCTGCTGCGCCTAGAGCTACCGACTGAAGGCGCCGTGCCCACGGATGGTAATTCGGTGGAGGAGGAGGGGTCGGAGGAGGAGGAGGAGGCATAGTACGTCTGAGAGACCGTGACCGAGGTAGGCCCCGCAATCCTCGGTGTGGGCAGTACATGAGCGGCCCCAGGGTCATTCTCGGTCCCAGCCTCCACCAAGTTAACCCAATGTGCTGTCAGTGAGATATAGTGTCCCTGCCCGGCAGCACTTGTCCACGTGTCCGTGGTTAGGTGGACCTTCTCAGAAACAGCGTTGGTCAGGGCACGGATGATGTTCTGTGACACGTGCTGGTGTAGGGCTGGGACGGCACATCGGGAAAAATAGTGGCGGCTGGGGACGGAATACCGAGGGGCAGCCACCGCCATGAGATTTCGAAAGGCCTCGGTCTCTACCAGCCTATAGGGCAGCATCTCCAGGCTAAGCAATTTTTAGATGTGGACGTTGAGGGCTTGGGCATGTGGGTGGGTGGAACTGTATTTCCTCTTGCGCTCCAGCGTCTGCTGTAAAGACAGCTGAACGCTGCACTGGGACACGTTGGTGGACGCTGTGGAGGATCGTGGAGGCGAAGGTGTGGTTTTCTGGCGGGAGGCGCTCGTGCCGGGGTCCTGGGCAGGGGGTTGACTAGCAGAGGCAGCGAGTGACGCGGGGGGTTGACTAGCAGAGGCAGAGAGTGACACAGGGGAAGGAGCAGTGGTGTGACCCGCAGGAGGTGGTGAACGGCCTTGGTTCCATTGAGTGGGGTGTTTAGCACTCATATGCCTGCGCATGCTGGTGGTGGTTAGGCTAGTAGTGGTGGCACCCCTGCTGATCCTGGTGTGGCACAGGTTGCACACCACAGTCCGTCGGTCATCCTCACTTTCTTTAAAGAACCTCCAGACTTGCGAACATCTAGGCCTCGCCACGGGAGCTTCACTACGTGAAACAGTTGCTGATGATGCACCAGCACTGGCCCTGCTTCTCCCTCTGGCCACACCACTGCCTCTTCCAACCTGTTCTGGTGCAGCACTCGCCTCCGCCTCAGAAGCACTGTCTTCACTCAGCATATCAACCCAGCTTGGGTCAGTCACCTCGTCATCATCCGATTCCTCAGTCTGCTCCCCCCTCGGAATTCCTCCCGTAACAACAACTTCACCACTGTCTGACAACCGTGTCTCCTCATCGTCTGACACCTCTTTACATACTTCTTCCACTAACTCAACATTGTCATCATCATCACCCACAGACTGCGACAGTTGGAAAACTTGGGCATCGGGAACGAGGTCAGCAGCAACCTAAGAAGTGGTTTGTGACTCTGGGAAGGGTCCAGAAAACAGTTCCTCAGAGTATGCCGGATCGCATTCCAAATTTTCCTGGGAGGGGGCAGACTGGGGGGAAGGAGGTTGAGGTGGAGGAGCCAGAGGAGTGCTCCCTTGGGTAACGTGGGTGGACTGCGTGGAAGACTGACTGGTGGACAAATTACTTGAAGCATTGTCCGCAATCCACGAGATCAGCTGTTCGCACTGTTGTGGTTTCAACAGTCCTCTACCACGTGTCCCTGTAAGTTGAGACATGAAGCTAGGGAGTGTAGCTCTGCGGAATTCCCCTGCTCCCTCATCAGCGGGTACTGTCTCACCCTGCCCAGGACCACGGCCTCTGCCCCCTGCAGTAATTGAATGCCCATGCCCACGCCCACACCCTCGACCCTTAGCCCTGGGGTTCAACATTTTTTGTATATAGGTGTATGATAAAAAAAAAAAAAAATTACACGGGCCTGGTATACTGAAACCCACAAACTTGTTAAGTCCGGTAGAATTAAGTGACGTACAGAAAGTGTAAGACTGTCTTCACCAACAATCTCATATACCTAGTGCCTAGGGCCCACTTGTAAGATTCATTCTGGTGCCCTTACATACAGCTACATGCAAATATTACCAGAGTCCCCTTCAAAAATTCCTAAGACTGTACCAACACACATTTCATTTCAGTAATAGCCTGCTGCTTAATATGTGCCTCAAACTGTTACGTCCTAGAGACCCTTCCAGTATTCTGCTGAGTGGCTCTTGTCTTGGACTAGGGCCCCCTTAGCTAGAGTTGTTGGGATGCAGTAGGTTGTTGTCTGTATGTAGTGCAGTCAGTCTACTGTACCATGTGCCACCCACTGGAAGATTTGCCTGCTCCCCGTGAGCCAGTCTGAGCCTGTGACCTAATCCTAAACCTAATATTATAATTTAAAGAGTAACTTAAAGAAGTTGTGGGTACCTAATGATTACCTTTCCTCAGGATAGGTCATCAATATTTGGCCCCCCGGCCGATCAGCTGTGCTGTTTCCTCATCAAGTTTTCACTGTGCGTCGCCTCACTTGTAGCGGCGGCACAACTACTCATCCTATTCACTCGTCCCATTAATTATCTTTTTCTGGAGTTGTTTTTTTACTGATATACAGTACTTTATTTCTGAACTTCAATTCTCCCCATACCTGTGTGCTGGTGACATTATGAAGGGGGCTCAATTCTTAAGCTAAAACCAGCCACTTTCTCTGTGTCTGCATCACCCAGAATGTAGATGTTCTACTTCTGGGACCACAGGACTGACAATGAAATCAGGCATTAAAGAAGCTATCCAGTCCCCAAATCAAAATTCTTTTTATACCTGTTTCAATTTTTTTTGTCATTTTTCATTGATCAATGGGTTCAAAGTCTGCATTTTGAGGACCACAATAGGACATGTTCTGTCTTTTGTGGAAGTGACCTACAGATGTGGAAAACACACGAACATCATGAGGATAGAGCATGTCCAATTCTGGTCCTCAAAATGTGGACCTTGAACCCATAGAATTCAATAGGTCTGAAAAAATGCAGATCGCACACAGACAGTATCCGAATGTAGCGGATCCGCAACTTGCAGCCCGCAAAAGAGATATGTTCATGTGCATAGGGCCTAATCCTACCTTTTTTTGTACTGGCTACTGAAGTGTTTATCTTGGCCTATCGTGTGTGATACACCGTGTGATACAACCATGATCAGCCCGGGGAACACGGTCCGTGTGCCGATCGCACTGTATCACAGTAATGTATGATGCAGCCAGTCTCTATCTGATGGTGGGGTATGAACACATGATGAGGTGAGTACATTACAACTGCTCCATGGTCAGATAAAGACTGGTGGTATCATACATTACTATCATGCAGCCAGCTCGGGTCAGGGAAGCCGTGGTCGGCCTGCAAAATGTGGTCGACACATGGACTGTGACTCCTGGGCCGATAACAGTTATTTGCATGAGCCCGAATAACTCATACTGAGCTCCCATAATAGTGACATCTACAGCACCCCCATAATAGTGACATTCACAGTGCCCCCATAACAGTGACATCCACAGTGCTCCCATAATAGTGACATCCACAAAGCCCCCATAACAGTTATAACCACAATGTCTCCATAACAGTGACATTCAAAGCACCCCATAAGTGACATAGACAATGGGGCAAAACAGTGACATCCACAGCGCCCCCAGTAACATCCACAGAACCTCCATAACAGTGCCATCCACAATGCCCCCCCAAGTGCCATCCATAGTGCCCCCAGTGACATCCACAGTGCCGTTCAATTGCCATCCGCAGTGCCCCCCAAGTGCCATCCATAGTGCCCCCAGTGACATCCACAGTGCCCTTCAATTGCCTTCCGCAGTGCCCCCAGTAACATCCACGGTGCCCCTCAAGTGCCATCCACAGTGCCCCCAAATGCCACACACAGTGTCCCCAGTAACATCCACAGTGCAGCCCAGTGACATGCACAGCAAAGTGACAGCACAGTCTGATCTCTATGCTGTCAGTCATGTACAGTACTTAAATTGTACTGTGCATGAGTCAGTCGAGTATAGGCTTCACACAGAAGCCTGTACATTGACAAGACTGCCGGCGGTCCTGGCGCATGCACGCATGATTACCCGTCCTGGCGCATGATTACCTGTCTCCTGCTTCACAGAAGAAGAGTAGCAGACGGCGAGGGAGCAAAAGATCTAGAAACGCTGCAGGAGCGGTCACGTGACTGTGGAGGGTAAGTATTAGGCTTCACTCACACGTCCGTATGTGTTTTGCGGTCCGCAAATTGCGGGTCCATTGTAACAAGAATAGGACATGTTCTATCTTTTATGCGGAATGGAAATACGGACATATGGACATATGGAAACGGAATGCATACGGAGTACCTCCCGTTTTTTTTGCGGACCCATTGAAATGAATGGTTCCGCATACGGTCCGCAAAAAAACCCGAATGGACACGGTCGTGCGAATGAAGCCTTAATGTAATAACCTTCCCTCCACAGGTTAAGATGAAGCCCAAGTTTTGAACTTTGGCTGGAGAACCCCTTTAATTTAAAGAGTATCTGTCAGCAGATTTGGCTGACTTGTTGCATGTGCACTTGGCAGCTGAGGGCATCTGTGTTGGTCCCATATTCATTCTTCCACAGATGATGAGATTGTCCAGAAAAGTTCTTCTGCATTGGAAGAAAAAACAGTGGCTACATATAATCAACAGGCCCTAATGTAATGTAATGCAAAAATATAAACAGGTCAATGTATAAACAGGTCAATGTATGGCCGGATCACTGCCAGACCCCATTATTGTCAATGGACATCCTACGGTGAACTGTAGAATCCGGCAATGCTGGATCCAACGAAATCTGGCAGGCTGTTCTCTGCCGAAAGACTTGCTTGTAATTTTACAGTAGATGGTCTGATATATATGTAATTGTAATAAAATGATAAATGTGTTTTAATACTAAAAAATAATATAAAACTAAAAAAGTAGAAAATCTACTAAAATTTACCTATAATGCATAAAAGTAGCAGTGGTAATTGTTTATTTTTATGATATGGATGGACAGAAAGTTTTATGAGGTTTTTTTATGACTAAAGGAATGAGGTTATCTATAGACAATCCTATAAAATATTCTAAATATACTTTACTAGCAGAAGATTTTGGACTTTAGCCAGGTTTGTTAGCTTCCTCTATAAACATACCAGTACAGCAGCTTTGTGTGAACCTCCCCGGGTGCTGTAAGTAACAGCACTAACAGATATTCTGGTAATTTATGATCATATGGCGATATGTTGTCTCTGTAGAGCTCAATATAATACTACTAATAATTAGAAAAATGTTCAAGATGTTTGTTATATGTATAGGGACAGGAGCTGCCAAAGCCTTAGAGTAGCAGTCTAAAACACTATTTTGTGTTGTAGTTCTTTTAAATTAGTTTTGTACAGATGAATTGAATTGGTCTTTATTAAAAATACAAAGTCATTTTTTCTGTACAGAGATGACATGCTCTAGTAGCAGCCTGTAGATTTTCTGTCTTTTTCCTCATTTGGGGAGTTGAGGGTCTCCTTATGTCTGCTCTCTAACATTATAAACACTCATGATAGCTTAGTTCTTATCTTACTGATAAGAATGTGGCTTAAATAATGCAGTGTCCGGGTTTGGGGTCCCCTGGACACCGTTGAGGTGTCACCACATGTTACTGCTCTCCGGAAGGGTTGTTAAGGCGTGGTGCACCCCAATGGGAAATAAGTCCAGAGAGTCAGGGTCTACAGTAAACCAGGGTGCTTCTTTACTGGAATTCAGGTGCAAAACAATACAGGCGAGGCATAGGACTGGCTTCTCCAATCTCCTCCCTGGCAGAAGAAGGGTTTGGTGCTGAGGAAAGGCCTGCGCTAGCTGTCCCTCTTTCTCTTCAGAAGGCTGGTACCCTGGTCCAAGGCTGATGATCCAGGGTCTGTGGCAGCGTATCCCCGTCCGTGTCTTCTTCTCGTCCCTCAGTAGTCCGTCAGATTCTCCTCTTCAAGCACTGGTCCCTAACTGCAACAACACTAAGGGCTCTGACTGCTGTCCTTATATACTGTGTCTGCTAGACTAGAACCTTCTAGTGGGAGGGGTGGAGTGGAGAAGCTCAGCACAAACAGATACAATGTTGCAGTTAATGGTAATGACTCAGCAGGTGTTTCTGACACAAACAAGTTTTCAGACATAACAACAGCTAAAACCAGACAGTTAAAAGGTCAGGCTGTCTGATTTTTGGTGGTAAACAAGTCTGGGTTTTTCCCTCCAAAACATAGTGGTAAACAAGTCTGTTTTTCTGTTATGGTAGCAGTGGAAAATTACCAGCTCCATAATCCAAGCTCTAACAGTCTCTCAATATTCATTTAACCCTTTCCACAGAGCCATTTAAGTACAGTGATAATGAACAGAGTATATATCAAAACATATACAAAATGCAGTTACACAGTAATAAAATGTGCACGTTAACCCTTGTAGGTCAAATAAAGTAAGACGTTTTTAACTTTGCATAGGGGAAATATACAAATGTCCAATTTCTAAGCGCTCCTGGCTCCCGGGCACTGTACTCTCCCCTACTTTAACTGTGGCGTCCCCGACACAGTCACGACCATCTAAAAAAGAAGATTTGTGCAACAGGCACCAACTATGTACATTCTGTTTTGAGATAGTCCATCGTTAGGGGCCTTCAATTTTCCCCTAGGTTTCTGGCTCTAGAATGTCACAAACTGGATTCATCAAGTGCTCGTTGTGTTCCACTTTGGATTGATGGTCTGTTGATGCTGTCATCTGTCTGGCATTGATGTATCCTGGCAGTTGGTTCTATGGAACATGTTGAATGCAAGTGGACAGGATGCATGTGGCTGATTAAGGCTGTGGTCATCAAGTTGGAAGGTCTTCACTGGTCACTTCTGGGGCAGAACAGGACAGCAGGTACTGTATTCAAGTCGCAGAGTTAGGACAAGTAGGGCTAGACTCTCCCCTACTTTTTCATTGGCTCTCTGGCCTTTTAACAAGTTCTGCAAAGGGGCTGCAACCTTAGTAAAATCCTGAATGAATCGTCTGTAATATCCAGCAAAGCCTAAAAATTTCTTTACTTCATAGATATTGGTAGGTGTGGGCCAATTTTTAACTGCAGCGATTTTATCAGGGTCAGGAAGAACCCCTTGAGCACTGACCACATGCCCTAGATTGTGCACCTCAGACTGCAATAAGTGGCACTTGGACGGTTTTAATTTGAGTCCATGTTTTATGAGTACAGCAAATACTTCAGACAGGTGTTGTAAATGGTCTTCGTAGGATTTAGAGTATATAATAATATCATCCAGGTACAATAGCACAGTCTCAAAGTTTTTGTGACCCAAGCAATACTCCATGAGACGCTGGAAAGTGGCTGGTGCATTACACAGGCCGAATGGCATATAATTGAACTCATAAAGTCCCATAGGTGTAGTAAAAGCTGTCTTTTCCCGGTCGTTGGGTGCCATGGGAACCTGCCAGTAGCCACTAGTTAAATCTAAAGTAGAGAAGAATGCTGCAGAGCCGAGGGCTGATAGGGACTCTTCTATTCTAGGCAAGGGGTATGCGTCTTTATGTGTGATGTTATTTAATTTGCGATAGTCTACACAGAATCGTATTGTACCATCCTTTTTATGCACAAGCACTAAGGGTGCAGCCCAAGGGCTATGACTGTCCCGAATTACATTAGAGGCTTTCATGTCGTTCACTATCTGTTTCACTTGCTGGTACATGGCTGGTGGTATGGGCCTGTATCTATCTTTAATGGGTAGATGAGACCCAGTAGGGATGGTGTGGTGGATCACCTCTACCTTCCCAAAATCCGTAGGGTGTTTACTGAAAGCAGCCTCATGCTCTTTAACAACCTTTATGGAAGAACCCCTTGAGCACTGACCACATGCCCTAGATAGTGCACCTCAGACTGCAATAAGTGGCACTTGGACGGTTTTAATTTGAGTCCATGTTTTATGAGTACAGCAAATACTTCAGACAGGTGTTGTAAATGGTCTTCGTAGGATTTAGAGTATATAATAATATCATCCAGGTACAATAGCACAGTCTCAAAGTTTTTGTGACCCAAGCAATACTCCATGAGACGCTGGAAAGTGGCTGGTGCATTACACAGGCCGAATAGCATATAATTGAACTCATAAAGTCCCATAGGTGTAGTAAAAGCTGTCTTTTCCCGGTCGTTGGGTGCCATGGGGACCTGCCAGTAGCCACTAGTTAAATCTAAAGTAGAGAAGAATGCTGCAGAGCCGAGGGCTGATAGGGACTCTTCTATTCTAGGCAAGGGGTATGCGTCTTTATGTGTGATGTTATTTAATTTGCGATAGTCTACACAGAATCGTATTGTACCATCCTTTTTATGCACAAGCACTAAGGGTGCAGCCCAAGGGCTATGACTGTCCCGAATTACATTAGAGGCTTCATGTCGTTCACTATCTGTTTCACTTGCTGGTACATGGCTGGTGGTATGGGCCTGTATCTATCTTTAATGGGTAGATGAGACCCAGTAGGGATGGTGTGGTGGATCACCTCTACCTTCCCAAAATCCGTAGGGTGTTTACTGAAAGCAGCCTCATGCTCTTTAACAACCTTCAGGGCGCCCTCCTTCCACTCAGCGGGAGTGTTCTGATCCCCAATGTGCAGTTGCTCCCACCAGAGACCTGCCAGACAGACTTCCGCCTGGCTGGCGGACTGCGTGACTGGACCGTCAAAATGGACAATATCATCGTTCCCAACATGTATTAATTTAGCAACAGTCTGGTATTTGTGCAACTGAATAGGTTGGTCACTAATGTTTAGCATGCGGATTGGCACCCTACCACGCTTCACAGTAACTAGACTGCGAGCAGCAAGCAAATATTCTTTTCCCCCATCCAGTATAGGTTCCACAAGGGCCTGGTAAGTTTTCCCATGTGGTCCTATACGTGCTTTACACCAAAGTAATGTCTCTGAGTGAGGTTGTAACCATATGGGTTTAGCATCAGTAACCCTTACATTTCCAATCTCACCCTTGTGATCACTGAAACTTTTGTGCCCCCTGAGTGCCCTCAGTGTATGCTGTAACACTCTGCGGTCCGGCAAAGGTGCTGTAACTAACTCTTGCTGGAGTATACACATCAATTCCTCCACACAGTTTTGCAAAATATTCATTCCCAATACAACTGGGGGAAAACCCTCATCATGCACGTGCACAACTATTAAACCTTGCCGCTGTAATTCAGTATTACCAATTTGAACAGTGGGCTCCCAGTATCCCTGGGATGCTATAGGCTGGCCATTGCTGGCGATCACATTTATCTTACTCTGAGTAGGATGGATAAGATGGTCTAGCTCCCAATGCTGCTGATAAAATGGCAATTGCATAGTAGTTACTTGTGACCCAGTGTCCACTAAAGCAAGGCAGGACACACCATTGATTCTGACTGTAATTGTAGGACATTCACCAATGTATGCAGCAAAGTTTGGACCCAAGCAGTCTCCCCCTGAGGGTTGGTCCATGGCCCCAGGAGACACTAGTTTAACTTCGTGCATTCCCGCTCCAGATGACCAACTTCTTGACATTTACGACATATTGGTCGGCCACTGGCATCAAACTGGTCAGTGGGTAATCGACCATGATTCCTAGGATTACCATTAGAACCATATCTCGGTCTACCTCTAGGGTACCAAGTACCTCTATCAGGCTGACGGCTTTGTTTCATGCCCTGGACCTCTTTTTGTAACACCTCAACATTTTTTACAAGCTGCAACACCAACTCTTTCAGGTTAACTTCAGTATGTTCATCACATTTGTTAACATTAGACTCTACTGGTTTACTCCTTTGTTCAGATATAGTGGCACAATTATAACCTGGGTCTGAATCAGAACCCAGCACCTTTACTGCAAGCTCCTTAAAGTCAAGAAATGGCATATCAGGGTCTTGTAATGCAAGAACTCTTAACTGGGTTTTTACAGCATCTAGTCTGGCACCCTCTACAAACTGGTCTTTCAGAGTCCGGTCTGGGTTAAGTACCTCATGTGGACCCATGTGCTGGATGGCACGCAGCGATTCCTGGAGACTTAAAGCAAAATCTCGTAGGTTTTCACCTATCCTTTGTTTGCGGCTAAAAAAATGCATTTTTAACTCGGACAATGTGCGCCTGTCAAACATGCTGGCAAGTCTGTCAAAGATGTGGTCAGCAGTACGCTTTTCAGTACTGGGCCATGACTTTACCTCTCTTAGGGCTGCTCCCTCCAATTGACCAATCAACATAGCAACTTTCTGTTCATCATTAAGGGAAATCATCTTGTAAATGGCGCTCATCTGATCCCTAAAATCTTTGAGGCCTGTAGGCTCTCCTCCATATTTCGGTAACCATGGTGCTCCAAAAAAAATATGGTACCGACAAGGGTATAGTTGGAGAAAGGCTAGAAACCCCAGAACTGGCAGGCAGATCACGGTCTCCATCTACTGACATGGCAGCAAAGTATAGTAGCACTATGAGACAGTAATTCAGTTCCTCACTAGCAAATCTCTAGCTAATAATGCAGGACACAGTCTCACTAGCACAGTCACTTGCTTGTGGCGAACCCCACAAGGGGAACACTTACAGTACAGATGCTTCTATGTTGCTGGTTCACCTCAGATACGGGATGGGGCGTTTCTGTAGTTGCCACTGGCTGTCTTGATCCACGGGAGCTGGATCCATGATGACTGTTGGTGCTGGACTGGATCCTGTTTGTGACGCCAAATTGCAGTGTCCGGGTTTGGGGTCCCCTGGACACCGTCGAGGTGTCACCACGTGTTACTGCTCTCCGGAAGGGTTGTTAAGGCGTGGTGCACCCCAATGGGAAATAAGTCCAGAGAGTCAGGGTCTGCAGTAAACCAGGGTGCTTCTTTACTGGAATTCAGGTGCAAAACAATACAGGCGAGGCATAGGACTGGCTTCTCCAATCTCCTCCCTGGCAGAAGAAGGGTTTGGTGCTGAGGAAAGGCCTGCGCTAGCTGTCCCTCTTTCTCTTCAGAAGGCTGGTACCCTGGTCCAAGGCTGATGATCCAGGGTCTATGGCAGCGTATCCCCGTCCGTGTCTTCTTCTCGTCCCTCAGTAGTCCGTCAGATTCTCCTCTTCAAGCACTGGTCCCTAACTGCAACAACACTAAGGGCTCTGACTGCTGTCCTTATATACTGTGTCTGCTAGACTAGAACCTTCTAGTGGGAGGGGTGGAGTGGAGAAGCTCAGCACAAACAGATACAATGTTGCAGTTAATGGTAATGACTCAGCAGGTGTTTCTGACACAAACAAGTTTTCAGACATAACAACAGCTAAAACCAGACAGTTAAAAGGTCAGGCTGTCTGATTTTTGGTGGTAAACAAGTCTGGGTTTTTCCCTCCAAAACATAGTGGTAAACAAGTCTGTTTTTCTGTTATGGTAGCAGTGGAAAATTACCAGCTCCATAATCCAAGCTCTAACAGTCTCTCAATATTCATTTAACCCTTTCCACAGAGCAATTTAAGTACAGTGATAATGAACAGAGTATATATCAAAACATATACAAAATGCAGTTACACAGTAATAAAATGTGCACGTTAACCCTTGTAGGTCAAATAAAGTAAGAAGTTTTTAACTTTGCATAGGGGAAATATACAAATGTCCAATTTCTAAGTGCTCCTGGCTCCCGGGCACTGCACTAAGTGCTTATGACCTCTTAGTAATTGAGAGATAAGGTTTATTAGATGGCCAGCACAAAGTGAAAGTGCCAGTCACACAGTTAGAAAAACAGTTAACCCTTTGTGACAGAATGGCTCAGTATTTTTAATAAAGGCCCATTGAAAATAATATTTTTTGCCAAAAATTAGTAAAATGCAATCATAAACAAAAATTGTACATAGACTTTAACCCCTTCAGTATCGACCATTTTTCACCTTAAGGACCAGGCCAAATTTAGGAAATCTGACGTGTCACTTTATGTGCTAATAACTTTGGATCACTTTTACTTATCCAAGTCATTGTAAGATTGTTTTCTTGTGACACATTGTACTTCAAAGTAGTGGTAAATTTGAGTTAATATAAATCACCTTTATTTATGCAAAAAATTGTAAATTTCCTGAAAATTTGGAAACATTTTTCAAAATTTTAATTTCTCTGCTTTTAAGGCAGATAGTGATACCTCACAAATAGTTATTACTTTACATTTCCCATATATCTATGTTGACATCATTTTGTAAGCATAATTTTATTTTTTTGGGACGTTAGAAGGCTTAGAATTTTAGAAGCAATTTTTAACATTTATAAGAAAATTTCCAAAACTTTTTAAGGACCAGTAACACAGCAATGGTTAATGGCCAAACTAAACTCAATATCTATTACCCTTTACAGAAACACTCCATATGTGGTCGTAAACTGATGTATGGGCACACAGCAGGAAATAAAAGGAAAGGAGCGCCAGATGGTTTTTGGAGGAGAGATTTTGCTAGACTGGTTGCTAGACATCATGTCCCATTTGAAGCAACTCTGATGCACCCTACAGTAGAAACTGACCCCCTTTTGGAAAACATGGGATAAGGTGACAGTTTTATTGGTACTATTTTGAAGTACATTTTTGAATGCTCAATATTACACTTTTTGTGAGGCAAGGTAACAAAAAAATGGCTTTTCTGGCACAGTTTTTATTTTTTTTTTACAATGTTCACCTGACAGGTTAGATCATATGATATTTTTTATACTTCAAGTTGTTACTGATGCTGATACCTAATACAGTGCCTTGTGAAAGTATTCGGCCCCTTGGAACTTTTCAACCTTTTGCCACATTTCAGGCTTCAAACAAAAAGATATAACATTTTACATTTTTGGTGAAGAATCAACGACAAGTTGGAGTCTGTAAAAGACCTGAGACTAGGACGGAGATGTATCTTCCAACAAGACAATGATTCCAAACATAAAGCAAAATCTACAATGGAATGGTTCAAAAATAAACGTATCCAGGTCTTAGAATGGCCAAGTCAAAGTCCAGACCTGAATCCAATTGAGAATATATGGAAAGAGCTGAAAACTGCTGTTCACAAACGCTCTCCATCCAACCTCAAAGAGCTCGAGCTGTTTTGCAAGGAAGAATGGGCAAGAATTTCAGTCTCTAGATGTGCAAAACTGATAGAGACATACCCCAAGCGACTTGCAGCTGTAATCGCAGCAAAAGGTGGCGCAACAAAGTATTAATGCAAGGGGGCCGAATAATTGTGCATGCCCCACTTTTCAGTTTTATTATTACAAAAAAAGTTTAAAATGATCCAATAAATTTTGTTCCACTTCACAATTGTGACCCACTTGTTGATTCTTCACCAAAAATGTAAAATGTTATATCTTTTTGTTTGAAGCCTGAAATGTGGCAAAAGGTTGAAAAGTTCCAGGGGGCCGAATACTTTCACAAGGCACCGTATGTCTATTTTTTAAAACTTGGTTTTACACAATAAAAGCATTTTTAATCATGTTTTTGTGTCTCCATTTTCTGAAAGACATTTTATGGGCGATATCTCATGTAGGGGCTCATGTTTCGTGGGATGAGGTGGCAGTTTGATTGGTACTATTTTGGTCTATATTGGACTTTTTGATCGCTTGGCATTATGCTTTTTTGATGTAAGCTGAAAAAATGACTTTTAGCACAGTTTTTATTTATTTTTATAGCATTCACCTTAGTGTTTAGATCATATTATATTTTTATAGAGCAGGTTGTTAAGGATGTGGCGCTGCCTAATATGTCTATTATTTTATTTTATTTCGGTTTAACACAAAAAAGCATTTTTGAAAATAAAATAATGTTTTTTTGTCTCCATTTTCTGAACGCTATATATATTTTTTTGGCGATTGCCTCATGTAGGGGCTCATTTTTTTGCAGGATGAGGAGACTATTTGATTGGTACTATTTTGGTCTATATTGGACTTTTTGATTGCTTGGCATTACTCTTTTTTTGATGTAAGGAGACAAAAAATGCTGCTGTATTCTTGTGTGCTAGTGTTTGGACTAATGGAGCACTCAGTTATGGCCTATCAGGTTCTGATCCTGAGATCAGAAACCCCTTTCTGGCCTTATACCAGTACCAGTGATAGTAACTGACTCCCTAGCTTTGCTCCTGGTTCCGGTTCTGGGTACGTTTGGATTGCTTCTATATTTGACCTCGGCATGCCTTTGATCACTCTCTGTCTTGTGTTTTGGTACTTTGTTTCTCATCTAGTTCTGACTTCGGCTTGGCTATTTGACTACCCCAGTCTTGCTATTTGGTACTGTATTTTCTGCTCAGTTCCGACCCATTTCCGTACGATCCAGTCTCTGTGTGGTTCTGTCCCTGTGTGTGTATGTCTTCCACTTTAGCAGAGTAGGGAACGTCGATCAGTTGCAGACTTGCTGCCTAGCGCTTGCACTGCAAGTAGACAGGGAAAGCGGGCAGGGTTCCAGTTAGGGCTCACTGTCTGTGTATTCCTGCCTACTGTGGTTACAATCAGATCTGTTGTATGATGGGTCTGCTGAGGTTCTGTCAAAGTCTCTATCATTTTGATGAAAAGAATAGTGCTACATTATGTGATTTTCTTACCATCAAAAGTAATGGAACTACAATTGGAGGCTCTGAAATAAAACTAGAATGGTTATATCTACATAGCTAAGCTAAGAAAGAACTTTAGAAATGCTGGTACACTAAATACTGTACCTTTCAATTTTACCCAAGGTGAGGGAAATACATTAAAATAAAGAATTACTTTGCTCTAAGAAAATGAATATTTTTTTAACAGCTAGTTACCATTTAAACATGACAAATTGCTGATTAACAACATTTCCCATGGCTCATGAATCTGGATATATGGCTAAAATAGGGCTTTCAAAAACAAAAAGGCTTTTAGCAGAATCATGACTCTTGCCATAAAAACTAATCAGATATCCTGGCTATTCTCCTTTAACTGACCAGAAAACTGATTAAAGTAAATATGCCCCCAGATGAAGTGTGAAACTATAATGAGCCAAACTGGATCATGTAACATGTTGAGCCAGTGCTTGTTTAATTACATTTGTTAACCAGCCGATAACCTGAAGATAGACCCATCTGCCAGTATGAGAACACAGCTCGGGAGAGGATGTTCAGCAAACAAGCAAATCCTTGCCACAACTTAAACAGCTGTTACTAGAAATGTAGGACTGAGGACATTATCAAAAATGTATCAATTATTAAACTTTTTAAAAATGTATAGGTAACACAACCTTATGTGCCCAAATATATGGACACTTCTGCATGGAATTACTATGTACATACAGTATGTCACAAAAATTTTGATGCAAATACTGTTTTGGTACTACTATGTGATTAAAACTGCGTTGTGCTGTTACACTGACAATACTACTGTATGTAAGTACTGTATGATTTGTACCTACGAAACTGACTGACCTGTTATATGTGCACTTGGGAGCTGAAGGCATCTGTGTTGATCCCATATTCATATGTGCCCGCATTGCTGAAGAAAAATGATGTCTTATTATATGCAAATGAGCCTCTAGGAGCAACGGGGACGTTGCCGTTACATATGGAGGCTCTGCTCTCTCTGCAGCTGCCGCATCCCCTCCACTTTAATTAAGAGGACCAGCTGTGATGACGTTTTCACTGCCTGGCCATGTCAATCAAAGTGCAGAAGGTGCGGCAGTTGCAGAGAGAGCAGAGCCTCTAGGTATAATGGCAACATCCCCGTTGCTCCTATAGGCTAATTTGCATATATTAAAACATTATTTTTCTCAGCAATGCGGGCACATATGAACATGGGACCAACACAGATGTCTTCAGTTGTTAAGCGCACATGCAACAGGTTAGCCACTTTCATAGGTACAAAGCTGCTGACAGATGCCCCTTAAAGGGGTTGTGTTACTTCAGCTAATAGCATTTATTATGTAAAGGAAGTTAATACAAGCCACTTACTAATGTATTGTGATTATCCATATTGCTTCCTTTGCTGACTTGATCCATTTTTCCATCACATTACATACTGCTTGTTTCCATGGTTATGACCACCCTGCAATCCAACAGTGGTGGATTATAGCACACTATAAAAAAAGCACTATCCTATGTGCTCTCCCATGGTCGCGGCCACCAGAGAGGCTGGCACTTTTTCCTATAGTGTGCAAGCACGGCCACCGCTGATGGATTGCAGGGTGGTCGAAATCATGAATATCTTAGTATACTGTAGTTACGATACACTATCAAAACTTAAAGTGGAGGGGAAGTTATCTTTACATCCATTCATGTGACTGCATGGGAAAAAAGAAACGTGTCCAATCAAAAAAGAAAAAACACAAGTCATTATTAACACTTACACCCCCAGCGCATGGGAAAAAAGAAACGTGTCCAATCAAAAAAGAAAAAACACAAGTCATTATTAACCCTTACACTCCCAGCGCGGTTTCCTCTTCAGCAATTAGATGCCGTGATCCCATGAGAATGTACAGACGCCCCATGTGGTCAAAAGGGGTGTCTGTACACGATCTGAAAGCTGTAAACCACCCCAGGATAATAAATGAGCAAATTCGGTTTTTAATTCAAAATTAAAAAGCCCTGATTGCTCATAAAGAAAACACAATCTATTTGCTCATATTTGAGCTTTAAAATAATCACAAAAAAAATGTTAAAAAATATATAAAAAATAAAAAAAAATATAAAAGTTTAAATCACCACCCTTTCTGTATAATTAAAAAATAAATACCTAAATAACAATAAATATAGACATCATGTGTATCACCGTGACCGAAAACGCCCGTACTTTTAAAATATTTTAAAAAATCCAATACGGCGAATTGTGTGGTGGAAAAAGCATCAAAATGGCGATTTGCTGTTTTTTGTCACTTTTTTTTTCTAAAAAAAATTAAATAAAAAGTGACCAAAAAGTTATACACATCCCAGAATGGTATCAATAAAAAGTTCAGATCGCCCTTCAAAAAATGAACTCCCATACAGCTCCGTACACATAAATACCAAAGAGTTATAGGGGTCAAGATATGACAAAAAAAAAAAAGGCCAACTTTATAATTATTTTATCACTATCAAAACGCAGGAAAAACTATACATATTAGGTATCGCCGGATTCGTACTGACCAGTAGAATGAAAGTAACTGGTCAGTTTTAATGAACATCTAACGCTGTAAATAAGAAACCCGTAGAACTGCAATTTCACCCGATTTGGAATTTTTTTCCCGCTTCCCACTACACCAGGGGTAGGGAACCTCCGGCTCTCCAGCTGTTGTGAAACTACAACTCCCAGCAAGCATACTCGCTCTGCTCTTCTAAGAACTCTCATAGAAATGAATGAAGCATGCTGGGAATTGTAGTTTCACAACAGCTGGAGAGCCGGAGGTTCCCTACCCCTGCACTACACCATATGCAATATTAAATGGTGGCGTTGGAAAGTACAACTTGTACCGCAAAAATGAAGATTACTTACGGTAATTGGATTTTCCAGAGCCCAGGACAGCACCAAGAGAGAGAGGATCCGCCTCCAGAGACAGGAAACCTGCACAAAATAAAAAGGCGGAGACTCTCCTCCACCTCAGTGTGAGTATCCAAGTATCAAGAGAAAGAACCAAAATAAATCCTTCACCATACAATTGAACATCATTCCCTTTTTTTTTTTTTTTTAAATATGCATGTGAACACCAAAACCAAGGGTGGGATATAAGGGGTGCTGTCCTGGGCTCTGGAAAATCCAATTACCGTAAGTAATCTTCATTTTTCCCAGTTCGCCCAGGACAGCACCAAGAGAGTGAATTATCAGAGAAAATTTTAGGGTGGGAGTGCCACCGAAAGCACCTGTTCACCAAAGAAAAGTTCCTCAGGAGAGGAAAGGTCAAGTCTATAGTGTTTGTAAAAAGTAGACGGAGAGGACCATGTCGCAGCTTTGCAAATATCCTCGATGGAAACACTGCGCCTCTCCGCCCAGGAAGTGGAAATAGCACGAGTAGAATGTGCTTTAAGGTTATTAGGGACAGAGGCACCAGAAGAAGAATATGCCAAAGAGATAGCTGAAGTAATCCATCTAGCGATGGAGGACTTTGAAGCCGCCTTGCCTTTACCTTTCCCTTGAAAAAGAATAAAGAGGGAAGAGTCCTTCCTCCAGGATCTAGTACTGTCCAAGTACTGTAACACCGCTCTTCTGACATCCAGGCAATGCAGATTTCTTTCTTGCTCATTTTTTGGGTCCTGAAAGAAAGCTGGCAACACTACCTTCTGGGACCTATGAAATTTGGAAACTACCTTAGGTAGAAAAGCTGGATCTGGCGAAATGATTACTCTATCGTCTAGAATGTTGGTAAATGGGGGGTTAATGGACATTGCCTGCAGCTCACTGATACGTCTAGCAGAGGTAAGAGCCACTAAAAGACAAATTTTAAGAGTCAGGATTTTAATTGGAATAGATTCCAAAGGTTCAAAAGGGGGCTTAGTTAAGGCTGTTAATACCAGGTTAAGGTCCCAAGGAGGTAATCTGTTGGACCGTAACATAGAGGATCTACTAATGGCCCTAAAGAATCTAGCAACCCATCTGGAGCTCGCTAGATCCTGATTAAACAGTGCCGATAAAGCAGAGACATGAACCTTTAGGGTGCTTGGAGCTAGGCCTAAGTCAAGCCCTTTCTGAAGGAATTCCAGAATCAGGGTAATAGGAGCTTCAACTGGAAAGTCCCCGAACCTGATACCGGAATATTCTAGGAATTTAGACCAAATTCTATAATAAATTCTAATAGTGGACTTCTTTTTACTCTGCAGAAGTGTAGACACCAGTTTCTCTGAGAAACCCTCCTTCCTTAGTAAGCTCCTTTCAAATTCCACGCCGTCAGATGGAGGCTTCTGACTGACGGGTGGAACACTGGACCCTGACTGAGAAGGTCCTGATCCTCTGGAAGGACCCAGGGGTCTGACACAGACATCCTTCTGAGCCACGAGAACCAGGCCCTCCTCGGCCAGAAAGGTGCAATCAGGATGACTCTTGCCCCTTCTTCTCTGATCTTCTTTAGGACCTTCGGTACTAGTGGCAGAGGGGGAAAGGCATATGCTAGAGAAAAGTCCCATTTCTGGGAAAAAGCGTCTATTGCCTTTGGAGATCCCCTGGGATCCAGAGAAAAAAATTCTGGCAGTTTCTTGTTGTTCAGAGTGGCGAAAAGGTCTATTGTTGGGAGACCCCAGAGAGCTACAACCTTCCTGAATACCTTCTGGCTCAAACTCCATTCTGCCTGGGACAATTGATGTCTGCTGAGAAAGTCCGCCTGAAGGTTCTCCTCCCCTCTGATATGTACCGCTGTAATTGAGAGTAGATGTTTTTCCGCGATAGAAAAAATTTTCCGGGATTCCTGCATCAGACTCCAGCATCTCGTGCCGCCCTGTCTGTTTAGATAGGAAACCGTAGTCCTGTTGTCTGAAAAAATTTTTACATCTCTCTTCTTCAGCAGATGAAGAGTTCCCAAAACCGCTTTTCGTACTGCCGACAATTCTTTTAGGTTGGAGGAGCTCTCCCTCTCCTGATTTTCCCAAAGGCCCTGGAGCAGAACATCCTGGACATGGGCACCCCAACCTGTAGGACTTGCATCTGTGGTGAGGCAGATGATATCCTCTATTTTCCATCGTAGCCCTTGATCTAGGTTTTTCTTCTTCAGCCACCAAGATAGCTCCTTCAGGGTCTGATCTGAGATTGTTAGATATTTCTCTAACGGAATTCTCCCTCCCCTCCAAAAGGACAAGATCTCCCATTGGAGGGACCTGGCACGAAACTGAGCCCAAGGGACTGCCGGGATACAGGCCGACAGAGACCCGAGAATGGACATCCCCTGTCTCAGAGATACCTTTCTGGAGCTCCTGAGATTGGAAATCAACCGGAAAATATTCTGGATTTTTTCTTCGGTCAAAAAAGTCCTCTGGTTTACAGAATCCAGAAGGAGCCCCAGAAAAATCTGTGACTGAGACGGGGAGGGTCTGGATTTTTCCACATTTATAATCCATCCTAGCTCTGTCAATACTCGGGATACTTCCTGAACTGCCTGTCTGCCTTCTATTTTTGATTCTGTGACAATAAGAAAATCGTCTAAGTATGGGATGAAAATTATATTCTTCTCTCTTATGTGTGCACTTACTTCCGCCACAAGTTTTGTGAATACTCTCGGTGCCATAGATAACCCGAAGGGCATCGCTGTAAACTGAAGGTGTAACAACTCTCCTCTTACCGGAACTGCTACCCTTAGGAATTTTTGATGTGGAGGGAATATAGGGATGTGAAGGTACGCATCCCTTAGGTCTAGAACTGACATAAAACAAAGGGGAAAGAGCAAGTTTACCACTGACTTTATTGTTTCCATTTTGAACTTTCTTACGTTGAGGTACAGATTTAGAGACTTTAAATTTATAATGGTCCGATAAGAGCCGTCCGGCTTCTTTACCAAAAACAGATGGGAGTAAAAACCTTCCCCTTTTTCGTTTTCTGGGACCCGGGCCAGGACCCCCTTGCTCAATAGCTTTAAAACTTCTTCCTCCATGGCAGACAACCCCTGTCCTGAGGTCTGGACCTTTGTGATCATGAACCTTTTTGGAGGGAGAAAACGAAAATCTAATTTTAGGCCTTCTCTCACAATACCTAATACCCAAGAACTTTCTGAAATTCGAGACCAGGCAGGGAAAAAATTTCTTAATCTTCCTCCTACCTGGCTTCTGGCGTCATTGGGGGTCAGGTTTTTTATGATCAGTTCCTGACTGCCTGAAGAAGAAACCTTTCCCTTTCTTCTGGGATCTGAAATTATTGGTTCTATCCCTTCTCTGGGCTTCTTTCTTCTCTTTGAAAGGACGAAAGGACCGGTTTTGTCTATGTGAGAAGGAAACAGAGGAGGAACCAAAACCTGGAAACTTCTTTTTATTATCTGCGGCTTTTTCAAGAAGTTCGTCCAGAGCCTGGCCAAATAAGAATTCTCCCTCACAAGGGACTCCACAAAGTTTATGTTTGGAAGGTAAGTCTCCTCTCCAATTTTTCAACCACAGAGCTCTACGGGCTGAATTTGATAAGGCGGCTGATCTAGCCGCTAATCTTACAGAGTCGGCCGAAGCATCAGCAAGGAAATCCGCCGCCTTTTTGATAGTTGGGAGGAAAGCCAGCATTTCTTCTCTGGCTACTTTACTACGCAACTGAGCCTCTAGTTCAGAAAGCCATATTATTAAAGAACGGGCCGTACAGGTGGCAGCAATACTGGGTCGAAACGATGAAGCTGACGCCTCCCATGCCCCTTTTAAAAAGGATTCCGCCTTCTTATCTAAAGGGTCTCTGAGGACCCCTGTGTCTTCAAACGGAAGGGTTACATTTCTGGATACCTTGGAAATAGCTACGTCAATCTTTGGAGCTTTATTCCAGGAACTAGAGGCCTCCTCTTCAAAAGGATATTTTCTTTTAAGGGCCTTAGATAGAAATATTCTTCTGTCCGGTTTTTTCCATACCCCTTTGATTAATTTTTCAACGTTTTTATGTACAGGGAAGGTTTTTTGTTTACGGGAGTCTAACCCCCCGAACATGATGTCCTGAATAGACTTAGGCTCTTTACTATCTTCAATGCCCATCGTGCTCCGAATAGCTTTCAACAATTTGTCTATGTCTTCAGCAGGAAAACAAGGACGGCCCCCTCTTTTCTCATCATCAGAGGAGGAAAGAGAGGAGATATCTGAATTGATAATACCTTCCTCCTCTAAATCAGACTCAGAGGAGGGGGAGACCACCAGCGGAGTACCTCCCGATGGTCTACTAGATTTTGATAAAGCACGATTTTGGGACAGAGAAGATGATACCTCAGATCTAACCAGGGTCTGTAGACATTTGTAAAAAGATGGGGATTCCTCTGCCACCGTTTTGTCGATACAAGGCTGGCACAGTTTTTTGTCCCACTGTCTGGACAAAGTGGCTTTGCACAAAGCACATTCCATATTTTTCCTTTTCGATATCACTTTTCTAGGCTTCCCCTAAAAATACATACAGAAAGCCAAATAAATATATATAATTATAATATTCTCCGGTACAAAAAACTCACCCCTCCCCAAGGGTACCGGGTTAGGAGTAGGATTGGTCACTTCCTCAGCTGCCTTTTCCTCCTCCATAGCAGCTCTCCAGGCCAGAACCAGTATGCCAGCTTACTTTCTGCCGACTGATCCAATTCAGCTAACGGCACACTCCCTGGACGCCATGGGGAAGACTCTGTCTGCTTCCTTTATCCTGGTTCTTCCGGCCACGTGACCCCCGGGCGTCTGACGTCACCGCTGCGCGCTCAGCGCTGCGTTCCACAGACGCCCCGCCCCCCGACATGCGCTCACAGCGGCCGCTCAGGCCCGGCCGCGCTGGTAAACCATCGGCATCCTGCCGCACCGACTCCTTCCTTCCGGGACACCCCCTCCGGAATATCTTACTGCGGCTCCACGCAGTGTACCGCTCGACGCCCCGGACTACCTGATATCAGCAGGTAAAGCTCTTTCTTCAGACAGCCGCCCCGGCCAGCGAGGCCAACTATCAATACCCACGTAGGCAGGCTTCCTCTCCAGAGACAGGAAACCACACTGAGGTGGAGGAGAGTCTCCGCCTTTTTATTTTGTGCAGGTTTCCTGTCTCTGGAGGCGGATCCTCTCTCTCTTGGTGCTGTCCTGGGCGAACTGGGAAAAAACAAGCCCTCATACAGCTATGTGAACAGAAAAATAAAACAGTTATGGCTGTTTGAAGGCAGGGAGCGCAAAACGAAAACGCAAAGCCGAAAAAACCTCCGGGACTGAAAGGGAGACTATTATTAGTCACTAGTACTATTGGCCTCACAGGAGCAAAAATGGAAAGTGCTGTGATATGGTCTAAAATTGTCACATCTTTTACATTCCCAAGCAAATATGCAGCTTCCCTGTGATTTCGAGCTGACAACTTCAAAAACAATAATCTACAAACATATCAGCCAGTGTTACAGGGCTGAGATTCAGTCCTGTGTTGATATTTAAATTAGACATATGGTTGAGTAACTAACATCACACTGCCATGTGATTCCATAGTCATGACCCCGCCCCTTCCTGTGCTTACATCACATGTACAAGGAATTGGGGAGGGGGGGGTGTTGATATACCTGGCCACTGGGGCATTTCTGGCGAGACTAGCTTCCTGTGAGGTCTTAGATTGAGGAAGTAGACCATCTTAGATGCAAAGGCTAAGTATCTTTTGTCTATATTGTTAGACCAGTTACATGGTGTATATATACTGATATGACCATGATATTGATCTCATTTGTATATGTTGTACCTAGATATTGTAGTTAAGTAAAGGGGTCTACCAAGGCAACATATTATACCTGTGGTATAAACGGAGAACAATCCCATGATCTAGGGGGAAAAGGGGAATATTGACCATTGTCATCTGATAATTGGTGATATTCCGCCTTTCACACCAGTAACTTGAGATATTGATATTAGTAAGCAATATCTATCCTTTTTCAGCCTGCCATGTTCATTATGGGACCTCTCTGAAGGCTCTATACATAAAGTAGGCACATATAAGAGGCAGACACTAAACAAAAAGGGGGCACATATAAGAGGCACTATACATAAAGAGGGCACATATCAGGCACTATACATCAAGGCGACACATATCAGGCACTATACATAAAGGGGGCACATCTAGGAGGCACTATACATAAAGGGGACACAAATAAGAGATGCTATAATAAAAGGGACACACATAATAGGCACTAAATAGACAGGGGGCACATATTAGAGGTGATATACATCTGAGAATTTACATCTGGGCCAGACAGGTAGATTTGAGTGTCACCAGCATAGAGATGGCATTGGAAGCCATGGACTCTATAAGTTGTCCCAGGTCAACCAAAAGAGAGAGCGAGTGATGAGGTGGTGTATGAATGGGAACCACTGAAATTTCTATTGGTAAGGTACAAGGATATCCAGGAGAAGGCCATTGTGAGAAGGTTTGTAACAGGAGAAAGTGGTCGACTGGCAGAGGACAGGTCGAAAAGGAGGAGTACAGACTAATGACTTTTAGCTTTGGCAGCTAGCAGATCATTGGCGACGTTGGTTAGTGCGGTTTCAGTGGAGTGACTGGGTTAAAAGCTGAATTGTAGTGGATCAAATAGTTAGTGGGATAAGAGATGGGAGGACAGTTTGAGATGAACCTGTTGTTCTAGGAGTTTTGATGGGAATGGGAGTAGCTAGATGAGGTAATAGCTGGATAGAGAAGGGGTGTCCAGTGAGGGCTTCTTGAGTATGGGTGTGATGATGTCAAGTTTTAAAGAGGAAGGGAAGACACCAGTATTTAGTGATAGGTTGAAGAGATGGGTTAGGGAAGGGATAACTATAATGGTAAAATTAGGGATGAGGAGGGATGGTACTAGGTCAAGGGCATAGGTGTTGAGGTGCAATCTGGAGATTAAGGCGGTAAACTGGGCTATTTGGGAAGAGCACTAAGTAGTTGTGTAGAGGAGTTGCAGGGATTGTTGGTTGAAGTTTTCTCAGATTTTGTAAATTTTATAATAGAAATATAAGGCAAAGTCTTTGGCTGAGATGAGGTGTGTGATAGGGGGCACCAGGGGACGGAGGAGAAAATTAAGGGTATTAATCAATTGTTTGGTTTGGTGTTGTGGGAAAAAGACAATATGAGAATAGTTAAGTAGCCCTGTTTAGAAGCAGTGAGTGCATACTTGAAGTTGAGAACAGCTTGTTTGTATGTGATGAAGTCTTTCTTGGAGTGGGTTTTCTTCCAGTGTCATTCTGCATCTCTGCAGTTTTTGTCCGGTGAGTATGCCAGAGTTGTCGATTGATTTGATGGTTCTGCTGTGTGTGAGGGATGTGACTGAGTCAAAAGCTGAAGTACAGTACTTGTAGTATTGTAGAAAACAGAGTCTGTGTCCGCATTGTTCTGTTTTAGTTTTATCGGATCACAAAACCTTCTTTCACGTTTTTGGGGAGTCTTTCACATTCTGTTTGGTGAACTCCAAATGTGTATTCTTATGTTTTCTTTTAAGAAATGGCTTTTTTCAGCCACTGTTCCATAAAGCCCGATTCTATGGAGTGTAGCCACATTCTGTGGACTGTACAGCTTATAGTGGTTCTATGAACAGATAGATCCATCTCTGACATACATCTGACTTTCTTACCATTCATAATATACTACAGCTATACAGACATTTTGTTAACGTAAATTGATTCCCATGAAAAGTATAGGACAGGTGATAAATGTAGGATTACTGCGAGTCTGACTGCTGTGATCCCCATCAATCTGTAGTACAGAGGGTCCATGAGTGCTGTCTCTAGATAGGCTGGTTGTAGTATGTTGGTCCACTGTTCAATTCCTGTCTATGGAAACTGACATAGACAGTGTCCCATCAGTCTCCTAGAAATGAATGGAACTGTGGATCAACACGTGCACTAAAACTCCATTCAGAAAGGCACTCAGTTACCCCTCATTCTTAGGATCGCTGGATCATTGTTACTTACTTTTTGTGGGATAACCACTTTAAATGTCTGCATTGTTTTAGATTCACATAGTTGAGGAATTATTCCAATGACATATGCCTTACAATGGCAATGTTGAATGAATGGTTCGCCCATCAATGAAAAACTGCTATACTTATATCTGATGCATGTTCTACCTTTGTAATCACAGTTGATAAATTTCCATAGCTTAATGTAAACTCTGAAAAGAAACCTATTACTAATTATAACATAGCTTCATATAAACATAATATACAGGGCTCCTGTTAACCCAACAGTTTCTAGGCAAGATTTCAAGATAAAGTCTTGCAGCAAATCAGAAAGAACCTGGACCACATCTCCTAAACAAAACATATGATTTATATCCTTATGTTTATAATAAAGCCCAGTCACTGGGTGGCCAGGTCAGGATTAGAAGGTTTGCAGAGTTTTCGTCTGGCAGGAAAAATAATCTTCTATGGGAGTTTATTCAAGGAATATAAGATGTCTAAAAGATAAAGCAACGTGTTAAGGACAATGTAGATATAATTGTAAGGTGAAAAAGTATGAAAGTAAATACAACAGAACAATTGGTAAGTAAATAGAACTTATAAAAAGCATAGCAATGAGCAAATATGTAGTTTCGCTTATATATAGACAACACCAAGCTGAATCGTCCCTGAATTATATCAAGAGGAGTTGGCATCTGCAATGACACAGGTACATGACTGTATATGTTATATGTTATTTATGATTAATTTGCTAACAACTCTTTGATCTGGCACAGAACATTTATTGCATGTTGAACCATGGGGGGTGCAGGAGCCAGAGCTAGGGGGTTTATCTCTTGAAGAAGAGAACATTTAAGATATAACATCTAAGCTTGGATTTTGGGACTTCAAAGATTGAGACTACGATTTAACATAGTAACATAGTTTATAAGGCCGAAAAAAGACATCTGTCCATCCAGTTCGGCCTGTTTTCCTACAAGTTGATCCAGAGGAAGGCAAAAAAACCCTGTGAGGTAGAAGCCAGTTTTCCCCACTAGGGAAAAAAATTCCTTCCCGACTCCAATCAGGCAATCAGAATAACTCCCTGGATCAACGACCCCTCTCTAGTAACTATAACCTGTAAGATTATTACCCTCCAAAAATACATCCAGGCCCCTCTTGAACTCTTTTAGTGAACTTACCATCACCACCTCCTCAGGCAGAGAGTTCCATAGTCTCACTGCTCTTACCGTAAAGAATCCTCTTCTATGTTTGTGTACAAACCTTCTTTCCTCCAGACGCAGAGGATGGCCCCTCGTCACAGTCACAGTCCTGGGGATAAATAGATCGTGGGAGAGATCTCTGTACTGACCCCTGATATATTTATACATAGTTATTACATCTCCCCTCAGTCGTCTTTTTTCTAAAGTGAATAACCCTAATTTTGATAATCTTTCTGGGTACTGTAGTCCACCCATTCCAGTTATTACTTTAGTTGCCCTCCTCTGAACCCTCTCCAGCTCTGCTATGTCTGCCTTGTTCACAGGAGCCCAGAACTGTACACAGTACTCCATGTGTGGTCTGACTAGTGATTTGTAAAGTGGCAGGACTATGTTCTCATCACGGGCATCTATGCCTCTTTTGATGCAGCCCATTATCTTATTGGCGTTGGCAGCAGCTGTCTGACATTGGTTTCTGCAGCTTAGATTTCTGTTCACTAAAATTCCTAGGTCCTTTTCTATGTCAGAGTTACCCAATATTTTACCATTTAGTATGTACTGGTGACTTGCATTATTCCTTCCCATATGCATAACTTTACATTTGTCAGTGTTAAACCTCATCTGCCACTTCTCTGCCCAAGCCTCCAGTCTATCCAGATCCATCTGTAGCAGTGTACTGTCCTCTTCTGTGTTAATTACTTTACACAGTTTAGTGTCATCTGCAAAAATTGATATTTTACTGTGGCAAGCCTTCTACAAGATCATTAATAAATATATTGAAGAGAATAGGGCCCAATACTGACCCCTGTGGTACCCCACTAGTTACAGTGACCCAATCTGAGTATGTGCCATTAATAACCACTCTCTGTTTTCTATCACTGAGCCAGTTACTTACCCAGATACAGACATTTTCTCCCAGGCCAAGCATTCTCATCTTATATACTAACCTTTTATGTGGTACAGTGTCAAATGCTTTGGAGAAGTCCAGATATACGACATCCATTGATTCGCTGCGGTCCAGTCTAGAACTTACCTCCTCATAGAAACTGATTAAATTGGTTTGACATGACCGATCCCTCATGAAGCCATGCTGATATGGAGTAATTTGCTTATTTTCATTGAGGTACTCCAAGATAGCATCTCTTAGAAAACCCTCAAACAGTTTACCCACGACAGATGTTAAACTTACCGGCCTATAGTTTCCGGGCTCTGTTTTTGGACCCTTTTTGAATATTGGCACCACATTTGCTATGCGCCAATCCTGTGGAACACTCCCTGTCAGTATAGAGTCCTTAAATATCAGAAATAAGGGTCTAGCGATGACATTACTTAATTCTCTTAGGATACGGGGGTGTATGCCATCCGGTCCTGGCGATTTGTCTATTTTAATCTTTTTAAGACGTAGCTCTACTTCTTCCTGGGTCAGACAGGGCACTTTTAATGGGGAATTTACTTTTATATTCTGCATTTCATCTGACAGTTTATTTTCCTCAGTGAATACAGTGGAGAAAAAGATATTTAGTAGCTTTGCTTTCTCCTCATCGCTCTCTGTAACTCCCCCCTCATTACTCTGTAAGGGGCCGACACCTTCAGATTTATACTTTTTACCATTTATATAATTAAAGAACATTTTAGGGTTAGTTTTACTCTCTTTGGCGATTAATCTCTCGGTCTCTAGTTTGGCTGTTTTTATTTGTCTTTTACATATTCTATTTTTTCCTTGTAGTTTTTCAATGCTTCCTTGCTCCCCTCCTGTTTTAGTGATTTAAATGCTTTCTGTTTATCATTTATTGCTTTCTTTACAGTTCTGTTTATCCACATTGGTTTTTTCTTGTTCCTTAACCTTTTATTCCCATAAGGTATGTACCTCTCACAATTAGATATTAGGATGCTTTTAAAAATATCCCATTTTGTGGCTGTATTTTTATTTTTGAGGACTTTGTCCCAGTTAGTTAGGCCTATGGCCTCTCTTAGTTGGCTAAATTTAGCTTTTTTGAAGTTAGGTATTTTTGTTCCTCCCTGAAGAAACGCTCTTTTGAATGACAATTGGAAGGTTATTATATTATGGTCACTATTTCCTAGGAGTCCCCCGACCTGCACATCTGTTGTTCTGTCAGGTCTATTGGTTAATACTAAGTCCAGTATGGCCGTCCCTCTAGTCGGGTCCTGAACCAGTTGGGAAAGGTAATTGTCTTTGGTTATTTCCAAGAACCTGTTTCCTTTATGAGATATACAGGTTTCAGTTTTCCAGTCTATATCTGGGTAGTTGAAATCCCCCATAATAACGACCTCATTATGATTTGCCACCTCGTCTATTTCGTTTAGAAGTAGATTTTCTATGGGCTCTGGTATACTAGGGGGTTTATAATAAACTCCGATTAGTATTTTATTATTGTTTTTGGCTCCATTTATTTCTACCCACAGTGACTCCACATCTTCATGTCCCTCACTTATATCTTCCCGCAGTGTGGGCTTTAGACAGGACTTTACATAAAGGCAGACCCCTCCCCCTCTCCGGTTTTGGCGATCCTTTCTAAAAAGACTGTAACCATGTACGTTAACTGCCCAGTCATAGGTATCATCCAGCCATGTCTCAGTTATTCCCACTATGTCATAGTCCTCCTCACACATCACTAATTCCAGTTCACCAATTTTATTAGTCAGGCTTCTGGCATTAGTGTACATACACTTTAGAGGTCTATGTATATTTTTTACCCCCCTTTTTAAATTACTATTACCTGTGAAGTGAATATCCGGGGTTTTTGGGTTACTTTGGTTGATGTTTTCCGCAATATTCTCCCTACATTCCTCACTAATCCCAACCCCCACTAACCCCCCACTCTCCCCGACTATGACCCACTCTCTATCTACACTATCTACCCCCTTATTAGTATTACCCCCCACCCTCCCCCCAGATCCTAGTTTAAAAGCTCCTCCAGCCGTCTAACCATTTTTTCCCCCAGGGCAGTTGCACCCTCCCCATTAAGGTGCAGCCCGTCCCTACTGTAGAGTCTGTAGCCGACAGAGAAGTCGGCCCAGTTCTCCATGAACCCAAACCCTTCCTTCCTGCACCAGCCTCTGAGCCACTTATTTAACTCCCTAATCTCCCGTTGTCTCTCTAGTGACGCTCGTGGCACTGGTAGTATTTCTGAAAACACTACCTTGGAGGTCCTGGACTTGAGCTTCTCTCCTAGTTCCCTAAAATCATTTTTAAGGACCTTCCATCTCCCCCTGACTTTGTCATTGGTGCCAATGTGTACCATGACCGCCGGGTCTTCCCCAGCCCCACCCAGCAATCTGTCAATCCGATCCGCGATATGCCGAACCCGAGCACCCGGGAGACAACACACTGTTCGGCATTCACGGTCTCGGCGACAGATGACCCTGTCTGTCCGCCTAATTATAGAGTCCCCTACCACCAGTATCTGTCTGTCCTTTGCTGCTCTCCTTTTCCCATCCTTCCTGCAGCGGTCATCCTCCTGGTTTCTAGGAGAAATGCCCTGCTGCAGTGTCGCTGGTCCTAGGCTTTCATCCCTAATATCAGCCAAACAGGCATATTTACTAGGGTGTTCCAGCTCAGGACTAGCCTCCCTGGCACTTTTCCCTCTACCCCTCCTTACTACATTAACCCAACTGCTGACCTTATAGTCCTGCTCTTGCCCATCTCCTCCCTCCTCCTCTTCACTGGCCCCAGCCAGTGCCTGCACTGTGAGGTCTAAGCCTCTCTCCAGGTGTTCAATGCCCCTAAGTATGCCAAGCTGCTTATTTAGATCCAAGATCCGGGCTTCCAAATATGCAACGTGATTGCATCTAGTGCAAATGTATTCACCCTCGAATGGTTCTTCAAGGCATGCATACATTGCACAGGACACACACTTAGTAGCATTGTCCATGGAGCACCTGCTAGATGGGGATATACAGTACAGAAAAAAAACCGGAGTAAATCAGTAAATATATGATTAGGGTTTGCTGTAGCTGGAGGACTACAAATCAAGTTAACACACAAGGAAAATCACTCCAACCTTACTTTTTGCTCCTGGTCTTAAACTCCGGTTTTTTAACTCCACTTATACACAGCCCACTTACAAAGCAAGCCCAAAGTCAGAGCAAGCTCTATAAGAGTTTAGCTATGTAATTTATAGCACCTGGGATTGCTAACCACTCCCCTTCACCAGGTACACAGCAGAGAAAAAAAAATGGGTTTAAATGGTATTACCAAATGCAACCAAATACAAGCACTAAACAAACAAAGAACTTTGCAATAAACTATAGACAGTTATTTGCAGTCACTCCCACAAATTCACACTCAGTACCAGAACTCCGGTTTTTTAACTCCACTTATACACAGCCCACTTACAAAGCAAGCCCAAAGTCAGAGCAAGCTCTATAAGAGTTTAGCTATGTAATTTATAGCACCTGGGATTGCTAACCACTCCCCTTCACCAGGTACACAGCAGAGAAAAAAAAATGGGTTTAAATGGTATTACCAAATGCAACCAAATACAAGCACTAAACAAACAAAGAACTTTGCAATAAACTATAGACAGTTATTTGCAGTCACTCCCACAAATTCACACTCAGTACCAGAACTCCGGTTTTTTAACTCCACTTATACACAGCCCACTTACAAAGCAAGCCCAAAGTCAGAGCAAGCTCTATAAGAGTTTAGCTATGTAATTTATAGCACCTAGGATTGCTAACCACTCCCCTTCACCAGGTACACAGCAGAGAAAAAAAAAAATGGGTTTAAATGGTATTACCAAATGCAACCAAATACAAGCACTAAACAAACAAAGAACTTTGCAATAAACTATAGACAGTTATTTGCAGTCACTCCCACAAATTCACACTCAGTACCAGAACTCCGGTTTTTTAACTCCACTTATACACAGCCCACTTACAAAGCAAGCCCAAAGTCAGAGCAAGCTCTATAAGAGTTTAGCTATGTAATTTATAGCACCTGGGATTGCTAACCACTCCCCTTCACCAGGTACACAGCAGAGAAAAAAAAAATGGGTTTAAATGGTATTACCAAATGCAACCAAATACAAGCACTAAACAAACAAAGAACTTTGCAATAAACTATAGACAGTTATTTGCAGTCACTCCCACAAATTCACACTCAGTACCAGAACTCCGGTTTTTTAACTCCACTTATACACAGCCCACTTACAAAGCAAGCCCAAAGTCAGAGCAAGCTCTATAAGAGTTTAGCTATGTAATTTATAGCACCTGGGATTGCTAACCACTCCCCTTCACCAGGTACACAGCAGAGAAAAAAAAATGGGTTTAAATGGTATTACCAAATGCAACCAAATACAAGCACTAAACAAACAAAGAACTTTGCAATAAACTATAGACAGTTATTTGCAGTCACTCCCACAAATTCACACTCAGTACCAGAACTCCGGTTTTTTAACTCCACTTATACACAGCCCACTTACAAAGCAAGCCCAAAGTCAGAGCAAGCTCTATAAGAGTTTAGCTATGTAATTTATAGCACCTGGGATTGCTAACCACTCCCCTTCACCAGGTACACAGCAGAGAAAAAAAAATGGGTTTAAATGGTATTACCAAATGCAACCAAATACAAGCACTAAACAAACAAAGAACTTTGCAATAAACTATAGACAGTTATTTGCAGTCACTCCCACAAATTCACACTCAGTACCAGAACTCCGGTTTTTTAACTCCACTTATACACAGCCCACTTACAAAGCAAGCCCAAAGTCAGAGCAACATGGGCTTCACATTTATGGGGGTTAGTCAAGTCTGAGTGTGTTCTTTCCCACCCTCAGGGATCAGAAAAGGCTACTGTTTGTGTTAGGTCTGCTGTTATTTCGCGCCTTTTTATAACTTTTTCTTGCATTTGGATGTCATTGTTCTTTTATCGCCTTTATCTAAGCGAAGCACCTTTTCTGTATTAAAGCTTAAAACTTTAATAAGTTTAGCCTTTGTATGCTCTAAAAGAATCCATAGCCTTTGATAGAGTGCACAGTATGCTTTGATTGATGGAAAGCAGTGTATGTGTTGGTTACTGATTTATGCTGCCTGATTTTGCAACCTGAGTGGAAGGTGAGTGCAAGTTTCATTGAGTGGAAATAGATTAAAGGCTATGGACATCTTCAGGGCACCTTCTGTGATTGCAATTTACTCATTTGGGCTACAAATCATATTCCATTAGCTAACTGCTCATGTGAAGCCTTATCTATGATCTTCTGACTTCACAAACATTCATTATAGCTAAATGATTATCAAAGTGATACAAATATGGCATAGTTTAGGGGTATGTGCAGCCCTGAACTGCAACGACGTACAACTTGACGACAGTCCCTAGCCTAGGTACGTGCTGGGGCGTGCAGGGAGGGGAAACAATGGGAGAAAACAATAAACAAAGACAGAACAAACAATATAAGAATAATCACCAGACCGAGGTCAAACTAGGAAGTCACATCAAAACCAGGGGAACAAATAGGAGCAAAGTCAAAAACACGATCCGAGGTCAGAAGCCGAGAGGTAACGAAGTACAAGGGGATGAGACAAGGACGAAGTCAAGATCAATAGCCGAAGTCAAAACACAAGTAACAGCAGTTCACAATCGCAGGTTCTTTGAAATAAGACCAATCACAGGCAACCTGTAGCCAGCAGGTTGCCTGTTTAAATAGGCCCAGCAGATGGGTCACATGACGTGGCCAGCGTCACGTGACCCAAATCAGAAACTTTAATACACCTGAGCGCTGACTCATGGGTGTCAGTGCTCAGCTCCCCTGCTGCTTTGTTGTCCAGGGGATGGAGGAGGTCGGCCACGCTTGAGAAGCGTGCGTCGCGGGGCCCTCCCCTCCCCTGGGTTGCTATGGATACGAGGACGCCGACTCCCCATTACAGCTTATGTATAAATTGAGCCTATCACCAAGAAACTGGCCTAGATGAGTAATTCAGACATCAAATTCTTTAGGGCCAAGACTAAATGTGTAATGTGAATGTGTAAACTAACACACAGAGGAACTGCAGGACAGGGTTAGCAGTACATGACTCAGAGGGACTCTGCCCATTGTAATGTGAATAGGGCCAGTTGTGATACTAATACCATGTGTTATCAGTTATCAAAAACAATAGTATAACTATATAGTAGTGCCACTGGGTGGCATTTTATATAGGTAGCTTGCAGCATTATTTTAATGGTCAACTCTGTGACGTTTAAGTTAGGGCCAGAGGCGTAGCTAGAGGTTCAGCATGGGGGGGGGGGGGGGGGGCGAAACATACTTGAGTGGGCCCCCCACTTAGTAGCTTCCCAAACGCACGTTTCCAACTTCACAGGCACATACTAATAGTTGTGGTTATAATATTGTATTAGAAAGATGACTGTATAAACTTCTAGATCATCTGTGCTGTTAAGTACAGTACAATAGACTTTCTACATACCCTAGTCTAAATACTCTACCACATAATGCAGTAAAATATAGGAGTAATAGGAGTAAAAAACAAGGGGACTCCTATGTTAAAGGAAACCTGTCCCCGGTTTTTACATCACTAAACTAACAGTCCCCTGCCCCCATCAGACCTCAAATCATCAGAATGTGCCCCCATCAGACCTCAGATCATCAGAATGTGCCCCCATCAGACCTCAGATCAGCTTACTGTGCCCCCATCAGACCTCAGATCAGCGTATTGTGCCACCATCAGACCTCAGATCAGCGTGTTGTGCCGCCATCAGACCTCAGATCAGCCTACTGTGCCCCATCAGATCAACAGAATGTGCCCCCATCAGACCTCAGATCAGCAGAATGTGCCCCCATCAGACCTCAGATCATCAGAATGTGCCCCCATCAGACCTCAGATCAGCAGAATGTGCCCCCATCAGACCTCAGATCCTCAGAATGTGCCCCCATCAGACCTCAGATCAGCAGAATGTGCCCCCATCAGACCTCAGATCATCAGAATGTTCCCCCATCAGACCTCAGATCAGCTTAATGTGCCCCCATTAGACCTCAGATCAGCGTATTGTGCCCCCATCAGACCTCAGATCAGCGTATTGTGCCGCCATCAGACCTCAGATCAGCCTACTGTGCCCCCATCAGACCTCAGATCAGCGTATTGTGCCTCCATCAGACCTCAGATCAGCGTAGTGTGCCCCCATCAGACCTCAGATCATCAGAATGTGCCCCATCAGACCTCAGATCATCAGAATGTGCCCCCATCAGACCTCAGATCAGCGTATTGTGCCCCCATCAGACCTCAGATTAGCGTATTGTGCCCCCATCAGACCTCAGATCAGCAGAATCTGCCCCCATCAGACCTCAGATCAGCCGAATGTGCCTCCATCAGACCTCAGATCAGCAGAATGTGCCCCCATCAGACCTCAGATCAGCAGAATGTGCCCCCATCAGACCTCAGATTAACAGAATGTGCCCCCATCAGACCTCAGATCTGCAGAATGTGCCCCCATCAGACCTCAGATCGGCTTAATGTGTCCCCATCAGACCTCAGATCAGCGTATTGTGCCCCCATCAGACCTCAGATCAGCAGAATGTGCCCCCATCAGACCTCAGATCAGCAGAATGTGCCCCCATCAGACCTCAGATCAGCAGAATGTGCCTCCATCAGACCTCAGATCATCCGAATGTGCCTCTATCAGACCTCAGATCAGCATATTGTGCCCCCATCAGACCTCAGATCAGCGTATTGTGCCACCATCAGACCTCGGATCAGCAGAATGTGCCCCCATCAGACCTCAGATAAGCAGAATGCGCCCCAATCAGACCTCAGATCATCCGAATGTGCCTCCATCAGTCCTCAGATCAGCGTATTATGCCTCCATCAGACCTCAGATCATCAGAATGTGCCCCCATCAGACCTCAGATCATCAGAATGTGCCCCCATCAGACCTCAGATCAGCCTACTGTGCCCCCATCAGACCTCAGATCATCCGAATGTGCCCCCATCAGACCTCAGATCAGCAGAATGTGCCCCCATCAGACCTCAGATCAGCGTATTGTGCCCCCATCAGACCTCACATCAGCAGAATGTGCCCCCATCAGACCTCACATCAGCAGAATGTGCCCCCATCAGACCTCACATCAGCAGAATGTGCCCCCCATCATAATGGAAACGCTCACTTGTATTCGCCCGATTGTACTAAGGCCATCCCTGCTGGGCCCCCCAGAGTCACTGGGCCCGGAGCCGTGGCCCCCCCCTCTGCCCCCCCGGTAGCTACGCCTCTTGGTTAGGGCTATAATTTCAATGTAGGGTATCATTATCTTGGTGCTGTATAGAATTATAATGAAAATATATGGAACTATATAATTAACATTATATGGCACATTTTTATTGGCAGTAGTACTACTCTGGTAGCTATGTGTGTCTGGTTATGTTACATTTGCAGTGTATAGCTATATTATACAGTGTGTTGCTAATATTGGCTCTGAATGGCACTATATTTTTAAGACTCTGTAGTGTCTGGTTATAACACGGCTTATTAGGGGCAACAGCAGAATAATCTGCTAGTGTGCAGTGGAGTAGCAGTCTTATGGGGAATAGGGTTCATAGGATTTTTTTATGGGTAAAGAAAAACAGAGGAATATCATAAAAGTTGTTCTGTTTTAGACATGTGTCAGTGATAGAGATAAGCAAATTGATTCTATACAAACTGAATTTGTTGCACATTTTACAAAAACTTTTGTTTCCTACATATCCAAAATGTTTGGAATTCATCCTGCATGAATTGTTCAAAATGGTGTCTGCCATTTTACAGATCAGCAGACAGGGAGAATGAAGAAGGATGAAGAAGATCACATGACCCCCATTCTGGCGGCCTTGCCCATAATGCCTTATAGTCAGCCTCAGCCAATCATAAGGGACTTTAGCCATAATGTAGAGATGACTCGTGGACACGTCATACTCACTATATACCATCCCAAATAGGAACTGCATGTGTTTTCTAGGCGTATACTTTTGAGGGATAAGACATCTAGCGCATAGAAAAAAAATAGATTTTTAAAGCACAGAATACAGCTAAATTAGTGTCAAGGAGGTTCTGTCACAGTGAGGTGAAGATGATAGCTAGTTAGATTTATAATTATTTTAGAGAGAGAGATTTCAGACAGGACCCTGTTTGTTATTGTGTAACTTATTCAGGCTGCCTTAGGGAGGCTAGAAATGGCAGTCATTTTAGACTGCATGTGCTAGTGTACAGCATTTACAGCTGTACTACTGAATTGATGTGAATCAGTCCAATCTTCATCACAGACATTTTACAATATAAATCTTTGTGCTGATAATATATTGGTCTGCATCACAGTAAATATATATTGTACTGTACAGTTGACCATTCTTTTTTAATATTTCAAAGTTTATTTAAAAAAATTAAATTGATTACAGACTAGTGCACCTGATGTATTGTTGTGCGTCACTGCCACTGACTGTATATTGTAATTCAGTTGACCACACACTTTTGTATCTGATGTACTGTTCTGCGTCATATTTAACATATATTGTACTTATTATTGTTATTTATAAAAAATATTTCAAAGGAAAAAAAAAATTCAGCAAGTTAGACTAATGTTCCTGTTGCGTTGTTCTGTGTCACAGCTGTATTGCACTGGACTCTGTCCAACTGACCATATTTTTTTCGATTTTGAAAATTCAATTGAATACATTCAGTTGATCAGAGGCTATTGTGCATAATGTATTCTGTGTCACAGTTATATTGTAGTGGACTGTACAACACTTTTAGTGGATAGACTGTGTGACTTCTAATACTCTGCCTGCTAAAAAAGATATTCCAGATAGCGTTCCTGTTGATGAGTTGTATGCGAATAGTCAACGTTTGGACTGCCTTGAGGATGAGGTTCAGGCACAGGTAGAGGACATAATGACTGAAGTATGGCCAAAACATCCAGAAAACCTGTCAGGGGAAATCTGCTTTTGCTGTGGTTGGCTCAGGAACAGGTGATGCTGCTGCTGTTCTTGGTCTAGGGTCAAAAGCTGTCAGACCTAGGACAAGCTTGGATGCTGGCAGCTCCATGTGAGCATCTCTTGTGTGGGAGTTTTTCACAACTTTGCCGGTCAACAAAATCATGGCTGTGCGTAAGTTCAGCAGGCAGGAAATAAGATGTGGCAGTTTAGGTACAAATGTAGAAACTATGGTTCCTTCAGCACAGAATCGTCATCGCAGACTCACATAGGAAAATTCAACTGGCCAGCAATGGGAGCAAGATGGTCCTCCTCCTCCCCATTATCATTCTAGTAGCCAGGCCACATCCACAAGCCATCAACATCATCAGCTACTGCTTCTCCTGCTCTGCCTATGCCTCTACCTACTCCGCTCTTTTGTCAATCACACATAATGGAATGTGTGAGTAGGAAACAAAAATAAGTGCCTGGCATCTGTTTGTGTCTTTTCCAGACCACATAGTGGATTCCAATGCCCTTAGGCAACTGATAGCATCTAGGTATCAAGATCTGTCCCTGCTTGGCAGAGAACATTGGGCACTCCTTGCAACTGTCTCCGTGCCACCATCAATATGCGGAGCAGCAATGGAGCAGCAATTACAGCTAGGGAAAATACAAGTCTTTTGCAACTGATGAGCCAGGGCGAGAAAAGTCACACAGCGAATCAGTTGCTATAGTGCAGCAAATCTCCAACTGCATATCTCCCAGGCAACTACAACTGGGCAACCTAGTAAGGGACAATGGAAGGTACATCATGGCTTGATAAATGATTTATCAGCTCACTGCTCCAGCTGGTCAATAATGCATGGACTTTGGAGGAAGCAATCCACTTGCAAGAAGGCTACCCGACACTATTGAGATTCATATGGAAAATTAACTCACAGTATCGCAGTGGCTTTCTCTCAGCTCACCAGGCACAGTGCCGCACATTGTACAGCGACTATGCTTGGTAGTTACTTCATTCACTTTAATGTGGCTGAGCTGTAACTAGGCCATGTGACCAATGGACATCACATCACATGGTCTAAGCTAAGCTGTGAGAAGGCAACTGCACTACTGTGAGCACTGGTCCTCTCTCAGACAGCTGGGGTATAGGACCCCCACTCATAATATAATGATGACCTATCCAGAGCATAAATCATCAGTTAAATAATCTCAGAAAACCCCTTTAATGACCGGTGGTACATACAAGATTTCTCATAGGTGAGCAGGTCAACTCATTTCGGACTACTTACGAATTCCTTACTCATGACATGAACAATAATGCTCAACCACCCCCCTTAAAACAACGCATGACCACTTTAAAATGCATTGGTTGGGAGGAGATCCAGATTGTGATAAAGTAATTAAGAGTTTTTCAAAAAGTTTATACAGATCAAAAAACAATTCAATTAAAAAACAATAAATCAAATTCCATGGAGCATTGTGAATATGTCTCCATACCATGGAGTACTTTCAGTTAGTCTCCATACAGGACTAGTCTCTTTAAGGAAATTCAGCACCCTGTCTTCCAAAGCATTGCACAGAGCCAGCCAGAATGCTACTCCATACTGATGAGGAGCAAGCACCCCAAAACAGCTGTCTATGGATGGTTATCTGGTCTGGCTGTATTCCTTTGTCAAATACCAAAGCTTGTTAGAAGGTTGGATCTTGACTCATAGGGGACCACTTCAAATAGGTGGAACAGGTGAGATGGTTTTCTTTCTTGGGAGATACCTCTTGGCATATTCATTTCCAATGCAGCATTTCCAATAAGTCTCCATGCAGGAATTGTGTATGTAAGGAGAGTCAGCCTAAGCCAAATCCCCTGAAATTGAAAGCTAGAAAAGTCACCATGCAATTTTCTAAAATGTCTAGTAAGAGAAGAGACACATTAACCTTTTCTGTTGCATGTGAAACATGGCGCCTAACCTGCACCTTCAAGGGGCCTGATGTCTGTTCCATATACATAAGTTACAGGATGTGCAGGTGGCTAAATACATGACATGAGAATTGTTACAACTGACATAGGCATGCATACTATATGCTTGTAAAGTAACCTGATGGAAAAAAACTGCGCACCCATACATACTGTATTTCAGAGGCGTAGCTAGAGGTTCAGCACAGGGGGGGCGAAACATACTTGAGTGGGCCCCCCACTTAGTGGCTTCCCAAACGCACGTTTCCAGCTTCACGGGCACATACTACTAGTTGTGGTTATAATATTGTATTAGAAAGATGACTGTATAAACTGCTAGATCATCTATGCTGTTAAGTACAGTACAATAGACTTTCTACATACCCTACTCTAAATACTCTACCACATAATGCAGTAAAATATAGGAGTAATAGGAGTAAAAAAACAAGGGGACTGCTATGTTAAAGGAAACCTGTCCCCAGTTTTTACATCACTAAACTAACAGTCCCCTGCCCCCATCAGACCTCAGATCAGCGTATTGTGCCCCCATTAGACCTCAGATCAGCCTTCTTTGCCCCCATTAGACCTCAGATCAGCCTTCTTTGCCCCCATCAGACCTCAGATCAGCCTACTGTGCCCCCATCAGACCTCAGATCAGCCTACTGTGCCCCCATCAGACCTCAGATCAGCAGAATGTGCCCCCATCAGACCTCAGATCAGCGTATTGTGCCCCATCAGACCTCAGATCAGCGTATTGTGCCCCCATTAGACCTCAGATCAGCCTTCTTTGCCCCCATCAGACCTCAGATCAGCCTACTGTGCCCCCATCAGACCTCAGATCAGCCTACTGTGCCCCCATCAGACCTCAGATCAGCGTATTGTGCCCCATCAGACCTCAAATCAGCCTACTGTGCCCCCATCAGACCGCAGATCAGCGTACTGTGCCCCATCAGACCTCACATCAGCGTATTGTGCCCCATAAGACCCCAGATCAGCATATTGTGCCCCCATCAGACCTCACATCAGCGTATTGTGCCCCATCAGACTTCAGATCAGCGTATTGTGCCCCATCAGACCTCAGATCAGCGTATTGTGCCCCATCAGAACTCAGATCAGCATATTGTGCCCCATCAGACCTCAGATCAGCGTATTGTGCCCCATCAGACCTCAGATCAGCGTATTGTGCCCCCATCAGACCTCAGATCAGCGTATTGTGCCTCCATCAGACCTCAGATCAGCGTATTGTGCCCCATCAGACCTCAGATCAGCAGAATGTGCCCCCATCAGACCTCAGATCAGCGTATTGTGCCCCATCAGACCTCAGATCAGTGTATTGTGCCCCATCAGACCTCAAATCAGCGTACTGTGCCCCATCAGACCTCACATCAGCCTACTGTGCCCCCATCAGACCTCAGATCAGCCTACTGTGCCCCCATCAGACCTCAGATCAGCGTATTGTGCCCCCATCAGCCCTCAGATCAGCCTACTGTGCCCCCATCAGACCTCAGATCAGCCTACTGTGCCCCCATCAGACCTCAGATCAGCGTATTGTGCCCCATCAGACCTCAGATCAGCGTATTGTACCCCCATCAGACCTCAGATCAGCAGAATGTGCCCCCATTAGTCCTCACATCAGCCTACTGTGCCCCCATCAGACCTCAGATCAGCCTACTGTGCCCCCATCAGACCTCAGATCAGCGTATTGTGCCCCATCAGACCTCAGATCAGTGTATTGTACCCCCATCAGACCTCAGATCAGCAGAATGTGCCCCCATCAGACCTCACATCAGCCTACTGTGCCCCATCAGACCTCAGATCAGCGTATTGTGCCCCATCAGACCTCAGATCAGCGTATTGTGCCCCCATCAGACCTCAGATCAGCGTATTGTGCCCCCATCAGACCTCAGATCAGCAGAATGTGCCCCCATCAGACCTCAGATCAGCAGAATGTGCCCCCCATCAGACCTCAGATCAGTGTATTGTGCCCCCATCAGACCTCAGATCAGCGTATTGTGCCCCCATCAGACCTCAGATCAGCGTATTGTGCCCCCATCAGACCTCAGATAAGCAGAATGTGCCCCCATCAGACCTCAGATCTGCGTATTGTGCCCCATCAGACCTCAGATGAGTGTATTGTGCCCCCATCAGACCTCAGATCAGCGTATTGTGCCTCCATCAGACCTCAGATCAGCGTATTGTGCCCCCACCAGACCTCAGATCAGCAGAATGTGCCCCCATCAGACCTCAGATCAGCGTATTGTGCCCCATCAGACCTCAGATCAGTGTATTGTGCCCCCATCAGACCTCAGATCAACGTATTGTGCCCCCATCAGACCTCACATCAGCCTACTGTGCCCCATCAGACCTCAGATCAGCGTATTGTACCCCCATCAGACCTCAGATCAGCAGAATATGCCCCCATTAGTCCTCACATCACCCTACTGTGCCCCCATCAGACCTCAGATCAGTGTATTGTGCCCCCATCAGACCTCAGATCAACGTATTGTGTCCCCATCAGACCTCACATCAGCCTACTGTGCCCCATCAGACCTCAGATCAGCGTATTGTACCCCCATCAGACCTCAGATCAGGAGAATGTGCCCCAATCATACCTCAGATCAGCGTATTGTGCCCCCATCAGACCTCAGATCAGCGTATTGTGCCCCCATCAGACCTCAGATCAGCAGAATGTGCCCCCATCAGACCTCAGATCAGCGTATTGTGCCCCCATCAGACCTCAGATCAGCCCACCCAGCCACATAAAATGAAAATAAAAAAAAACTTCTTTACCTGTTCCGCGCTGCGGTTGCCCTCCGGTCCGGCGCTCCACTGTCTTCCCTGGCTGGCGCGCACTATGACCTATGACCAGCGTCAGGTCATAGTGCGCGCCGGCCAGGGAAGACAGTGGCATGCCGGATAGGAGGGCTGCCGCAGCGCGGGACAAGTAAGAAAGGTTTTTTATTTTAATTTTTTGTGGCTGGGTGTGCTGATCTGAGGTCTGATAGGGATCGCTAAATACATAATGGAAGCGCTCACTTGTATTCGCCTGATAGTCATCCTTGCTGGGGCCCCCCTGACTCACTGGGCCCGGAGCCGTCGCCTCCCCCCCCCCCCTGGTAGCTACGCCTCTGCTGTATTTACTTGCTTTGCACTTATCATGACCACATGGGTATGAACCTGTGGGAACAATAACCATGTTTTCTGTTTGACTTCCCTGAAATGTACAAATTAGGGAAAAGAATGTTCCCCAAGGTATGTGCTTTCCCGGGGACACACTTAACCCCTTCCTTCAAAATCAGCCTAGGTTCTAATATCGGTAAGTACCTCTGAACAATTTTTTTAATCTGATGACACTGTTTAGTAAAGGTAGTCACAAATGTCACCCAGGGTCTCACTTTTGCTCTCCCACTCCTTATCATGATCACCCAAAAGTTTTTTCTTGATTCATATCTTGTACTTTAAAACACACTTAAGACACGCTGTGAATAACCTGGCTGCAGCACATACTATGGGTAATATACTCTAATATGTACTGTATTTTTCGCCCTATAACACGCACCTAGGTTTTAGAGAACAATAAGAAAAAAATATTTTTCATTAGATCTCAGGTCAGACCAGCAATCAGACCCCGAATGTTAATCAGACCTCAGCTCACAGCCCCAATCAGACCCCTAATGTTAATAAGACCTCAGATCAAACCCCCAATTAGACCTCAGCTCAGAGCCCAATGTGAATGACCCCCAATCAGACCTCAAATAAGAGCCCCATGCCTCTCATCAGCCCCCATGCCTCTCATCAGCCCCCATATGAGCCCCCATGCCTTTCATCAGCCCCTATGCCTTCCATCAGTCACAGAGCACCCTCACGCTGTGCGCAGCCCTGCACAGCCAAACGGAGGACCAGGAAGCGGTATGTACAGAGTTTTCACCACTTCCCGGTCCTCCGTGCTAATGAGCATTCACCCCATAAGACGCAGGGGAAAAAAAGTGCGTCTTATAGGGAGAAAAATACAGTAATTATGGTGACACCTCCTTGATGTTGTGGACGAAGATAGATGCACTTGTCTATAGTTCTCTTTAATGATTTCATGTTCTTGCACTTTATTACCTGCTTAGGGCATGATATGTAGGGTTTACATATACATTTGTTCCTATAATGAATCTGGTATACTAATTAGGCTGTCCAGTGATGCCACCCTATTCTTGTGGTGACCCACACATGCATGAGGAAGTAGATGAGGAGACAGAATTTGAGGAGGAGTTGGTGGTGGAGGTGGACTTGCGATTTTCACAGGCATAGCTAGGGGACAAGGCTAACACTCATTGTAGCACACAGATGCTGGCTATAATCAACCATCACACTTCAGTGCAGAAACTGAAACTAGTCCCTTAGGTATGCTAGTGAATATGGCAAGCTGCATACTTGGTTGCTTTCATGCTGATAAATTTATTGCAAGCATTAAGAAAAGGGATGACTGTTGGACAGACATGCTTTTAGACTCCTGCTGTAAAAGGAAAAAAAGGTGAATTTTTACCTGCTTTAAATGGAGGCAATATTAGCCTATTACTAGGACACACTATATACTCAGATGGCCTTAGCTTTAGTCAAGCAGACGCTTGAAAGTGCATGTTTGGCCGTGAGTCCCTTCTCTCCTCTCTGCTGACAAGTAGCCGAATCAGCAGCAACAGCCAATAATAGTTTGCTGAACATTGTTTGCGGAACGTTGTACCTTGACTGTGGCCTTTTTCTGGCAAACACCCTGATCCATGATCCCACAGACTTTTGGGTCAGCTGATTGGACCAGTGGGAGGAACTGGGACATTTATCACCGGGCCAATGATACCAGTACTGCTTTCTGCCTTCCCATGATGTTCTATACTGTACTGTGGCTGCTATAATCCCTACTGCTGCTTCTACTAGTCCTACAAAGCAGAAAATCTTCTGACTTGTCTGTCATGTTCCATACTGTGCTGCTGTTGCCACTACCACTAGCCGTGCACAGCTGCACATCTCCTGCCTTGTCCATTATGTTCCATGCTGTACTGTTGCTGCTAGAAACCCTACCCTGCACTGTATAACAAACCCAAAGCTGCTCCCAAAAGAATCATTTTTTGAAGGCTGTAAAAGATGATAATTACTAACCGGTAATTGGACTTTCCTATAGCCTCCACAGCGGCACGGATACATAGGAGATACCCCGACTCCCATCGGGACAGGAAAACACGTGGAGATCAATAAATAGCCCCCTCCCCTTACCTGCTCCAGCAAATAACTGAGAAACTCTGAAATGGATGCAACAATTATCTTATAATTATATAATATATTTCGATAACTTCACAAAGAATACTTCGTATACATAAAGGAAAAACATAGCGGGGGGATGGGGAATCCCTGTGTCGCTGTGGAGGCTATAGGAAAATCCAATTACCGGTAAGTAATTATCATCTTTTCCAGGCGCCTCCACAGTGGCACGGATACATAGGAGGATTAACAGAGAAGACAACTAGGGCTGGACCACCGCAGATAATACTCTGCGTGCAAAAGATAAATCCCTGTTTTTTAAAACGTCCAACTTATAATGCTTGAAGAATGTGTTTTGTGAAGCCCAAGTTGCTGCCTGACAAATTTGTTCTAATGGAACCTGATCAAATTCTGCCTATGAAGCCGCCAGAGCACGAGTAGAGTGTTTCCTGAGACCTTCAGGTACAGAAACTCCTTGAGACTCATAGGACAAAAGGATGGCCGATCTAATCCATCTACTTAAAGTGTTTCTGTCACTAGTTTTTTTGGTATGAATCAGGCTGACATTAGAGATGTGGTAATGTCACCTGATTCCAAATATATATATCTGTTTTATTTACTGGTGCCCCCATTTTTATATAAAATGAACTTTTATTTTATGCTAATAAGGCCTCTAGGTGCAAGGGGCGTAACCCTTGCACCTAGAGGCCTTGTCATGACCATGTGATCAGTCACATGGTTTAGGAGGAGACAGGCTGTTTGTGTGATCCTAACCATGTGACTGATCACATGGTCATGACATCATTGAAGGTCCTTGCAAGCTATGGTGAATGGAGTGTTTCTTCTCTGCCTGGTCCTGTCAATCAACAGAGCCTCTAAGAGCAGGGGTAATGCCCCTTGCACCTAGAGGCCTTATTAGCACAAAATAAAAGTTCATTTTATATAAAAATGGGGGAACCAGTAAATAAAACAAATACATATTTGGAATCAGGTGACATTAGCACATCTCTAATGTCAGCCTGATTCATACCGAAAAAACTGGTGACAGAAACCCTTTAAGGTGGGTTTGCTGGCTGCCTCTCTTTTCCTTGCACCAGCAAATTGAATAAACAGTCTATCTATTTTCTTAGGGACTTTGTCACTTCCAGGTAAGACAGGAGACATCTGCGAACGTTCAACAAGTGAAAATGTCTCTCTTCCTCAGAACCCAAAGGATTACCAAATGATGGCAGACATACTTCCTGACGGCAGTGAAATTTTGACACAACCTTAGGTAAAAAAGGACAGTGCTTGAGAGTAATTCTGTCATCACTGATCACCAAATAATTGGGTCTACATGAGAAAGCTTGTATTTCCCCCACCCTCCTAGCCGTAGTAATTGCGACTACAAAATTGTTTTAAAGGAAAGCAACCTCAAGTGAATGTCTGATAGAGGCTCAAAAGGAGGTTTCATTAGGGCAGATAACACCAAGTTTAGGTCCCAAGGAGAAACTGTGCTTCTAATGATAGGATGTAATCTACTCGCTCCCTTTAGGAACCTTTTAATCAATTCACATTCTGCCATTTTTTATGCTGCAACTTGCACCTTTAAAGTATTTACCTTTAAACCTTTATCTAACCCTGCCTGCAGGAAGATTAAAACAATAGATATTTCACCTGGTACAGTATCCCCCAGACTCAATTTACAGAATTTAAGGAAAACCCCCCAAATTGTATGATATATTTTTGACGTTATAGGCTTTTTACTGTTTAGAATGGTAGAAATTACCCCATCCGAGAGGCCCTGTTTTCTCAAAATTCCGCGTTCAAGTTCTACTTGTTGTTTTGACGTGTGGCGAACAGATCCAGATATGGAATGGACCATCGGGCTGTTAGCTGGTGAAATATTTGTCGGTTTAGACACCATTCTCTTTCCTTCAACACGTCACTGCTAGGATAGTTTGCCACTGTATTGTTCTCCCCTTTTATGTGAACCGCAGATATTGAGCTTAGATTCTCTTCTGCCCAATCCATAATTCTTTTTGTAATAGATTCTAAGATTCTGCTCTTTGTTCCCCCTTGCCTGTTTATGTATTCGAACCGTCGAGATGTTGTCCGACACGATCTTTACATCTTTGTCTACTAATTCTGGTTTTTATATAGCTTCCCAAACCGCCACGAGGTCCCTTACATTGGAAGAGGATAAGCTGTTTTCCAGGTGCAATGCGTGACGTGAACGCATAGCACCCGCACTGCATCCTGACCCATTCATTTCAATGGATCTGTGTACATGAGCGTTTTTTTCATGCATCACTTCTGCGTTGCATGAAAATCGCAGCATGTTCTATATTCTGCGTTTTTCACGCAGCCCTGACCCCATAGAAGTGAATGGGGCTGCGTGAAAAACACATTGCATCCGCAAGCAAGTGCAGATGCAATGCGTTTTTCACTGATGGTTGCTAAGAGATGCTGTTTGTAAACCTTCAGTTTTTTATCACGCGCGTGAAAAACGCATCAAAATGCATTGCACCCGTGCGGAAAAAACTGAACAACTGAACGCAATCGCAGACAAAACTCACTGAACTTGCTTGAAAAATGTTTCCCTGAACGCACCATGAACGCATCCGGATCTAATCCGTGACGCTCATGTGAAAGGGGCCTAATAATCGACCTGATGTTTTCCAACAGGGACGGTGTCTCCCTAAAAGCATACATGAGCCATAGCGTACCTCATGATGGGCATAGGATACTTACTCTGTGACAATCTTATCCAAACATTTGGTACATAATGGCTTCTTATGGCCCGAAGGAAGACTTTTCTTACAGATGGAGCACTTTTTCCCCCTTTGTGAGCCTTTCGATTTTTGCTCATCCCTGACTTAAGGGCGCATTATACCTCTTATTAGAAAACAATTTCAAAAACCAATATTTAGGGGAACCCAGCACCCTAAAGTGGTGTTTTTAATAGATGCAGATAACACCCCGTGTCTTTGCCATCATAATCTTTGCCTCCTAGGGAGGGGACTCACCGGGCTGTGGGTCTTGGCTTGTTCCACCTGCTTGCGCTCCTCCTGAGCCGACATGATGCAGCGCTGCACACCAAGATGCTGCAGCATACCATCCCTCCCTTTTTCAAATGCTCGTTGTCTAGGGGGAGGAGCAGGATCCGGAACTCAGCGAAATCCTGCGATCCACGGGATTTTGCTGTACGTAGGTCACATGACCCCGCGTCTTCTCGCGTGAGCAGCGCACCGACGCAGCCCGGGAATGCCTCCACCGGAGGACTTACTTCTAAGGCCAGGAGGAGCCGTACCACAGGCCCCGCAACCCTGGCCTCTACCTAGCAGATCACACTCTTCCTAGGCCTTCTCTGGGCGTATTTCTACAGATGTCCCGGCCGGAACATCTGAGATCTCCACCTTCAGAGGGACAGGAAAACACTGAAGCAGGTAAGGGGAGGGGGCTATTTATTTTTCTCCACGTGTTTTCCTGTCCCGATGGGAGGCGGGGTATCTCCTATGTATCCGTGCCACTGTGGAGGCGCCTGGAAAAAGCCATTTGCTTCTTCACCTTCCAGGACAATACATATGTTTTTTCCCAAACCTGTTGCTACTCCCCAGAAACTAAAGATAAGAAAAACAGCAGCACAGTCAGTGGAGATGTGGGTGCAATCCCTCAGGGACCCTGGGCAACAGGTCCACTGAATATCCAGAACGATCAGGGTGGTGGACCTGTTTTGACAAAGGCCTCACTGTGGTGGGCTGAAACGTTTCAGTGAATAAACCGGGTCCACCAACCTTTTTTTCACCGCATTTTGGAGTGCTGCCCCATGTTTCTGAATTACTCCCCAGAAAGGAATAACTTTTGAGCTGTTACAAAGTAAGGAATTGCTTCTTCCGGTACTACTGTGTGTATAAACATCCTAAGGTATCTACCCCCAGAAAGGCATCATTTTTGGACCTTTTAATGGTAAAAATCACAAAACATTTGACAGTGCAGTGTGCTTTTAAAGAAGCTGTCTGTTATCACTGGCTACCATTCTTTTACCCATAGTAATATATGTCACTGTCACTTTGACATTATTGTTTTCGTGACTTTAAAGAGCAAGAAAGTGGTTGAATACAGTGCTTGGATACCCAAGAGTGTAATAAGCATCTTTTCAGAGCAACTGGGGCACTTTTGATCCAGGACACATTTGAATCAAATCTCACAACTGCATCGATAGAATAGGAGTCAGGACCTGAAATAAATTTCAGTAAATGACACTTAAAGTTTCTTTATTCATTCTACGGTGTTACAGCACGCATACCAGTTACTAGTTACTGCAAAACACTCTAATATATTTAAATAGGCTGAAACTGACTGCTTAGTTGTGCCTATCATTCCAGGAAAATGACAATTGCAGACTCTGAGCACAAGCATAAAATGCATTTTCTACAGTTACATAATACCACAAAGGGTGCTGCAGATACCATCCCCTGGGCTCCACATCTACAATTATTGAAATATCTATTTTTAGCGAGGAATCAATGGCATTTCCTTATGCTGGGTATCTGCCCTTTCACTGCTTGCAAATAAGAAACAGAAATTAAAGCCGTGCTTAGCCTGTAAGGAGCCAGTGCGCTTTGTCTTGACATTTAAGGTTCTCACATTCTGACAAATTAGAATTACTCATCGTAACTGAGCCAAAACTTGCATTCCATGCATAATATGTTTAATTTAGACAACTCGCTTACAATAATGGATAAAACTGCCATAATTCATTTCCTTGTTATACAGCTATTTATTTTTAGGACTAAAGTATCAGCATACCTTTGATGAACTTGAAGAACACTAGACCAATTTCTGAATATGTTCTGATTGCAAAAGTTCCCTTTACAGGTCTGAGAAATCTCAGATTAAACTTCTGTAGAACCTTGTGAAGACCTAAGTTCTATTTACCAAACAAAGCAACAGTGGTGTCCATATATGTGTGCTATCCACCAAAAATTCTATATTAAAGGCTATGTGCACCTTCAGGGGCACTTTTTTTTAGAATTGGTCTTTATTAGAGATGAGCGAGCATGCTCGGCAGAGCATGCTCGAGTGCCATTTTTGCGTATTTGTGTACGCATTTTAAAATGCCTACGCTATTCATACGCATATTTTAATCTATACGCAAATGCGTACGAATTGCGTACGTATAGCGTACAAATTCAATTTGTACACTATTCATATGCTATTCGTACGCATTTGCGTATAGATTAAAATATGCGACATAGACATTACTAGAGACTGAGTATTACCAGGTGGAATTTTGTTACACTCGGTAGTATACAGGAATGGATGTTTTTGTTTTTTATTATATATGATGGATCATCGCATTTTTAACTTCTAGCTGCTGGGACCAGGGGCATAGCAATTGTGGTCGCAGAGGATACAACCGAGATGGGGCCCAGTGGTGGGGGCCCACTGAACTCACATGTAATGGGGCCTGGCACTGTCACTGTACTTCATGCCGGGCCCCCTTCAGAATGCTCATCACAGCAGCGTTCCATCCACTAGGTCTGGCATCTATCTATGTAAATGGGTGGGGTTGGGAGGGGTGGGCCTACACCCGTTCAATACATGAATACTACTAGTTGGGCAGCACTGGGGCCTGATGATGGACTGAGTGGATGGAACGCTGCTGTGATGAGCATTCTGATGAGTGTCTGTTACCAGTGAGTGAAGACTGGGGAAAAATTACTGTGGTCACTATAGGGAGATTACTGGGGGCTGTGGGGGAGAAACATTACTGGGGGCACTGTAGAGAGATTACCTAGGGGCAGTGGAAGGACATAACTTGGGCCCTAGGGGGTATTGGAGGGGATATTACTGGACTCCACTGTGAGGATATTATTATTACCGGAGACACAATAGGGGGCATTAATATCACTGGAGGTACAATAGGAGATATGATTACTGGGTGTACTGTGGGAGCATTATTATTACTGGAGCACTGTGGAAGGAGATCTGACTTTATTGTGCCATGCTTGCTTCATCAGCACAGTCAGAAGCACAGCCAGCAGGTAATTAATTTTAATTTAATCAATTTCATCACATAGATTTCATTAGAGTAAGGGCTCATTCAGACGGCTGTATGAATGAGTCCGCATCCGTTCCGCAAACGCACATGGCCGGTATCTGTTTTTGGGGATCCACAAAGCACTACGGTCGTCTGAATGGATCCTAAGGGAAATTAAAACAGGTTATTTATATTTTATAAATTGGGGGCATAATTTAATTTGTAGGGGTCGGTCAGAGAGTCCACACATGGTGAAGATGCTGCGGTTTGTGCAGTGTCCAGCGGCAGCATACTACAACGCATTCAAACATATTATGCCCTGGGGCCCATAAAACTCTAGTTACGCCACAGGCTGGGACACTATCACTAGTACTAATATTGGTTTTGGCAATTTGATTATAATCTGCTTATAGATATGAACCCCAATCTGATAGGAGAAGGTTCCTCTCCCAGAGCCTCAAGAACAAATTAGCATATAAGGGAGCACAAGCTGCCTCAATATCTGTGCCCTGGAGCTGTAGGAAAAAGGACCTAGGGAATCCATCAACAGTTTTATGCTGCTCTAAATTCTAACGGCTCCAGCGAATGGCGCTGAGTCCTCACATTCATGAGTTCTCAGTCTCCCTGTCCACCATCCACTTACTGCTTTTTCTCTAGTGTAATTAGAGGTGGAGTCAGGGAGAGTCAGAAGCTCATGACTATCAGGACTCATTGACATGTGCTGTATATTCAACAGCTCTAGCCATGGAAGTGTTCAATACAGATTTTAGCAGTTGGGTCAGTTACAGAAAATTCTAATTGTAACAGATATGAGGTAAGAAGATTGCAAAAAGTCATCAATATACTTAGACATACATTATCAGTAAAACTGCCATGACCCTAGTTAATGGGTAGGAGGTTCAAGATTTTGGTGTGCATACAACAACTAAAACTTTGTAATCCATTAAGGGATTCTCTACATTAAAATAATGATAGTCCAGACTGTAACAGACCCTGTTCAGCCCATATACTCAGCTGTTATTTCTCAAGGAGATTCCCTATCTAACTGCCCATATTCCCATAACCTTGCAACAATGCCAGGTATTAACATACCGCACATACATACTAATTAGAGCAGGGTGATTAATTGAATTTATTCAATAATTACCATTTCAGTGAAGCAGGATTCTGATTTTATTTGTAGAGGTGGGGCTAATATATAGCCGCATAAAAACCGCAGGGGCCTAACAAAGGACCCCAGGCCTGCCATGACTACAGTTAGGGCCAGAAATATTTGGACAGTGACACAAGTTTTGTTATTTTAGCTGTTTACTAAAACATGTTCAGAAATACAATTATATATATATAATATGGGCTGAAAGTGCACACTCCCAGCTGCATTATGAGAGTTTCCACATCCAAATCGGAGAAAGGGTTTAGGAATCATAGCTCTGTAATGCATAGCCTCCTCTTTTTCAAGGGACCAAAAGTAATTGGACAATGGACTCTAAGGGCTGCAATTAACTCTGAAGGCGTCTCCCTCGTAAACCTGTAATCAATGAAGTAGTTAAAAGGTCTGGGGTTGATTCCAGGTGTGTGGTTTTGCATTTGGAAGCTGTTGCTGTGACCAGACAACATGCGGTCAAAGGAACTCTCAATTGAGGTGAATCTGAACATCCTGAGGCTGAAAAAAAAGAAAAAATCCATCAGAGAGATAGCAGACATGCTTGGAGTAGCAAAATCAACAGTCGGGTACATTCTGAGAAAAAAGGAATTGACTGGTGAGCTTGGGAACTCAAAAAGGCCTGGGCGTCCACGGATGACAACAGTGGTGGATGATCGCCGCATACTTTCTTTGGTGAAGAAGAACCCGTTCACAACATCAACTGAAGTCCAGAACACTCTCAGTGAAGTAGGTGTATCTGTCTCTAAGTCAACAGTAAAGAGAAGACTCCATGAAAGTAAATACAAAGGGTTCACATCTAGATGCAAACCATTCATCAATTCCAAAAATAGACAGGCCAGAGTTAAATTTGCTGAAAAACACCTCAAGAAGCCAGCTCAGTTCTGGAAAAGTATTCTATGGACAGATGAGACAAAGATCAACCTGTACCAGAATGATGGGAAGAAAAAAGTTTGGAGAAGAAAGGGAACGGCACATGATCCAAGGCACACCACATCCTCTGTAAAACATGGTGGAGGCGACGTGATGGCATGGGCATGCATGGCTTTCAATGGCACTGGGTCACTTGTGTTTATTGATGACATAACAGCAGACAAGAGTAGCCAGATGAATTCTGAAGTGTACCGGGATATACTTTCAGCCCAGATTCAGCCAAATGCTGCCAAGTTGATCGGACGGCGCTTCATAGTACAGATGGACAATGACCCCAAGCATACAGCCAAAGCTACCCAGGAGTTCATGAGTGCAAAAAAGTGGAACATTCTGCAATGGCCAAGTCAATCACCAGATCTTAACCCAATTGAGCATGCATTTAATTTGATCAAATCCAGACTTAAGACGGAAAGACCCACAAACAAGCAAGACCTGAAGGCTGCGGATGTAAAGGCCTGGTAAAGCATTAAGAAGGAGGAAACCCAGCGTTTGGTGATGTCCATGGGTTCCAGACTTAAGGCAGTGATTGCCTCCAAAGGATTCGCAACAAAATATTGAAAATAAAAATATTTTGTTTGGGTTATGTTTATTTGTCCAATTACTTTTGAGCTCCTAAAATGTGGAGTGTTTGTAAAGAAATGTGTACAATTCCTACATTTTCTATCAGATATTTTTGTTCAACCCTTCAAATTAAACGTTACAATCTGCACTTGAATTCTGTTGTAGAGGTTTCATTTCAAATCCAATGTGGTGGCATGCAGAGCCCAACTCGCGAAAATTGTGTCACTGTCCGAATATTTCTGGCCCTAACTGTATATGCATTATAAAAGTGATCAAAAGATTGCATGTTGAGGTCCCCAGGCAGTGAAATTTAATAGTAAAGATTATAAAGACTGATAAAGTCTATTTAAAATATATATATATGTATATTAAAATAAGTAAATAGTCCCATGTGGTATCAATACAAACTACATCTTGTCCCGCAAAAAACATGCCCATATAGCTACATCAACAAAAGTAATATATTCTAGCTCATAGAATGCAGCAACTTAATTTTATTTATTTTTTTGCACAAGAAGTGCTATTATTAGGCAAAAGTAGTAAAAAACAAATACAACTATACATATTTGGTATTGTCGCAATTATACTGACCCACAGAATAAAAGTACAATTTAAAGTGCAAAAAACAATGTCGGAATTGCTTTTTTCCATTACCCTCCAAAAGATGTTAAAAAAAGTTAATCAAGTTTATATGTACCCCAAAATGGTGTCACTAAAAAGTATAATTGTTCCAGCAAAAAAATAAGCCCTCATAAAGCTTTATCAATGGAAAAATAAAAAAAATTAACAACAAATGCAAAAAAGTCCTGTGGTCTTAACTCCAAAATAGTATTTTAGGTACTTTAGTGGTTAAAGTGCCCCCCTATCCAGACAATGGGGAATAAATAAGTGATCAGTGGGAGTCTGACTGCTGACCCCACCAATTCAGAGAATGTGGGTACTGTTCTGTAATTCAACCTTAAAGGGGTTGGCCCATCATAGACAATGGGGGCATATCGCTAGAATATACCCCCATTGTCTGATAGGTGCGGGTTCCACCTCTGGGACCCGCACCTACACCGAGAACAGAGTGGGGAGAGTGGTGGCTGGAGGTCCCCAGGTTCCAGCCACCGCCAAGTGCTTGCCCCATACTAGTGAATGGGAGCACACTGCATTTGCGCGGCCACCGTTCCCATTCATTTCTATGGGACCAACGGAAATAGCAGAGTCAGCCCTCAGCTATTTTCAGCGGCCCATATGCAGTGCACCCTCCACCACCTTTCTCCGCTTCATTCTCAGTGTAGGTGCGGGTCCCAGAGATATGCCCCAATTGTCTGTGATGGGCCAACCCCTTTAAGCATCAACATTAAAATCAACATTAACAATAAAATCGAGATTTGTCCTATTTTCCTTAAGATAAAGCCCTAGAAGAAAAAGCACTGGAATGTGGCGTGCCAGGGGGGGGGGCAACTCTCAGGGGATGCCGGAAGCAACGAGCGATTCCATCAATACAGATGGAAGTGCTCATTGCTAGCGCACCATGGAACTTCCCCTCCTCCAGGCCATCTGCTCCCTGCTTCACCATACAGTCCTGCAGACAGAAATTGTGCTGCCAGTTCTGTGTGGGAGTAGCCTACAGGCCGGGAATCTGCCTGTACACTCCTCCCACACAGGCCTGCAGGGGAGTGCTGGATCTGATCATCGGGAACGGGACAAGGTGAGTAGTTACTGTTTTTTGTATTTATTAACATCAATGGGCACAAAGAGGACATTACTACTGTGAAGCAGGCAAAGAGTGGGCATTACTACTATGAAGGGGCTCAGAGAGGGCATTACTACTGTGAAGGGGTATAGAGAGGGCATTACTACTGTGAAGGGACATAACTGTTATGGGGCACAGAGAGGGCATATCTGCTGTGAGGTGGGGCACAGTGATGGCATAACTACTGCAAGGGGGCACAATGAGTGCATAACTACTGTGGAAGGGGCACAATGAGGGCATAACTATGGTGAGGGGGGATACAATGAGAGCATAACTACTGTGAAGGGGCACAGAGAGGGCATAACTACTGTGAGGGGGCACAATGAGGGCATAACTACTGTGAAGGGGGCACAATAAAGGGATAACTACTGTGAGGGGGCACAATGTCAGCATAACTACTGAGAAGGGGCCCAATGAATTGATAACTACTGTGAGGGGGGGCAAAATGTGGGCATCACTACTGTGAGGGGGCCCAATGTGGGCATTAGTACTGTAAAGGGGCACAGTGTCGGCATAACTAACATGAGGGGGCACAATGTGGGAATAACTACTGAGAAGGGGCACAAATGCAGGCATAACTACTGTGAGAGGGCACAATGTTTTAAAGAATGGGATGTGTGTGTGTGTGTGTGGGGGGGGGGGGTTGGTGGCCAGACCACAGGTGCCAAACACCTTAGGCACAGCACTGGTGACATAGAATTAGTAGGGAAGTAAGCTGATCAAAGTGCACTGAACAATAATGACAAGATTTTTAGAAACACAGGCAAACATAATTGTCATAAAGACTATAGTGACATCTAGTGGATGTTTAAAGATATTACAACTAACCTGTGAAATCTTTTAAATGGGTTATCTCACAAATTTAACATCTTTTTCAACAGCTTTTTAAGTTCATACCGTATCTGAAGGACATGCTTGACCTTCTGTGGGTGCGCAGCAACTCACCAAGCACCAGGATGCATTGCAATTAGCTCTTCTTAACCCCTTAATCTCTTACATAGAAAATAATCCCTCACATAGAGACCCAGAAATACATATGGTATGTAATGCCCCCACAATTTCCTTCTCCACTACTTAGAAAGAGATATAAGAGCAGAAGAAGGGGTACAGCAGCTGCACGACTGAGGTAAGTAAATATCCACTGATAAAGCTTTAAACAGTTTCTATCAGGTTGTTCAGGTAATGTGTTTCAGGACCGCACCAGCGGGGGCTGGCTAGCAAATTTTAGCCTGGGGGGGGGGGTTAGGCACACAGCACTGGCCCATGTGTAGTGGCCCAGCCTCAACCTGTTTAACTCCACCTACCATAAAAAGGCAGCATAGGTTAATGGGCTTTAACCCCTTTGCGCCCAGCGCCGTACTAGTACGGAGCTGGGCGCGTGTTTAAAGATGGCGCCTGCTCCTAAACAGGGCGGGCGTCATGGCTGCAGGTGAACTGCTGATTTATATTTCCCCCTATATAAATATTGGGTTTAGTTTGCCAGATTTGATATATTGTTCCACCTGGATAGGACCGATGCGCTCCAGTTTGGAACGCACGGCCATTTTTAATTAATTTCCTGTGCCGGAGCGAGGTCTATGTGTTCCGCGATGTTTGCGTCCCAGTTTGGAACGCACGGCCATGTTTTTGCCGTGACGTAGTAGATCCAAGCCTCTCTTTCATTTGATTGAGTTTCCGGCTCCTTCGGTTGAACGTCCGGCTGTTTGGACGCATTTGCTGACTAGCGCATACAAGTGGGTATTATACTTAGTAATTATTTTTAATAGGTTCCAGCTTTGCACATAATATATAAGAGAGGAATCAACTTGCGATCCCATTCCCCTGGAAGAAGCCTGTTTGGGCGAAACGGCGTTGGGAGGAGGACGCCGTCGTGCCGATCCACGAACCAACCACATTTGTAACTTCAGGTTCGGGCAATTTATTGTGTCTTTTGAATCTATGTATGGCATATCTTTTATACTTTATCGATCAGGCCAGGTGTTTGTTACATCTGTTCCTTTATATCGCTAATAATTAACTTCTGTCTCACTTCACTGATGTTGGACACGTGACTGCCCTACCCTCTTATATTATTATTATTTCTGTATTCCAGTTGGTTGGTTGCGTGTTTTCTGCACGACGACGTCCTTATTTATGTCCTTACTTACTGTTCCATATCACCATTTTCCTATGATCGATTCATTATATTATATGTGGCTGCGTGCTTTTAATTAATAAAGTATTGTTATTTTTGCATTTTGTTGTGTGGGTTGTCCAATTTATAAGTGTTTCATTGTAGTTACCCACACCACGGACAGGACTTACCTGAACCGTGTCGTATAGGTGTATACTATATGCTGATTTATACAGCAGACACCTGCGGCTCATGTCCATAACCGGCAGTAATGCAGATCGCGGACATCGCGGATCGCGTGCTTCCAGTGTTACTCCGGCTCCCCCGTGTGGCGATTGGGGGAACCGGAGTATGTATGCAGCAGCCACTGTCATAGTCAATGACAGGAGGCTGCTGCATAGACTTTCCTATGGAGCCCTTCTGTGTAATAGGGCTCCATAGGAAAGCATTAAAATCATCATAGACTCCAATGCTACTGCATTGGAGTCTATGATATAAGCAATCAGATGATTGCTTGTAATAGTTCCCTATGGGAACTATAAAAAAGTGTAAAAAAATTAAATAAAGTTTAAAAAAAATAAAAAAATAAATAAAAGTTCAAATCACCCCCCTTTTCCCAAAATAAAAATAAAAGTAGTAAAAAAATAAAAAAAATACACATTATGGGTATCGCCGCGTGCGAAAACGCCCATATTATAAAAATATAAACATTTCTTTCTCGTATGGAAAACAGCAAAACGGAAAAAAGCATCAAAATTTCAATTTGCCATTTTTTGTCGCTTTTTTTTCTAAAAAAAAAATTACATAAAAAGCGATCAAAAAGTCATACACACCCCAGAATGGTATCCATAAAAAGTTCAGATCACCCCGCAAAAAATGAGCCCCATACAGCTCCGTACACATAAATACCAAAAAGTTATAGGGGTTAACGTTATAATTATTTTATCACATCAAAATGCAAGAAAAACTATACATATTAGGTATCACTGGATTCGTACTGACCAGTAGAATGAAAGTAACTGGTCAGTTTTAATGAACATCGAACGTCGTAAATAAAAAACCCGTAAAACTGTAGCGAAATTTGCAATTTCACCCAGTTTGGAATTTTTTTCCCACTACACCATATGTACTATTAAATGGTGGCGTTGGAAAGGAAAACTTGTCCCGCAAAAAACAAGCCCTCATACAGCTACGTGAATAGAAAAATAAAAAAGTTATGGCTGTATGAAGGCAGAGAGCGCAAAACGAAAACGAAAAAAAACAAAACAAAAAAAAACCCTCCGGGGGTGAAAGGGTTAAATCGTTAAAAGACGGCATCTGGTTGTGTTTTCAAGATATAGTACATGATTGGGTCCATAGCAACAGCATGGTCATTAGAGGGGCAAAATTTGCTAACTCCTGAGCTTAAGAGACTCCCTTGACTATAATGGGGACTGTTCAGGAAGCTGCTTCTTTACCGGGAAAAAAGTCTTCCATGCAGGACTTTTCTGTCCAGTCTTCTTGACAGAATCTGCGTCAATGGTCTGAACTCAGATGTAAATAGATAATATTAGATCGAAGTATAGCAGCTGCACGTTTAACACACAAATACAGTGCCAGAACCAAGATCCAGGGCCAAGACAAAGTATTTTGGTGCCCTAGCGGAGCAGGCAAATTGTGCCCCGACCCCCAAATCAATTTAAAGTGACTCTAGTTTCTTAGGGTACAGCCACACTGTCAGTTTTCTGCAGCAGTTTAGTATAAAGGGCAGATACTACTACTCTTTTTTTTTTGTTTTATTCAATCCTGGTTTTTGCTGCCAACACTATATGCAGAAACCTGATTGTGTGGCCAGACCTTACTATTAAAGAAGCAGTCAAGGGCAGAACCAGTGACTTACAGGTGACATATCCTTAGATTTGAGTTGTTCACTTCCCTTTTGTTCTCTATTTGGTCCAGACCATCATGGATAGACTTTTTTGGTCAGCGGTGTGCAGCCACCTCTGCCACACAAGAAGACACCAATATTACTATATGACACATGGTACAGTACATGGGGGACTGTTACAGATTTTGCTACTCAGACCCCAAATTTATACAGACCCCAGATCATTCTTCCTGCGGCTACTCCCAATACTGTGCCTGCTGTGCTCCCCTATGCCCACAAACACTACACTGTCAGAAATAACAGTGCCCCTCATTGGTAATAGTGCCCCCAATACTGATAATACTCCCCAAGAGTACCCTCATTAGTAGCAAAAACCTCCATAATGTGCCCAATAATAATAATGTCCCTACAGTATCCCCAGTAGTAATATAACCATGGTGACCCCATTATTTATAAAGCCCCTGCTGCAGTGCCCCCTGTAGTTCTAGTGCACCCTGCAGTTATAACATTCCTATTGTGTCCCCTGTATTATAATGTCCCCTGTAGTTACTAGATAATGCTCCCCTTGTAGTACCAGCTACATATAATGCCCAACACTTCCTTAGTGCCCACAGTAGTGCTAACAGTTAGCATTAAAATAAAAAAATAGTTACCTCATTCCCATTCCCCGCTGCTGTCTGGAATGCAGGTCACAGTATGATCTCGCTCAATGATGTGATCAACAGACCCGGCGCCGGAGGTCACGGTGATGTTATCGCGACCTCTTGCCCTGTTCTACTGCCTCATGGGCTTCAGGCCTAGTTGCCTGAGACCTTTGAGGTTGAATGGTCTCGAATATGGCTGTGATTGTGCATTCCCTTTATGAGTAGCAAGGTGGCGCCCCTTATGGGTAGCAAGGTTGCTGGAAGGGCGAGCATGTACAGACTAAGGTTCTCTGTGAGGGGGGCAGCAGTGTGAAAACCTTAGCAGGGCATCCTTGGGGGGAGCAGTGGGCATACAGTAAATAACTGGAAAGGGAGTGGAAAAGATGGCATACAGGAATTTGGGGGGCAAGTGGTGAAGAGTGGTTAGCAGTCTAAAAACTGCACTGAAGCTGTCGTCTGCCTATACAGAACAGAAAGCAAGCTGCAGCTTCAGACGTCCTTGTTGGCCTCCTTCCCACACTGTCCCACAGTCTGCACGCGTGATTGCACCAACACTGCAGCACTAGTCTGACAAAGACATACAGTACCTTCTCTTCTGTGTCTTTCCAAACAAAACTCCCGCCACTCAACCTCTTTCCCTCCTGGCCTCTTCACATGCAGCTATATATTGACACATATAACACCATTAAAGAAGAACTCCCGACAAAAATTTTATTCCATGTCCTGATAGAAATGTACATGATGTAATCTGTAGTGAACGTCATTTTCTTACCAGTGTCTGAATTTTTGACTTATATCATCCTGAAGTTTCTTATCTGTGTCATGTGACCAGCAATTAGACCCACCAACTCACACATAGACTTATGTGTGGACAGGAAGTCTAATTCTCTATGTATTCCTATGAGACTGAAAGTGAGGCTACCATAGGAATGAATAGAGCAGTTACTGGCTTTCTGTCCTGGGTCAGTTGGAGGTCAGGGAGTTGGTCTCTGTGCACCTGTGGATTTCTCTGAGCTGGGATTTGTATAATGAATATATCTCTGAATACTGTGAGAGTTGGTCACATGACCCAGCTACAATAAGAAGAGAGGTTTTTACTCACAGAAACAGTCACTGATAAGAAAATGACATTCACTACAGATTATATCATGCACCTTTCTAACAGGTCAGAGAATAAACATTTTTGCGGGAGTTCTTCTTTAAGGAGGAGGAGAATAGAAGAAGGGGCGGGTCACTCCTATGTGAGTTTGGTGGCAATGGGCTGGGTGAGCTTTTAGGGAGACCAGATGGTTTTAATCTGGAGAATGGGCCCCTGCTCTGTCATGTATCCTGTTCCTTTTGCCAAATTAAAATATGGGCCCAAATTGCGTTGGTTGTACCACTGTTGTCTGTGGTGTCTAGTCATCTTTTTTCCAATTACTGAACGAGTCCCCTATTGCAGGCACAGTGGAACCTAAAGTCCAGGGGCGAGCCTGCAAGCTGATTACAGAGGCTTTGAGCGTGTGCACTATGGAAGCTGTGCGGCCGTGTGGCTTAAAGAGAACACTGCTCTCTGGACCCTTACTGAGTTCAGGTCCCATAGCAGATTTTTCCCCTGCTTCCATGATAGCTACGCCCCTGCTACAGGATACAGGGTTTTAAAGGCACGTCTGGCCAGGCCATCTCCAAGTGTGAAGGGTGTTTTAACGGTGTCTCTCAGAGCAGTAAAGTCTTAGCAGCTTTTTCTATCAGGTTACCTTACTGACTGACACTCAACAATGCAATTTTTCTCCTTTGTCTTTCTCCTTATGTAGATCATACAGAGATCTGTGGGCATAGGTGGGCACAAAAAGTGTTTTGATCAAAATATATTATATATTATATATTATATATTATATATATATTTTATCATATCAGAAAGAGGGCTTAGTTTATACAGTATATATTGTTTGCATCTATTTTGTTAGTGCATTAAATATTTTTTTTTCTGTGATTTATTTTTATATATGTAGCCACTGACATCCGCAATTATTTATTACATCATGCAGGATGTTTTTTATCCTTTTTTTCTGTGATTTTAACAATAAATATCACCGCCACCAAAAATGCCCATACTTTTAAAATATGTTAAAAAAATTTCAATACGGCAAATTGTGTAACTGAAAAAAGGGTCAAAATGGCCGATTTGCTATTTTTTCATTACTTTTCTTACCAAAAAAAATGGAATAAAATGTAATCAAAATGTCATGCACACTCTAAAAGGGTATCAATAAAAATTATGGATTGTCCTGCAAAAAATGAGCCCCTAAACAGCTTAGTGGATGTAATTATAAAAAAGTTATGGGGGTCAGAATATGATGATGTAAGAAAAATTTTTTTTTTCAAAGTTTACATTTATTTTTACACTATTTAAACATAACAAACCTATACATATTGTTGTAATCGTACTGACCCAGAGAATGAAGGATGCCGCAAACGGAACACTGTGGGAACAAAACCCATAAAACGGTGGAGGATTTGCATTTTTTTTCCCAATTCCACCCCATTTGGAATTTTTACCGCTTCCCACTACATTTTATGCCATAGTTAATGGTGGCACTCGAAAGTACAACTTGTCCCGCAAAAAATAAGCCCTCATACAGCTATGTGAAAGAAAATAGAAAAAAGTTATGGCTCACGAAAAATAGGGTAGAAAAATGAAAATGCAAAACCGAAAAAGAGGTTAGACTTGTATGGAAGCGATTCTTCCCATAGAAATGAAGGGTGCGGTGAGGTGTAATTACACCTACTCACCACTACCCCGTTACAGCCAGCATGTAAACAGTGAAGAGGAGGCAGCGCGCGCCGTATTCTTCCTCTTCAAACAGCTGATAGGCGGGGGTGCCCAATATCGGACCCCCGCCGATCTGATATTAATGACCTATCCTGAGGATAGGTCATCAATATATATAACTTGGAGAACCCCTTTAAGGAAAGGATGGGTTGTATGGCACTTTTTGTACACTATTTTGCTAAAGTATCCCTCAGGAGAATCTATGGCGGACAATAGTACTCTTGCAAGAATGGCTGTAATGTCCACGGCAGACATACAACATATACTACAGGGAATATATGGGGAGATTTATCAAGCCGGTGTAAAGTCGAACTGCCCATAGCAACCAGATTCTGTCTACATGGTAGTCATTAAAATAAATGCACAGATGGGATAGGTTGTCCAGAGTAAAGGAAAGCCATTATAGTGGTCCCCTACTCTGGTGATTATAGTGGGGTACTAAGCAGGCTATCCCCTCTATTATACTCATATTCCATAACATGTGGGCAGTCTACATTAGGAAACCCTATAAAGAAGATGTCATCCTGGAAATGGCCATATATCAGTGTAACTGTATGGTATGGTTACAATGACAAGTCACTCAAAGTGATGCTCTACATATGGAAACACTTTACATAGAAAACAATGTCCTAAATATCTAATATATAAAGCTGAGTGTATTTGTGTATGTATCTCCGCTAAAGGAATCCGCACCTTCGCATTTACAATCACGAAATTTGGCACACAGGTACATCAGGTGTCCAGGAAGGTTTTAGACCAGGTCTCAGCTCCCTAGGATTTACAGTTCCTGAGATATTCCAAAAAAATACAAATATGGCACATCACATGACATAAATTAGCCAATAGAAGCCTATAGTTCTTTCTCTTCATATCCCAACTGTCATACACATGGTCACATGTCCCTTATCAGCCAATAGAATCTTGCAGGTCCTTCAGTTTCGACATGCACACAGTTTCACACTAGGTTTCCATAACAACCCAGCCATTTTTCTTCACTGCTGTAGGTGCAGGTCCCTGTGGATGACACTATTAAGGGAGCGGAGTTCTGTAGAGGTCACAGGACCTAAAAACCCTGCCCCCAGTCCCACTAAGCTACGCCCCCTACCGGTTAGGTCACGCCCCCTCCCACTCCACAGCCTTTAGGGATTGAAAAAATGAAGGTAAAAATCAACTTCTATCAGCTGCAGGGGTGGAAAGGAGGGTGACTTTCTCCCTGCAGCTCATGCTCAGACTGCACAGTGCTGCTGTCTGAGAGACAGCTGTTCAAAAGGACATCCCTGTGTCCGTCTGGCAACACAGGGAGTCTGAAAGCCGGACTGTCCAGCCTAAAACCAGACCTCTGGCCACCCTAGGGGCAGGCTGATGTTGAGATTACAGTTAAAGGGACGGTTCGCTATGGAGGTCAGTGTTAAGGGGCAGATTGCTGTAGAGGCCACTGTTAAGGGGTGGGGTGTTATGGAAATCACAGTTAAGGAGATGGGGTACTGTGGAAGTCACTAATAAAGGGGCGACCTCTGTGGAGTTCACTGTTAAAGGGGCGGGTTATTGTGGAAATATATGTTAACGAGACAGGGTACTGTGGAGGTCACTAATAAAGGGGTGGTGTCACGCTCTGGTGTGGAGGGAATAGCCACACCAAGCGTAAGAGGGAAGGGAAAAGACCAAACCAGGGAAATGGTCACCTCCTGCAGGGAACCCTGAAACTAGGCCCTGACAGACTACCAGTATGAACAAGCCTTAGTGGTAGGAGAGTTCATACACAGGAACCTAATAACAAACTCACCCTATAGAACCCTGCAGCTAGTGACAGGGGAAAGAGTCAACCCGTTCCTCCAAGAGAACGGACGAACAGGAGACTCCAGAAGGCAAAACCACAACAGGGAAAAGTAGGATAAACACAATAGGGAAAATGACACTTATCTTAATGCAGATATTGCAGCAACCGGATCTCAGCCGAGAACAACACCACACACAACAAAGTCAGCAGAAAGTATAAACCGCAAGGAATACTGGGAGAGGAAGGGATAAATAGGGGAAAGACAATCACCACACCCGCAACAGCTGAGGGGAAGGGGTGTGGTAAACAGCAACCAAACAAAGAGGAAAATATGTCAAATTATGTCACTTTTGAAAGCCTAGCCAAACGCCTGCAACCTGATGCTAAGGGGGTCTCTGCTAAGGGGGGGCAGGAATGGGGACTGTAACCTATTGTTAGTGTTAAGGGGCGGTGCTATAGAGGTCACTGTTAAGGGGGTGGGCCCCTGTGGAGGTCACTGTCAAGAGGGTGGGGTGCCATGGAACTCCCCGTTAAAGGGTAGGCTGCTGTGAAGGTCAAAGTTAAGGGGGTGGGCTGCTGTGTAGGTCCCATTTGAAGGAGACGAGGCACTGTGGGGGAGGCAGTTTTAAGGGGTTGGGGGCTGTGGAGGTCAATGTTAAGGGGTGGGGTGCTGTAGATGTCACCGTTATAGTGGATACTGTCAATATCTTTTAACGACACACACAAACGTTAAATGAAATAGATGAAACATGTATACCCGGGTGAAGCCGATCCTTCTGCTAGTAATATTATAATAATAGCCCAAACCAAAATCTATAGACATAGATAATTACAACCCGGATGGCCAGCCTGGTGTATGGGCTTCAAATTCAGCAGACAGCCCTTCACACAATAGTAGGGATACCTCATCTTACCTGTGATAAGGACAAGTGATGTTTACTGCATAGCTGCAGAGACCTCAAAGTATGAAGACAAGTTAATCCAGGAATTCTCTGCCCTTTATGCAGCTTGTGTTACTACTGATTCTGTGTCCTTTCTCTAAGTCAAGGATCCTACAGATCAGTGACAAGTGTTTTTTTTCTGAAAAAAAATTCTTTTGTGTTTTTCAGATCATTGTTTAAATCTATGACCTTAGTCTGGAGTTGTCAAGAACCATCAACGAGTGGTAAATGCCTAAAGAACGAAACCAACCTACACCTAGAAAAAGACTCCAACCTACTTCTAGAAGAAGATACAAGTTACACCTAGAAGACCCCAACTCTACACCAGAAGAAGACCCCAGCCTAAAATTAGAAGAAAAAAGTTACACCCAAGATGTCATCTAGATCTTCCCTGCCATTCATATAGTGATATCAGCACATTCCTGATTTATTCTATATTTCTAGAAGCTTAAAACCATTTGTGAAGTCCAGCAATGAATATAATTCTACAGGGTGGGCCATTTGCCATTTATATGGATACACCTAAATAAAATGGGAATGATTGGTGATATTAACTTCCTGCTTGTGGCACATTAGTATATGGGAGGGGGATAACTTTTCAACATGGGTGGTGACCATGGCGGCCATTTTGAAGTCGGCCATTTTGGATCCAAGTTTCGTTTTTTCAATGGGAACAGGGTCATGTGACACATCAAACTTATTGAGAATTTTACAAGAAAAACAATGGTGTGCTTGGTTTTAACGTTACTTTATTCTTTCATGAGTTATTTACAAGCTTCTCTTTGTTCACAGCCATTGACATGTCGCAGAGGTTAACAAGTGAGGAGCGGATAGAAATTGTGTTGATGTCTGGTGAACGCAGTACCTGGGTAATTGCAGCAGATTTCAATGCAAGACAACCTACGAAACCACCCATCTCCCATGCAACAGTTAGCAAACTGCTTGCCAAGTTTTGTGAAAATGGTTGTGTTGGATTTGCCAAAATGTGGACGCATGAAAACTGTCACTAATGAAGAAACATCAGTGGTTGTCCTAGCTTCATTCAGAAAGAGCCCACAGCATAGCACTCACCGCATGTCACTGGAGAGTGGCATCAGTCGAACATCCCTTTGGCAGATATTAGCTACTCACAAATGGGACCCTTACAAACTCCAGTTGCTGCAGCATCTCAACGAGGGTGACCCAGATCGGTGCACTAAATTTCCAGAATGGGCAAAACAAAAATTGGACCCTCAGTTTACACAGAACATTTTGTTCAGTGATGAGGCAAACTTTTATGTGAATGGTGAAGTTAACAAACAAAACCACCACTATTGGTCTGACACTAACCCACATTGGATAGATCCCTCCAAGATTGTTGGAACAAAAAAATTGATGGTATGGTGTGGTATATGGGGTACAAAGATAGTGGGGCCATTCTTCATAAATGGAAACCTCAAGGCCACTGGATATGTGAAATTGCTACATGATGATGTGTTTCCCTCTTTATGCACTGAAGCTGGCAGGTTCCACGAGTTTTTCCAGCAAGATGGTGCACCACCACATTATAGGTGTCAGGTCCGAGCATTCCTAGATGAACAGTTTCCTGGAATGTGGATTGGTTGTCGTCGTCCAGTTGAATGGCCCCCAAGGTCTCCCGATCTGACCCCCTTAGACTTTTATCTTTGGGGTCATCTGAAGGCAATTGTCTATGCTGTGAAGATACGAGATGTGCAGCACCTGAAACTAAAGATACTGGAAGCCTGTGTTAGCATTTCTTCTGTGGTGTTGCTATCAGTGTGTGAAGAGTGGGAGAAGAGGGTTGCATTGACAATCCAGCACAATGGGCAGCACTTTGAACACATTTTATAAGTGGTCAGAAACTTGTAAATAACTCATGAAAGAATAAAGTTACGTTAAAACCAAGCACACCATTGTATTTCTTGTGAAATTCTCAATAAGTTTGATGTGTAACATGACCCTCTTCCCATTGAAAAAACTAAAGTTGGATCTAAAATGGCCGACTTAAAAATGGCCACCATGGTCACCACCCATCTTGAAAAGTTTCCCCCTCCCATATACTAATGTTCCACAAACAGGAAGTTAATATCACCAACCATTCCCATTTTATTTAGGTGTATCCATATAAATGGCCCACCCTGTAGTCACAGAGTAAAATCTAATGAGTCCAGAGAAGTAAAGGCCCATTTATAAGTAACAATTATTTCCCATCATTTCTTGTATTTTGTCCCTTTGAACCAAAACCTTATGTAGTAAACATTTCTCAACCAATTTTCAGCAAAATGTTCTTTGAAACATTCATGATATTTATTCTGACAATTGCTCAGTATGAACAGTATGGATACTTGATATTAAAGAACTCCCACAAAATGTTTTATTCTCTGACCTGTTAGAAAGGTGCATGATATAATCTGTAGTGAATGTCATTTTCTTATCAGTGGCTGAAATTGAGAGTTTCCACTCTCTTCTTATTGTAGCTGGGTCATGTGACCAACTCCCTGACCTGCAACTGACCCAGGACAGCAAGCCAGTCACTTCTCTATTCATTCCTATGAGACTGAAAGTGAGGCTCCCATAGGAATGCATAGAAAATTAGACTTCCTGTCCACACATAAGGTGCTGTGTGAGTTGGTGGGTCTAATTCCTAGTCACATGACACAGATAAGAAACTTCAGGATGATATAACTCAAAAATTCAGCTACTGGTAAGAAAATGACATTCACTACAGATTACATCATGTACATTTCTAGCAGGACATGGAATAACATTTTTTGCAGGAGTTCTTCTTTAAGTACATCATCCTGATAATCTTCTCATGCAAATGGCCCTTTACAGCAGCTAGCTGACACTATGAGCAGAGAATAAAGCTACTTTTTCAGCTTTTAGATCTTTTCTCTTAATGAGCTTTGGGCTTCTCCTCTCCTTCGTGGTCTGTTTAAGACCGCACTACATAACTATATGACGTATGCATGGCACAGGTTTGAAGTTCCAGTGATATGATAGGTGAATTTCCTTCGCACACATCTACTCTCATATGAGTCTGATATCAGAACTGGCAAGTTACAGTAATTATTAATTCTCTTCTTATCTGTGGAGAATTCTATAAACCCTTCTGAAATAGCCTCTTCATAAACCTAATTATAGAAGACACGGTGTTCTGTCCATAAAAGAACATGACAGTAACATATGCAGGTTTAGGCAATAGTGGTAGAACTACCACAGCACCAAGTGCACCGGCAGACCAGAGGCAAAACCCAGAGGGCGGAGAGCCAGTGAGCCCCGTTCTACACAGAGCCCCTGGTGGTGGGGATGAACTGGGCCAAGGGCTTCACTGGTTCTCTGCCCTCTGGTGCTGTGGTAGTTCTACCACTATTGCCTAAACCTGCATATGTTACTGTCATGTTCTTTTATTATTAGTGTAATAAAGTACTCTGATGGTCCCTGGTCTGTTTCTGCCTGTGTCCTGTTTGCAAGACGTCCCAGAGGTCTGTCTTGGGCCTCCGGTATATGACAGTATGCTTTACCAGGCAACACCACACAGAGATGCATCCTACTCAGACCCTGTTCACACACAAGGCCACAGTCAGCACGCATTACAGAACCAGCATGAATGGGAACGCTCACAGCCAGTACACAAAGCGCATGCAGCCAGCATGGTACCGGTGACAGGACCCACAGAGATGCAGACACGGAAGCCACAAACACAAGCCACAGTTTACACACACCACCACGCAGTCTCAAACAACCAGCATACACAGGTGCCAGCCTGCAGCCAGTCAGCGAGGGAGCCTGCATAGCAACAGTGACAAGAACTGCACAGAGATACAGACACAGGGAGTACACACATACACAGGCAAAGTCACACAAGACATTGCAGCCAGCACGCAGCCCCAAGCAACCAGCATACACAGGTTTCAGCCTGCAGACAATACGCAAGAGGGCATACAGCCAGACTACACGACCTCAACTGTCGTGATAACATAATAGTGCTCCTTATGACTGTTTGTAGGGATTGGCACCACCGGGGGTGGGAGTGATGCTGTTGACATAACGGTGCTCCTTCCCACTCTCTGTAAGGTTTAGCACAACTGGTGATGTGGGTGTTGCTGTTCATATACCAGTGCTTCCTTCCTGACTCCTATAAGGTTTAGTGCCACGAGGAGGTGGGAGTGGTGCTGTTAATATAATGGTGCTCCTTCCCAATCTCTGAAGGGTTTGGCACAACCGGGGGTGGGGTGGTGCTGTTTATATAACAGTGCTTCCTTCCTGCCCCCTGTAAGGTTCATTGCCACTAGGGGGTGGAAGTTGTGCTGTTCATATAATGGTGCTCCTTCTGACTTTCTGTATGGTTTGGCACAACCGGGGGTGGGGCTGTTCATATACCAGTGCTCCCTTCCTGCCCCCTGTAAGGATCAGAGCCATATTGGTGCTCCTTCTTACTATCCGTAGGGTTTGGCACAACAGGGGGCAAGGCAGTGGAAACGTCATGAAACCTAGCCCTGTCAATCAAACTGCAGAGAGAGCAGAATCTCTAGGTGTAATGGCAACACCCCCATTGCTCCTAGAGGCTCATTTGCATATAATAAAACATCATTTTTCTCAGCAATGGGGGCACATATGAACACAGATGCCTTCAGCTGCCAAGCGCACATGTAACATGTCAGTTTCATAGGAACAAATCTACCAACAGATGCCCTTTAAGGGGTTAAATGGTGCCACTGAAAAATAGAACTTATTCTGGAAAAAAAAAGCCTTCAGCCAGCCACGTGAATGGAAAAGTAGAAAAAAAATGAAATTTGTTTATAGCGCCAAGGGGTTAAGGAGCAGCCTATTTTTTTCCCATTCCAAGACTCATAACGTTTTGTGTGCTTTTTTTATTTGCAGAACAAGTCGTATTTTTCAATGCCACCATTTTTGGGTAAATATAATTTTATTATATTATAATATTTTTAAGGGGAAAGAGAACGTCCAAAAAATTCACCATTGTTTGTCTTCTTCCAAGCGGTTTATCACATGGTGAAAATAACTTAAGGGGTATTCTGGTTGTGGCAAGTTATCCCCTAACCACAGCACAGGCGGGAACTATTAGATTGAGGGGGGTCCTACTTTGCAACCCCCAACAATCACTAGAACAGAAACTTTGCAGGGCCCCCAATAGAAAAGAGAGGCAGGTAAAGGGTGAGTACTGCTCCACTCATCACTGGGGGAGTTCTGGAAATAGCGCATGTCTCTGAAACTGCCATATGCTCTGTTCATTTGGAGGGCCCCCAATCTCATGACCAGTAGGGGTCCCAGCAGTAGGACCCCCACTCATCTAATAATACCTCACAACCCCTTTTAAGGCTACATTCACACGACCGTATGTGTTTTGCGGTCCGCAAATTGCGGATCCGCAAAACACGGATACCGGCTGTGTGAATGTAGCCGGCCCTATGATAGAACTGCCTATTCTTGTCCACGATTGCGGACAAGAATAGGACATGCTCTATATTTTTTGCGGGGCCGCGGATCGGACCTACGGATGCGGACAGCACATTGTGTGCCGTCCACATCTTTTGCGGCTCCATTGAAATGAATGGGTCCGCACCCGTTCCGCAAAATTGCGGAACGGGTGCGGACCCAAAACTACGGTCGTGTGAATGCACCCTAAACTTTATTAAAAGGGGAACCATTAGCTCATACTGCAAACAGTGTGACAAGAGCCTCATCTCAATGACAGCAAGCAGAGATCTACATCAGCAGCACAGTCCTGAACCAGGTAGGGGATGGAAGGTGTATAATAGCGTGTAAACTCCATGCCCCGTTAGGCCCCACTACAGACCGTGTACCCAGCAGCCGTCCACCTACAGCGGGGACTGCAGATCACTTCCTCCCCCGGAGGCCTGTGATCTCACAGTCGCCTCATTTTCGAGCTGAGGCGCACGCGCATTACCGCGGACAGCAGCTGATCTCCGGCACGACTGAGGGGGCGGAATAGAGGCGGACACTCCCCTCCGGCATCTCACTCCAAGTGCCTGCATCTCGCTGCTGTTCCCTGGCAGAGCGCCTGACACCCGAGCACCATGGACATAACCGAGAACAGGAGCAAGAAGGTGAAGCTGAGCAGCAAGCTGCAGAGCTGGGTGAGTGCTGGGCGCCCACTGTGGTCTGGCCGCAGAGGACTCTGGGAGTGTGGCCACTTCTCCCCTGCAGCCAGGTTTACCCATGAGGGCACCTCCCCATTCATTCTAGGCATGCCAATTGTGTGTCTACACGTGAAGGTGCCCAAATACACCCACCACTGGCACCATCCCATAGATGTTATTACATTCTGTAATATCTACAATTAGGGTAGGGCTACAAAAATATGTGTGACTGTTATAAAACTGTGAAAAGTCTGAGGTGAGTCGTGCGTTGCCAATGGAGTAAAATCCCCCGTGACATATCTGGATTTTCTGCCGCTGTCGCATTTTCGCAAGTGTTTCTTCCTGACAGTCGGCGGCTCGCTCAGTGGAGGTGAAGCTCAGCACTTACAAGCGGTGATCACCTCCACAGTACGAGAACTGCTCCTCCCCATACAAAATCATTGCTCCTGGGCAGCGGAGTGATATTTAGACCGCACAATCTGCTGCCTGCACCTCTGATCATTTCAGTCATTCTTGGATTGATCTTTGGCCACTTTAGGGCTCTTCCATAGGAGCGTGTCCCTTGTGGGAATCACGCTTCGTGTGAGAGAGGGATTGTGCGGTCTGGACTACAGAAGCGCAGGGCAGTATCATGATTTTGTGACCTTTCTCTACCGAAATCATACTGACATTAGGCTACTTTCACACTAGCGTTAGCCTTTTCCTCCAAGCTGTTCCGTTGGGGGAACAGCCTGCCGGATCTGTGCTACTGCTAGTCCACCGTGCTGCTGTAAGTCCGCTCCGGCCCCATTCACTATAATGGTCTGGCTGCAACACGGCAAACAAGCCGAGAGGCAGCTGGACAAAAAAACGCAGCATGCTGTAGTTTTTGTCCGGCCGCCTCTCGGCATGTTTGCCATGCTGTGGCCGGCCCGCCTCTATTATAGCGAATGGGACCAGAACAGACTTCCGGCGGCATGGTGGACTTGTGGTAGCACAGATCTGGTACAGCCTGCCAGACCCTGCTGCTGCAAGTGTGAAAGAAGCCTTATGTCAGTATTATTCTGTCAGGCAGAGGCACACAGTATTATCAATCATAGTAATGCCCAGCGCTTCTGTAGTCCAAACGATACAATCCCGCTTTCATAGGGAGTGTGAATCCCGCAATGGGCACGCTCCTGTGACAGAGCCCTTAGACGTGCAGATTGTCGGGAACATTCATTCCCGATAATCGGCCCGAACATTTGGCCATGTAAATCCACCATTAGAGTTGCCAAAAAAGTGTGCATGACGGGGATGAATTTGGCACATCTTGTGATTGGTGTAAGTTTATGCTGTTAGATGGTACCGGTAACTGAGCCGTTGTGTGGTGCAGCTATGGGACACGCAGTTGTCTACCACTGGCTTGCGGTATACAGGCTGCCGCTTATGGCATTGTGGATTCTGCCTGTAAGAAGGAGACTGGTATAAAACACCCTGTGTGTGCTGACAAGGCAGCAGAGATGAGCACGTCCTGTACACGGTAATATAGCAGTTATGTAATATCGCCTGATATTTGTATGAGCGTCACATGCTCATGGCTAGACCTGGTACGGCTACGTAGGTGCTGCTCACCCATCTTTATGTTATGAGTACCCGTCCCCTTCTCCTGAAAGGTCTGTATCAGTAAATACTTGTATTCCCCATGTAATATGGAACGTTTTTCTGTAGAGTGTTATGCTGCTACATGATGTCCTCCAGTATTTGGGTTTAAAGGGAAAGTACCAGCAATTTTTAAATTTTTTTTTTTAATTCCATCTTAAAAACCTATATGTGAATATTCGGATATAATTTTTAAAGTCGCTCCGTTCTATTTGGACTTGTAGCGCAGCAAACAGCCTGGCTTCACTTTTTTTTTACTGTGACCATTCGTTTCGGTGGAGAGGGAAGATGAGTACAGCATCACACATTACACTGCTAAGTACAGTGCTCTTCTGTGGGCATCTTTATCTAGGCCAGGGGTCAGCAACCTCCGGCACGCCAGCTGTTCTGAAACTGCAACTCCCAGCATGCTCCATTAATTTCTATGAGAGTTCTGAGAAGAGCAGAGGAAGTATGCATGCTGATCTAGGCAAATCAGTAAAACAATAGAGCTATCATGCTGTTATCCTAATTCTACTCTCTACTATTTCACTAACTGATAACCTCTTTCCCTTGCAGCAGCAGTAAACTGACAATCGATTACCTATATAGCAGTTTTACCTCTTTGTGCTGATTGCTACATAAGGACAAGATTCTGTATTTTATTTTCAATGGTTTAATACCCCCAAAATGAAAATGAGAAACGGCAAGAAAAAAATCTTTAAAAAATTGTTTTCCTGTGACTGTTGAGTTTGAGAACCAAACCCCTTTTTTACGGAAGTGTTTCTGTAAGATTTCACAGTTTAGGATACTTTCACATGTGTTTTTTTGCTGGGTCCATCATGGATCAGCAAAAACGCTTCCGTCACGATAATACAACTGTCTGCATCCGTTATGAACGGATCCAGTTGCATTATATCTAACATAGCCAAGACAGATCCAGCACTATAACCATGTAAGTCAATAAGGGACGGATCTGTTGTCTTTTGTATCCCAGGCCGCAGTCAGAAACACAGCTTGCAGCGTTTTTCTGTCCGCAATGGGAACGCAATGAAACGGAACAGAATCCATTCTTGTGCACTCCGTTCCCTTCAGTTCAGTTTTGTCTCCATTGACGATGAATATGGACAAAACTGAAGCATTTTCTCCCATTAGTGAGATCCTATGACAGATCTCAATAGAGGAAAGCACAGATGTGAAAGTAGCCTAACATGCACTTTGTTAAAGGGATTTCCGGGATTTAGATCGGTTGGGGTCTGACACCCAGCACCTCCACTGATTCGCTGTTTGCAGAGGCCGCGGCACACTGCAGTCTCCTCACGTCTCATGACGCACAGCGCCATATGTTGTATGGGACTGAGCTGCACCTAGGTCATCTGACTGAAGAACGTGACGTCACTGGCCTAAGAGGTTACAGTGTGATTGGTGGAGGGGCCCGGAGTCAGACTGTGGATAGTACATCAATATAAAAAACCTCAGACATCCCCCTTAAAGCCTGCACAGTAAGGGGAGCTCCACATCAAGGGATGGAAGCAGACAGTAGTTCAGAGTTTAAATACATATAAGGGTCCATTCAGATGAATGTAAGTGTTCCATGTCCGTATTGAGGCCTGCAAACGACGGGTCTGCAGTATACGGACACCAGCCGCATGCACAACATTTTGCTTGAACAGGTCTGCAATCCACGTGATACGGCAACAACAGATAGGACATGTCCTATCTTTGGTGGTGTGGAACCACGGACCTGAAAGCCCAGGAAGCGCTTCCAAGTGCTTCCGATCCGTGCCTCTGTTCCTGTATCTTGCAGACCCGTTCAAGTCAATACGGGCACGGAGCCCTTATGGTCATCTGAATGGACCCTAAATGATATAGTGCGGTAGACTTTGGATTATTCGCACCTCCATGCTCATGAGGATGTCGCACTATTGGAATTTTAGTGCATACGTAGGTTAGTTGTCTGTTTCCATAGCTCTTCTGATCCTACACAAGTCTTTGTTGTCACCCTTGTCACACAGTCATTAATGAGGTTGTATATCAGGGTGACAGCAGGAGGTTCTCTGAGGTGTGGACAGCTTCTGACACCCTGTAAGAGCGCTCTTTAATCTCAGCATTGTGTGATCTAGCTCATGGACACATGGTTTTCTGTAAACCTCCACATCCTCGACCAGGCGTGCATAGGTTCTGAATGTGGAGAGGAGAGCGCAGCCAGACTCCTGATGGCGACATACCTCCCCCGAGAACAAAAGGATTGGGCCCTCGGATTTCAATCAGATGGGGAAGAGTTGGGAGACCTCAATACACATTAGGTGGTGCTGGTTAGTTTAGCTCTGCTCATATTGAAGTGACTGGGAGCAGTACTACAGTAACCAGCTACTGAAAGATGACTGATAGCTGGGGGGGCGGGGTGACTGATCCCCACCGTTCTGATAACTTAAGGATAGGCCATCAATATAAAAGTCCTGGAAAACGCCTTTAACACCGGTGGCATGTTCTGTGACTGGTTTCACATGTTCAGAAAAAGCGACAGATGTACCAGTGTGCTATAACATAATGGGCTATGACCAGTGCCATGGCTTGTAATTCTGATTGTAGGCTTTTGATTTTTTTTTTTTTCCTGCACAAGCTTCGGATTTTGACAGGATCCATTCACAATCTTGGGCCTCCAGCACATGAGCCTATTTTTTCATCTGATCCGCATTTTTTGGATGTTGACCCTTTCATTTCTACAGTGCCACAAAAAATGTGGACAGCACATTGTGTGCTGTCTGCGTGTCCATCCTGCAAATAAAATAAAACATACAACATGCCCTGTTCATGTCCGTTTTGTGGACAAGAATAAGCATTTGGACAGTGGGGCCTGCCTGTTTCATAATTTGCAGATCCGTGGTTTGCGGACTGCAAAATACATACCGTTATGTGCATGAAGTCTTACACCAGCCCCATTTTCACCAATTTCTGTGAAGGAATTTTTATTGTCCTGTCCCTAAGATAAGTGGTGCAGTTTATTCCTCACAGTGATAGGTCCTCAGTATCTGATCATGATCATTGGTCATGTGGTCAGTGTATGCCCTGGACATCAATGCCAAGCACAGCCACAATACAATGCATGACACTATGCTTGGTATGCTATGAGGTGGCCACTTTGCTCAACTGAGCGCTGCATCCCTTTCAAACAGCTGATCAGTGGGTGCTGAGAGTCAGACCACCACAATCTGATATTGATAACCTGAGGATAGCTCATCAATATTGTCCTTCTGGAAAAGCCCTTTAATGGTGTTTTGCTATAACTGTAACAGTTTCAAGTCTCAAAGTCTGTTAGTAAAGAATGCAATAAAATGTTATGACTCCCCATAGTAGTACTATCTGTTTACGTGGTGTATGTTATATTGCGGGACAGATGGCGACCCACCCAGGGTTGCTGTAGCTTCAGTTATCAGAGAGCTGACCTTGACATTAGAAGGTAGAGGGGCCGTGACCACATTCCTTCTGGTTTTTTCCTGGTTCTGTTTGTCAGGTTAGTAGTTAGTTTGTATACTTTGCTCCATGTAAGTTTCTGTTCATGTGTCATGCATAATGTATGGGTTGAGTTGTTGGAGTAAGTTCCAAGCACCTGTGGTCAGTGACCCGGCAAGCGTATTGTGCGGATGGAAGTAGGTTGCATTGTTGCACCTTTTTTTTTTTTTTGTCTGTTACATGGGTTGGCTGCTGTTGATTTTTAATATGTTCCTGGCACAAATTTTGTGCTGGCTACGTTGAAAATAATACTGGCATGTGTTCACATTAGTGTTATGGTTCAAATTTTTTTTTTTTTTTTTTTTTCAAGGATTCATATGGTTAGATTTTGTAATGTCATTTGGAGGCAAAAAAAAATCTGATGTACCTATGACATCAGTGGGTGCCCATTTCTAATAACTCCAATGCCCTCTAATAACAATGTGAACTCAAATTGTAAAGAGGTATAAATAAGAAAAGGGTTCTTTCTGGGTGTAGCCCCACCGAACAGCTATATGAAGAGGCCGCAGAGCTGTTTGAGCGCTTAGGCCTTGTGATGTCACGTTCATCTGTCACATGGCTTATGTGCAGTTCAGTCCCATTTAAAGGGGTTGTCCCACGAAAAATATTCTACAGGTTTCAAACCAGCACCTGGAACTGACTACTTTTGTAATTGCATGTAATTAAAAATTTCATATATCACTGAGTTATTCTATAAAATGTATCTGTATAGTGTCACCTGTTGTTTGTTCCTGTTCGTATTTCCTTCTCTGGGTCACTGAGAAGGCCGCACATGCTCAGTTTCATCCTTTAACTGTCTCCTGAGTTGTGATGGGGAGAGCATAGACACGCCCCCTTAGCTGCAGCAGAAAAGACACGCCTCCTGAGCTGTGATAGGGTGAGCATGGGCACGCCCCCTTAGCTGCAGCAGAAAAGACACTCCCCTTGAGCTGCCAGCTTAAAGGGGTTGTCTGGACTTTTGATATTGATGACCTATCCTCAGGATAGGCCATCAGTATCTGATCAGCTGTATGAAGAGAAGGAGCATGCAGTGTGCACGTGCCGTCTTCTGTCTCTCCTCCTGCTCTCTGCTGTTACGTCTATGGCAAAGCAGCAGCAGGAAGAGAGGTGGGAGACGGCACGTGCACATGACGCGCACTTTCCCTTCATACAGCTGATCGGCGGGGGTGCTTGGTCATCAGTATTAAAAGTTTTAGATAACCCCTTTAATATAAATTTAGCAGAGCAATGCATGAGGAGATCTATGTGAGGTACAAGGCTCTTTCTAGTTTTGTTAGAAGCAAATATTGTTAAATAGTAAAACCTGGTATCGGATCGATCCAGGTCTAAAAGTATCGATTGGGTATCAGTACTTCGATACCCGGTGCAACTCTACTATACACCATGGAAAATCAGCTGTCTGGGACAATAACCATGTTTGCAGTTGCTTGGATGTTGGGGGAAGATAATATACCCAGATTATTGTGTTCTGTTTCCATCTAATAGGACAGTCAAGTGTCTTTTGTTCACCAGTGATGTTTTCTTTTGGAATCACCAGGATATAATCATTGTAGCTGGAAGAAGTTCTGCTGGGTCACATGTACAGCAAATATTACACCATGACTGTACGGCCACACTGTTAGGTTTCCTGAAGCAGTTTTGGAAGACAAAATCAGGAATGTATTATAAAAGGGGAGAATAAAAATAACGCATCCAGATGGAAATGTCGGATTTCTGCAAGACTCCTCATGTAGTTATGTCTCAGGCAGATATGTAAACGGTTATAGGTGTGGTCTGATTAGTAACTGTCCTGTAAAAAGGCTCTCAGAGCCTACTTCTGGGTAGTGTGCCACTTGGCGAGAGATTGTTGAGTGCTAGACATGCCCCCACAGCACACTCAATGACATTCTGCCCAGTTGACAGACATTGAGATACTAGAGGCAGTCGAACAGTGTACTTGAGCCTCCTTCATTTCAGTTTTCCCCCATAAGTGTGTCATTATTACATTAACACACAAGTTTCATTGATTCCAGCATCTCCCTCTGCTTTATTTTACGAATGAGTGTATAAAGGACATATACAACTTCCTTTTTTTTAATTCACTTCTGGTTGGCTGCCAAAACTGCATCAGTAAACCTGAGCGTGTGGCCATACCCAAACTAGGCAGAGACGTAATATGAATTATTTACTTCTTCCTTGTGTGCATCGGCTGGCTAGCTGTGGCTATGGCTTGAAGTTGAAGTGTTTCCCTGTGTGGGTACAGAGATGTGTTTTTTTTTTTTTTTGTTTTTTTTTTTGTTTCATGAAAATACACAAGGAGCTAGATTTGTCTTTAGTAGAGAGCAGCATCACAGCATACAGCCATGAACCTGAAATTTTTTTCCCCATATCCCAGAACGTGAAAGAAACACCTTTAGTACAAGGTAGGTCAAGAGGAAGCACTGATATTATTAGAAAATACCCTTACGTTATGAATTGGGGGACCATCACTGATGAGAGGCCTGTGACTCATTGGGGCAGAATTTCTGTTCCTGCTTAAAGGGGTTATCCAAGACTATAGAATGCTCTCCGATATGCTGGGCCCCTCACACTGAATCTACTGGCAGGTGGTGACCGGGACAAGCCTCCCTAGCGTCACCCTTGATGCTAGGGAGGCTCGTCCCCGTCACCGTCTGCCATTGGCTGCTCCCCCCCCCCCCCCCACACCAGATGTTTTTACCCACGCACAGGGAGAAGCAGCAGTGAGGGCACCAGTAGAGGTGCGGGGAGCCAGGTAAGTATATTTAATGTCAGGAGCCCGGAATATGGGGAAGCATTTTTTTTAGTCTTCAATAACCCCTTTAAAGTGTAGACCATGTAAACTTAGCGAGTAATTTATTAATATGCAACTTTTCCCCACGCCTCCCCAGCGGCACAACCCCAAAGGCTTCTGATGGCTCTCAACGCAAAAAGTGCTCTGTATGCCTCAGGTCATAAAAAAACACTATGTCCAAGATGCTTGGACAAAATTATTGCGGAAGAGTCTCCGTCCCTGTTGGACAACATAAGAAATATAATCAAGGAGAAAGTCAGCTGTGCAGTGGACAGCAAAATTGCATCCATATCCCAAAAACCAGCCACCTCCAACACCATTACATCTACACCTTCTGAAATCGACATTCAGGAAGATCTAGATGAAGGGGAATTAATTTCCGACTCCGCATCTTAATCTTCGGAAGACGAGTCTGGCTGTCCCCTCTACTCTATTGAGGAAACAGACACTCTCCTCAAAACTATTAGGCCCCTTTCACACGGGTGATATTTCCGCGCGGGTGCAATGCGTGACGTGAACGCATAGCACCCGCACTGAATCCTGACCTATTCATTTCAATGGGTCTGTTCACATGAGCGTTTTTTTTTCATGCATCAGTTCTGCGTTGCGTGAAAAACGCAGCATGTTCTATATTCTGCGTTTTTCACGGAGCCCTGGCTCCATAGAAGTGAATGGGGCTTCAGTGAAAAACGCATTGCATCCTGAAGCAAGTGCGGATGCAATGCATTTTTCACTGATGGTTGCTAAGAGATGTTGTTTGTAAACCTTCAGTTTTTTATCACGCGCGTGAAAAATGCATCAAAACGCATTGCTCCCGCGCGGAAAAAACTGAACAACTGAACGCAATCGCAGACAAAACTGACTGAACTTGCTTGCAAAATGGTGCGAGTTTTCCTGAACGCGTCCTGACCTAATCCGTCACGCTCGTGTGAAAGGGGCCTAAGAGCGACTTTAAATTCAGAAGACTCAAAACAGCCTAAGTCTGTCCAAGACATGATGTTTAAAGGCCTAGGAGATAAACGTAGGCGAATATTTCAAAATTAATTAAAAAAGAATGGGCTGACCCTGAAAAAAGACCTGGGGTCTCTAGAATATTTAAAAGGAAGTACCCTTTTGCAGAAGAGGATGCATCTCTTTGGGATAAGTGCCCTAAAGTTGCCGCTCCTGTAGCTAAGATTATGAAAAAATTGGCACTACCCTTTGAAGATGTAGGTCTTTTAAAGGACCCCATGAATAAAGAGTGAAGCTCTGTTAAAAAAAATAATGGGAGGCATCCACGGCCATTTTAAGACCTGGAGTAGCTGCCACCTACACAGCCAGATCTATGTCCATCTGGATTAATCAGATGGAGGAACACCTTTTAGCAGGTACCCCTAGAGAAGACATAGTAGCTTCCCTACCCCTGTTAAAACAAGCCACAAATTTTGTAGCAGATGCGTCAGTTGACACTGTTAAATTAGCTGCTAGATCAGCGGCCTTTTCTAATGCCACTAGAAGGGCCGTATGGCTCAGATCGTGGTCAAGTGATGCAGCTTCAAAAAATAAATTATTCGGCATTCCCTGTGAAGAGGATAGGGTGTTTCGGTCAGTACTAGATGACGTCCTGGAAAAAGCTACAGATAGAAAAAAGGGTTTCCCCTCTGATTCTAAAAGTTTTTTTCAGAGAAAAAACTTCAGGGCATCAAAAAGGGGCAGACAAGACCAAAGAAAAAGAGGTTCCTCAGGATCTTGGCAGAGGAAGAGGGAAAGGGTTTCTCTTTAACCCTTCAAGTTCTTCCCAGAAAACAAACAACCAATGATGCCAGAAGCCCGGTGGGTGGAAGGTTGAAAGCCTTTCTTCCCACTTGGGAAAAAATTTCAAAAAGTCCATGGGTATTAGACGTTATAACATCTGGTCTAAAACTCGAGTTCTCGTCTCATCCTCCAGAAAATTTTTGCATCAACAAAAATGGAAAAAAAAAGGAGTAGAACAATCGGTCCTAACAGACCAACTATCTCTTCTACTCCAGAAAGAGGCCATAATTCCAGTCCCCGTAGCAGAAGAAAAAACAGGTTTCTATTCACCAATATTCCTGATTAAAAAAACAAATGGTTCTCACAGGGCAATAATAAATCTGAAAGAGTTAAACTATCATATTCAGTACAAACGCTTCAAAATGGAGTCGATAAAATCAACCATAAACCTGTTGACAAAAAAATTGTTTTATGGCCACTCTGGATCTTTCCGATGCTTATTATCATGTCCCGACATACAAAAATCACCAAAAGTATCTGAGGTTTGCAGTGGAAATAGAATCTAGTATTCTCCATTACCAATTCCAGGTCCTCCCCTTTGGTCTGTCTTCAGCCCCCCGGGTATTTTCAAAAATAATGGCAAAGGTTGTTGCGAGTCTACATAAAAAAACAAATCCTTGTAGTCCCTTACTTAGACGACTTCCTCATAGCTGCAGATTTATGTTAACAGACCACATAAATATTGTGAAACAGGATCTGCGGGAATTGGGCTGGATAATCAACTTAGAAAAATCAGACTTAATTCCAGAAAAGAGGAAGATTTTTCTAGGAGTACTATTGGACTCTTCCAGAATGATGACTTTCTTACCAGAAGAAAAACGGTTAAAAATAATTCAAGAAATAACTTCCTTTCAAAAGAAGAAATTCCCAACCTTCCGGGAGAATATGAGGATCCTGGGACTAATGACCTCCATGATCCCAGCAGTGGGCTGGGCCCAGGCTCATTCCCGGCCTCTTCAGGCATTCATGTTGAAAAAATGGGTTTTCTCTAGAAAAGAAAATGAAAGTTCCCCCAGACGTAAAAACCTCTCTGTTGGCGATGTCAGAAAAATCTTCAAAAAGTTCTTGCTTGGCATCTAAGCGATCAAATAATCCTAACCACGGACACTAGCAGATACGGCTGGGGAGCCCATTCAGACCAAAAATTAAGACCAGGTATATGGAGGCAGGAACTGAGACTAAAAAAAAGAGAAATTTCAGTCAGCACATCCCAGAGTGCAGGTGCTGGTTGCTATGGCTAAATACATGTCAAAGGAAAATGTCTGCATTCCTGAACTAGGGGAGGCCTTTGAAGCACCAGAAATGGCAAAAGGCAGAGCGGATGCTACGTGCATGTGGAACAAAACACCCCCTGATTATATGGAGGCCAAGTCTGGCACGTAACAGGTAGGAGACAGTGTTAGGTTCCCATTCTGCAGAGAACACCTTGACGATTTCGGTGAATGGGCTCAGATAATTTTGTACAAAATATATTTGCCAAGAGTCTCTGATTTATTAAACAAGCATAGTATGAGCTTTGGAATACTCTATATCACTATGGCATTTTGTGCTTTATCTACCAGGAACTAAGACTAGCCTCTTCCAACCTAAGGGAGCTATCAGCTGTGTGGGAGGCCTTAAAGGCTTTTCGTACAGAGATAAGAAACAAAAACGTAAAGATTTTGTCAAATAACATCACCACTGTTACCTGCTTAAACAAACAAGGAGGTACAAGAAGTATCTCCTTGGAAAAGGTTTCAGGAAAAATCTTCCAGTGGGCAAAGAGAAACCTCAGGTCCATTACAGCTGTGCATATAATGGGAAAAGACAACACAGTAGCGGACTACCTAAGCAGAGACCCTTTAAAAGAAGGGCAGTGGTGCTTGAACTGGCAGATCTTTCTCCAGTTAACAAACAAGTGGACAGTCCCGTACTTAGACCTTTTTGCAAACCGAAACAACAAACAACTGGAAAGATTCTGCTCCCTGTCTTACAGAGACCAACTTCTATTTGTAGACGCTCTCTCTCACCCTTAGCCAAAAAAGTCCTGTACGCTTTTCCACCTTTCTCTCTCATTCCAAGGGTACTGGCAAAAATATTACAAGAAAGTGCCAAAGTGATTCTAGTGGCCCCCTACTGGCCGAAGAGGTCCTGGTTCCTTCTACTTCTCAACATGTCAGCAGGGGATTTCTGGATCCTTCCACATCTTCCGGATCTTCTACACCAGGGCCCAGTCATACACCCCAGGTCATCTCAGTTGAAGCTGACAGCATGGTACTTGAACGGGAGTTATTAAGAAAGAAAGGCCTATCAGACGCGGTAATTACAACCATCTTAGGCAGTCGGAAACTTGTTACATCTAAAATATACTGTAGAGCCTGGCAGTCTTTTTTTTAAATTTTCTAAAGAGCGGCAAAAATCCTCTGCTACTGTTGATTTACCGGTCATCTTAGAGTTTCTCCAAGCAGGACTAGATAAAGGTCTTAGAGTCAGTACAATAAAGGTCCACATTGCTGCTTTAAGTGCCTTTCTGGATCTAAGATTGGGCAACATTGATCTGATTAAAAGGTTTATTAAAGGGGCTCGGAGGAGTCGTTCTATATCTAGACCTACGATACCTCCATGGGACTTAAATCTAGTGTTATCAGTGTTATCAGATCATCCCTTTGAGCCATTAACTGATATTTCCTTAAAATTATTATCCTGTAAAACTATTTTTTTTGGTAGCCATAACCACAGCCAGAAGAGTAGGAGAAATACAGGTGTTTTCATGCAAACCCCCCTACTTAATCGTAAAGGACGATAGGATACTACTAAAACATTCTCCCTCTTTTCTGCCAAAGGTGGTTTCTAAGTTCCACTGTCTACAAGAAGTGTCGCTACCATCCTTTGACTCTCCCTTGGGGTCCCTCCAGGAGAGGCGATATCATGCCCTTGATGTCCATAGATGTGTGCTGGCTTATCTTGAATCCACCAAAAGCTTCAGAAATATGGACAGACTTTTTGTTCAATTCGCAGGCCCAAATAAAGGGAAGGCTGCGAGTAAGACATCAATCGCCAGATGGATAAGATCGATAATAATAATTTGCTACAATTCTAGAAATATGGAACCTCCCAAAGGACTTAAAGCTCATTCAACTCGCTCCATGGCTGCCTCCTGGGCGGAATCAGCTCAGGTGTCCTTGGAGGAAATCTGCTGGGTGGCCACGTGGTCATCTCTGACTACTTTCTTTAAGCATTACCAGCTAGATGTCATGAATAATAGAGATTTATCTTTTTCTCGCAGAGTCTTATCTGCTGTGGTCCCACCCTAAATATTGTACTTCTCTGTTATTCCTCCTGTTGGGTGTGCCGCTGGGGAGGCGAGGGGAAAAGATGACAATTACTTACCGGTAATTTGATTTTCCTCTAGCCTCCACAACGGCATGGGGGATTTTCCCGCCACATACTTGTTATGTTAAAACTTTATCCGTTATTGTTATGTTATAAAATATGCTATTTTAAGGATCTCCATTGTTTCCTGTCCCTATGGGAGGCAGGGTAATCCTCCTGGTGGGCCGTGCCGCTGTGGAGGCTAGAGGAAAATCAAATTACCGGTAAGTAATTGTCATCTTTTTGTCTTTTTTCCCCTTTTGTCCTTTTTTTTTTTTGTCTCTATGACAGCATTCCTTCTGATAGGACAGGGAAATACAAAGAGGTTTACCAACCCCACCTCTCCCCTTCCTCACCAGTGTTTTTCCTTTTCTACCAGAGGAAGGAAGCCAGAAAGATGCTGGGAGCTTGACTGGGTTCATAGCCTTATTACCTCCCTCAGCCATGTAGAGGTCAGATCCGGGGTCCGGCTTTCCCTCCTTGTAGTGAAGCCTCTGCTCGGGCATTGCAGGCACATGTTTCCCTGCTAAGTTCCCTTCTGCGGTGGCCTAGAGGGGTCCAACGTGGAGTGGCTGTAGGGGCCGGAGCGACGCCGTGACTTGGATACGGTATGACGTTGGCGTCACTTCCGACGTCGCAGGTCCTGGAAGAGTGTGTGTGGCCTAAAAGGATCCTGCTCATGGTGTCCAGGGCATCCAAGCTTGAAGCAAACATTGGGTTGTGGACAGACCAGCAGATGAAATGAGCTCCCCTACCACCCCAAGCTTTGGTACAGTGCCTGCTGCTACACGGGGCACAGTGAGTAGCCTGACTTCAGGTGCTATTATAGGAAAGATAAAGGTAAAACAGGATGATGGAGCTACGCAAAAGGAGGGAAGGGAAGAAATTTTCTCTTCTAAGCAATGACGCCCGTCCAGAGGGGGGGCAGGCTCAGTTCCTTTTACAACACCTGGGAACAACTAGTGTCAGACGCCTGGATAACAAACATCATAAAAGAAGGTTATCGTTTAGAACTCTTATCTGTTCCCCTGCAAAAATCTCTCTTAATAAAATTCCCTTCTTATCAACAAGATATACTGCTTCAAGTAATAAAACAGTTAATAAATCTAGGGGCTGTGGAGCCAGTCCTAGTAAGAGAGAGGAAATGGTCATTATTCTAATCTATACTCTGTGAAAAACCCAATGGCAAATACAGGATCATAATAAACCTAAAACCATAAAACAGATTTATTGCGCACCACAGAATTAAAATGCAGACAATTTAATCAACATTAAAAATAATAAAAAAGGGGGTAATAACGGCTTCAATATTCCTAAAAGACGCCTACTACCATGTTCCAATCCAGCTACAGTCCAGACAATTCCTACGATTTACGTTACAGTGAGGTTGGGAAATTCTGCATCTCCAGTTCGGATGCCTCCCTATCTTTGGCACCAAGGATCTTTATCAAGATCATGAGGTAATGACAAGATCATGGAGGTAATGACAACCTTCAGGAAAGAGTCTATGGTAATTATACCCTACCTAAACGACATACTAGAAGTAGCAGAGTCAGAACATCATTTTTATTCCCATCTCCAGATCATAATCCAACAACTCCAGATTTTAGGTTGGATTATCAACTGGGAAAATTTTCCTAGGTATCCTGGATGTAACAAAACAAATGTCTTTCCTTCCACCGCAGAAAATAAAAAAAACATTCAATCCTAGGTACAGCAGTTTCAAAAGAAAACCTTTTGCTCAATCAGATCTGCCATGGCATTGCTGGGGATTCCGACGGTGGCATGGGCACAATTCCACATGAGGACTCTCCAGAAATTAGCTTAGTGGTACGTCTAGGATTGCAGCTATTAGTTTCGGGGAGGGTGATTACTGTATGGATGACTCTATTGTCCTCAATGATTTTAATAGGTATGATAATGCTCTATGCACTTCTAAATTGACTTTGGATTCAGCTAGTATACAAGCTTATCTTGCCACTATACCTGTCCCCCAATTGTCATTGGAGTCTGCCCGATACCTGAATGAACCCTTGGAGCTGGAGGAACTTAAAAAGGCTCTCCGCTCTCTCCCCAATGAGATATCATGACACTCTTCTTCCCCATTTGTTGGAAACCTTCAATAGTGCTCTGTGGCCATCATACATGAAGAACAAACGGGTGTTATGCCTGTAAAGAGATTGGCGATAAACCTCCGAAGACTCTTTATTTAATCTTGAGAGAACGATGGATGCAGGTGATTGTCGTCCAATACTATCCCTAAATGCTGCCAAAGCCTTTGCCAGAGTGGAATGGGAATATTTATGGGAGGTTTTGGGGCCTATGGGGTCTGGTCAGGGCTTTGTTACATGGGTCAGATTGTTTTCTAGTTCGCCCTCGGTTATCTTTTGGCCCAGAGACTCCATACCACGCGGACAACTGTTGCACATGAGCGACCCCTATGGGCCATGTTGTTGGTCTCTCCTCTTTATTTAATAATGTTTAATCAGTTTGACCCTCATGGTGTATCTGTACCTTGACTGTGTAGGATGCACTCATGTATTTGCCTATCATTTGGTACTATGGGGGCACTTGCTGTTATATCCTGACATGTTGGCCTCTGATTGGCGATTTATTTATATGTGCAGCAACAGTGTAATTATCTTGTGGTGCACTGGCGTGTATATAGTGCCTTAGTCCATATGTCATTAGTTGAGGACTAATTTGTTATATTGAGGACGGACCGCTTATTGGAAATAACTGTCCGTGGCATATTCAAGGTTTGTCTGTCTGCGTGGTTGACATATATAATCATTGTCTCTGTTATTTATCTTGTCTCATCATTTAACCAATATCTGCCCTTTATACATATCCCCTGATGAACCTGTAAACCAACAGTGGAAACGTGTCGGGATTCAGGGCACTTGTCTGTATATATATGTGATGTTTTGGTTGTTGTCATTTAGGGCCAGGGTTGATCAGGATTATCCACGAGGTCAGAGGCCATCTACCTTCCTAGTGTTCCTCTGGGCAGAGCCGAGTAAAGGGACCTGGTAGGGTCAGTTCCTGATAATTGAATAACTCTATTTGGCTTTTATTTTTCAGCAGTCTAATTGAATACATGTGAGTGACCTGCTATGGTTGTTTTTTATTAGTAGATAATAAAAGTGAAGTTTTAAAAGGCTTATGCCGTTAATGAATTCATTTTCTTAGGATATTCTGCGGATTTCAAATTTCTGCCCATGTGGATAGCCCTATGCTGCTAATGTTAGAGTATCTCTTCTGTGATGAGCGCTTAGCAAGCTCTGCCTCCAATGCCACCAGATGGAAGTTTTCTTTCATCATTCATATAGCAGTAGTTGTACTCTCCTAAAGAAGTGAGACGCATTGTAAGGCCTGCTTTTTTCGCGTTTAGAGTCTTTACAACAGAAGAACAAAATAGTATGTTTAAAGGAAAGAAACTGAATAATATATTTTACAAATCACACTCATTCTTCATGGGCACAATCTTCTCTGGACTATTTCTTCCGATTGTAAACCCCACCCAGCATACCCCATGCGTGTCCCCTGTACAGAGGAAAGGGTGCTGATGGTAGTCAGGGCCTAACAAGTCTACTATGTGCCTAACGACCGTATTAGACTGGATGGGCGGGCAGATCATTGCTAATGCATCATGATCTGGCAGTGTAATACTGACGGAGATTACCCGATGACCTCGGTCTCCTCTTCAGAAGATACACTTGCTTGTGGCTATGATGCTGCTATCTCTAATGTATCAGCCCAGTTGGAGAAGGTTCAACACATGATACCTTCAGCATTTGGCAGATGGCAGTCTCTGACATTCCTTGTACACATGCATGCCCGGCACTTCCTCTCTGGCATGTGTTTCATCAGTGATTGTGAGACTAAACCAAGTGCAGATCATAAACACGGAACAGGCGGAAATTTTTCCATTATGCTTTATCTCTTTGTATGCTCCATTCCTGGTTTTATCTCACAATCACTGATCAAACACTGATCAGACATGTAAACTAAGCCTAATAGTAAATAAGAGAAATCCACTTTAGACCTAGTTCACATATTATTTTTTTGATGCTTGCAAATTGCTATTATGGGAGAACATTAACATCTTCCCACCCATATTTCAAAACCGGAGTGAGTGGTGTAAAAATACAAAAAGTCCCAAAATATTTGTGCAAGTCCAAAAAGTCTCAAAATCCCAATTTTGCGACTTTTTGAAGCCAGGATTCTGGAGTAAAGGCGTGATAACTAAGGGCTGTAGACTGCATCTTCTATATATTTATTTTCCCATCTTTTGTAGGGTATGCAGCGGGCAACCAATGTTACCTACCAAGCTCACCATGTCAGTAGGAACAAGAGAGGACAAGTTCTTGGAACAAGAAGTGGTTTTCGGGGGTGCACCGTGTGGCTGACAGGTGGGTAATGCACTAATAGGAATGTTGTAAATGTAAACCATGAACAGTGGCCACAATGGTGACATCACTATTGATGACTAGTAGAGTGATGTGTCTGTGAACGCAGAGTGCAGGTTACATTCACATGGTCGTATTCATTTAGTGAACCGCACTCAGGGGCGGACTGGTCATAGACCTTACAGGGAAATTTCCCGGTGGGCCGATGCCCAGGGGGCCGCCTGTGCCTCCTCATATCTGGACCAATGGAACTTTTTGGGGCAGTATTCTGTGATGGACTGTGGTATTTGGCTCTGTTGGGGTGGTATAATGTGCCACAATATGGTATTGCTGGTCCTGGCTTCCATCAATATGGACCCAACTACATATGGACCACTTTTAGTATTTTTTCCAGGGCCACTTAAGTTCTCAGTCCGCCCCTGACCGCACTCCGCACTTTTTAATGGTCCCCATTGTCAAAATGCCTACCATATTTTTCGCCCCATAAGATCCACTTTTTCCCCCCAAAAAAAGTCACTGCGTCTTATGGGGCAAATACTAGTGGGCGATTCCATTATGGAAGCGCTCATTAGTACCGGAGGACTTTGAAGTGGTGAATGCAGCATGGGGGTCTCATCTGAGGTCTGGTTGAGGGTCATTCACAATGATCTGAGTTCTTATTGGGGTCTTATTAACATTGGGCGTCTGAGGGGAGGTCTGATTAACATTGGGGGTCTGATTGGGGCTGTGAGCTGAGGTCTAATGAAAAATATTTTTTTCTTAATACCATTCTCTAAAACCTGGTGTGTGTGTGTGTGTGTATATATATGTATATATATATATATATATATATATATATTATGGTATTTTCCATAAAACAAACAAGAATAGGACATACTCTGACATCTGTGTACTGTCTTGCAGTTTTGGCAACTCCATAGAAATGAATGGGTCTGCATGCGATCAACAGAAAATGCAGATTGGACCCAAACTGAAAATACAGTTGTGTGAATGAGGCCTAATACTTGTAATTAATACATGCAACCCACACCGGTTCTAGTCAATATCCGTGACTGGTCAGAATTGACTACACATAGTAATTAGAGTTGAGCGAACATGCTTGTAACGAGCACTGTACTGCTCGGATCCCCTGCGCTCGCATGGGTGCAGCCATCCGGATCCGTCCTCCTCACCCGACTGCAAGTCAGTGGGGACGGATCTATTTGGTATGACACACTCGTGTGTCATACCAAACGGATCCGCCCCCATTGACTTACAGTCAGGTGAGGACGGATCCGGATGCATGCGGCCATGCGAGCGCAGGGGATCCGAGCGCTACAGTGCTCGTTACGAGCACGTTCGCTCAACTCTAATAGTAATCTTTTAGGAGTTCTTATAGCATATTGAAGTTAAAATACTGTTGGGGCGGAGTATATTTATCAATTCTCCCAGTGCAGTACAGTAGATCTCTTAATAGATCGTCCAGAAATAAAAACATTAGATGCCAAAGTAAGTAGTGTACCTCAATATCCTTATAAACATATGGGGACATTTACTAAAACCATGTCAGATGCACCAAAATTAACAGGTGCACTCAAGTTAATCCTTTTGGCTTGTCACATTATAGGTATGTGTTCCACAAGCTAAAATCTGTTTTCTTGCATATGTTGTCTTAAAAGGGTTCTGCAGTTCTTTTAAACTGATGATCTATCCTCTGGATAGATCATCAGCATTTGATCTATCCTCTGGATAGATCATCAGCATTTGATCAGTGAGGGTCCGACACCCAGGACCCCTGCCGATCAGCTGTTTGAGAAGGCGACTGCGCTGCAGGAGCATTGCGGCCTTCTTTCTGTTTTCCTCAGGCCCAGTGACGTCACAACTAGTATCACTGGCCTAAGCTCTGTTTACTTGAATGGAGCTTAGCCGCGCCCAGGCCAGTGGTACGAGTCGTGATGTCACTAGGCCTGTGGTAAACAGCGAGAAGGCCGTGGCACTCCAGTAGCGCCGCTACCTTCTCAAACCGCTGATCAGCGGGGGTCCCGGTCAGACCCCGCTGATCAGATGCTGCAGAACCCCTTTAACCCCCTGTTTTGCCACAGTGGAGCTCCAGCAGTGGGAAAAGTAGCTAACTGGAGGGAGAGGGCCGCTTTAGATGCTGCTACCTCCTTAATGGTAGCAGCTAGAAACATGCAACTGATCTTGTTTGAAAGCAGACATTCCAAGCTTTCAGACAGCAATATGGTCAGGACAGAGAAAGATATCACTGATAGAAATTGGGATGCTGTGAATGCAGCTGAAAATGAAAGTAAAAACAGGTTTTACTCGCGATTATTCCCGACTTGATTTCTAACAGTGATTTCTCCTCTGTTGCTTTAGATGTCATTTTATGGTCTTGTATGAAAGCCTGTAATGTCTCCTTTCATACAAGACCAATTGCATGTTTCTAGCTGCTACCAGTGAAGAGATATCACCATCTAAAGCAGCCCTCCCTCTCCAGTTAGCTAGTTTTTACACTGCCCGAGCTGGACTCGGGCAAAACAGTTAGGTGGTTAAATCTGATGGGTTCGTGTATTAGTCTCAGCAGTTCTTTTGATCACCAGTGCAAATAATTCCCATACAGTATTTGCAGAATTTCATGTGACCACGGCATCTGGGAGATTAAAAAAAAAAAAAAAAAAAAAAAAAAAAGGAAGTGCACGTTGCAGGCCGTGCAGCGGCTCCCCCTAGCGAGGGTCGAGGGAGCTGAAGTGTGTGTGTGTGGCAGTCTCTGTATTCCTGAGTGATCGGGGCTGCTGTAGGGTTGCACTGGGTATCGAATTATCGATACCCAATCAATACTCTTGTACCTGGATCCATTCAATTCCAGGATTTCCCTTTTACCGATACTAGGCTGCGCTACTGCACAATGTCAAGTGAGAGGGGAAGAGGAGGGGAGGGACTGTGGCCACTGCACCCCCAATGACGACCAACTTGCCCATTAATTCAAATACAGGAGGTGGGTGCCGAATCACTGCAGAATCACGTGCCCGGCACCCAATGACAGGGAGCTGTGGCAGTTAACCCCTCAGGTGTGGTATGGTGGAATTGTGTGGAATGGGTGGATTTTTTTTTTTTTTTTTAATCCCATTGGAATTTTTTCCCAGCTTCCCACTACATTGTATCCAACCGTAAATGGTGCCATTAGAAAGTACAACTTGTCCCTCAAAAACAAGCCCTCATATGGCTTGTGGAGAAATAAAAAGTTATGGCTTTGGGAAGGCTGGGAGTAAAAAAACGAGAAAATAGAAAATTGCCCAATCTTAAAGGGGCTTTCGGAGAGCCTGCCTAAGCTTAGTTTTAATGCAAATACAAGCTGACAGACTTCCTTTAAATGCAGTATTACACCAAGTCATACTGGGCACCCTGGTGACTGCCTAGACTGTCTTTTGGATTGCTTGTAAGAAAATATTCAGTAAACTTTTTTTCTTATTATTCTTTTGCATTTTGCTGTTAATTTTAATATTTTTTCTATCATATTGCATTTCATTTTCTCAGAATAACAAAAAAGACATGGTAACATTGACAAAATTTAGTATTTTAATTAACTTTTCTTTCCTTTGTTCCTAGGCCTTTCTGGTGCTGGAAAGACCACAGTCAGCATGGCACTGGAGGAGTATCTGGTGTGTCATGGCATTCCTTGCTATACTTTAGATGGGGACAACATTCGTCATGGGCTCAGCAAAAATCTTGGCTTCACCCAGGAAGACAGAGAAGAAAATATCCGCCGCATTGCAGAAGTTGCCAAGCTGTTTGCTGATGCCGGCCTTGTGTGCATTACTAGTTTTATATCCCCGTATGCCAAGGTAAGTGTCTTCCAGATTTAGGACCTGCTTGCTTGCGTCTCATTCTTAAACGCCGGGCCAAAGTACCTCTCCTGTCCATGAAGCTCCTGTAATGAGGCGATATAAAAAATATCCTCAGCATATAGCCACATCTCTCAGGTCAGCACTGAGCAGATTTTAGGCACTGATGATGCCATAAAGGTGTAAGATCTAACAAAATATCAGGTGCCAACCAATTGAAAGTTCTGTTTTAAATTCCTTTCTTGTATATTTTTGCACACATCGTTTAAAAAAAATTGAAACTATATAACAATCCCACCAGCTGTAGCAGCATATTAGATGTAGGTCAGCCAGAAATGGTTTGTGCCCTAGTTGAGAAACAGAGACCGCACTACAGTACAGACCAAAAGTTTGGACACACCTTCTCATTCAAAGAGTTTTCTGTATTTTCATGACTATGAAAATTGGAGATTAACACTGAAGGCATCAAAACTATGAATTAACACATGTGGAATTATATACTTAACAAAAAAGTGTGAAACAACTGAAAATATGTCTTATATTCTAGGTTCTTCAAAGTAGCCACCTTTTGCTTTGATTACTGCTTTGCACACTCTTGATGAGCTTCAAGAGGTAGTTACCTGAAATGGTATTCCAACAGTCTTGAAGGAGTTCCCAGAGATGCTTAGCACTCTGCGGTCCAGCTCACCCCAAACCATCTCCATTGGGTTCAGGTCTGATGACTGTGGAGGCCAGGTCATCTGGCGTAGCACCCCATCACTCTCCTTGGTCAAATAGCCCTTACACAGCCTGGAGGTGTGTTTGGGGTCATTGTCCTGTTGATAAATAAATGATGGTCCAACTGAACGCAAACCGGATGGAATAGCATGCCGCTGCAAGATGCTGTGGTAGCAATGCTGGTTCAGTATGCCTTCAATTTTGAATAAATCCCCAACAGTGTCACCAGCAAAGCACCCCCACACCATCACACCTCCTCCTCCATGCTTCACGGTGGGAACCAGGCATATAGAGTCCATCCGTTCACCTTATCTGCGTCGCACAAAGACAGGGTGGTTGGAACCAAAGATCTCTAATGTCCATTCCTTGTGTTCTTTAGCCCAAACAAGTCTCTTCTGCTTGTTGCCTGTCCTTAGCAGTGGTTTCCTAGCAGCTATTTTACCATGAAGGCCTGCTGCACACAGTCTCCTCTTAACAGTTGTTGTAGAGAAGTGTCTGCTGCTAGAACTCTGTGTGGCATTGACCTGGTCTCTAATCTGAGCTGCTGTTAACCTGCAATTTCTGAGGCTGGTGACTCGGATGAACTTATCCTCCACAGCAGAGGTGACTCTTGGTCTTCCTTTCCTGGGGCAGTCTTCATGTGAGCCAGTTTCTTTGTAGCACTTGATGGTTTTTGCGACTGCACTTGGGGACACTTTCAAAGTTTTTCCAATTTTTCGGACTGACTGACCTTCATTTCTTAAAGGGAGTCTGTCACCTCCATAGCCCCATAGCACAAATAATGACAAATGTAACTGTACCTGGGGCGCTTTCCTCTGACTTGTAGAAGCTGTAAAAACGTACTTTAATCCATATGTAAATTAGCTGTTGGAAGTGCCCGGAGGCGGAACTCACCGCTGTGGAGCCCAGGCTCGTCAGCTTTTTTAAACGCTCTCCCCGCCCCTGTCACTGCCCCCGCCCGCCCTCCTCTTCACTTGCGTCCTCCGTCTGTTCCAGTTTCTCCCCGAGCCGGCGCATGCGCGGTTGCTACGCCGATGCCGTGCCCACAACGGGCAATGCAGTGCGCATGCGCCGGCTCAGCAAGAGCCTGGAACAGATGGAGGAGTGAAGAGGAGGGAGGGCGGAGGCAGTGACAGGGGCGGGGAGAGCGCTTAAGAAAGCAGACGAGACCGGGCTCCACGGCGGTGAGCTCCGCCTCCGGGCACTTCCAACAGCTAATTTACATATGGATAAAGTACGTTTTTACAGCTTCTACAAGTCAGAGGAAAGCGCCCCAGGTACAGTTACATTTGTCATTATTTGTGCTATGGGGCTATGTAAATGCTTTATAGGGGCTATGGAGGTGACAGACTCCCTTTAAAGTAATGATGGCCACTCGTTTTTCTTTACTTAGAATTTGTATTATGGCAAGAAAAAAACAGTCTATTCAGTAGGTCAGTTGTGTATCCACCTGACTTCTGCCCAACACAACTCATGGTCCCAACCCCATTTATAAGGCAAGAAATCCCACTTATTAAACCTGACAGGGCACACCTGTGAAGTTAAAACCATTTCAGGTGACTACCTCTTGAAGCTCATCAAGAGAATGCCAAGAGTGTGCAAAGCAGTAATCAAAGCAAAAGGTGGCTACTTTGAAGAACCTAGAATATAAGACACATTTTCAGTTGTTTCACATTTTTTTGTTAAGCATATAATTCCACGTGTTAATTCATAGTTTTGATGCCTTCAGTGTGAATCTACAATTTTCATAGTCATGAAAATACAGAAAACTCTTTGAATGAGAAGGTGTGTCCAAACTTTTGGTCTGTACTGTACATATAATGCACCACAACTACATGATATGCACTGTAAATCAGCACTGTTTTTGGTGTACTGACACCCTTCTTCAGACCAGTCTGGCTGTGAGGAGTCTTTTGGAGGCTTCTTGACTACGACATTAGGACCTGTGGTAGAGGTCTTCTATGAGACCTGCATTAACCCTTACACTCCCAGCGCTGGAAGCCGGAACACAAGTCCCAGCGCCGTACTGGTATTGGAGCCTGCGGATTTTGTTGCGGCACCCTAACTCTCTTCCCAGGCATCTGTAACACTTTTCCTGGGCTGCCGTGGTTATAAAGCTGGTTCTCAGCAACCACTTACATTTAGCTCGTGAATGACACTCTTATGCTTAAAGAGGACCAGTATGTTAATACTGATCATTGGTACAGGGCGGAGGAGACGCACTCTGCTGCAATTGGACCTCTGCACAGCCAGGGAGAAGGAGATGCCCACTGAGAAACCCGGGCGTCTCCTCCTCCCTGTACTGATGCGCGAAAACTGTGGGGGGCACAGCGGGGCATGCAAGGGGTTTGAAAAAAGAACAAGGATGGCAGCATTATCGGAGGGTACTTAATTAAACAACAAAAAATTCCATGAAAGGTCCTCTTTAACTCAGAGTCAGTTTCTAAGCTGGTCAAGCCCTTTCAGTGAAACCATGCAAACGCCACAACACAACATCAGCACAGGGTAAAGGCTTGTGAATCTTGAAAACAAATGTAAGCTTGCATTGCATTACTGACGTTTTTGGGCAATTTGTGATCTTTTACCATTGTGGGTTTAACAAGTGTTCATTTTTGTCACAAGAAATTACATTTCAAAGCTTTACATCTCTTTCCATGTTTGTTATCGTTAAACAACAAAGGAAAGGAGGATCTTACATTTTTCTCTGTAACTCTAAAGACCTGTCTGGTATTTATAAAGCTGACAATACCCTATTAACTCTCTTGCTTGTTTTGGCCCTATCCAGGATCGTAACAATGCCCGGCAAATTCACGAGGCCGCTAGTCTGCCGTTTTATGAAGTGTTTGTGGATGCCCCTTTGTATGTCTGTGAACAGCGAGATGTCAAAGGTCTATATAAAATGGCAAGAGCTGGGGAAATCAAAGGTAAAGCTTCATCTGGAAATCTTTTGACTCCAGATTTCACTGCAAGGATGTGATAGTATAAATTCCTCCACTACGAACTCTTTTTGTTTCTAAATAAAAGACCAGGTTGTGGTTCATGAAAGAAAACTTTCCTTCTTTATAAGGTATTTCTTTTATAAACTAAGATGATGAAATGAGTTACATATCTAGTAACCTGCGCACTGTATGCAGAAACTTTTCTGGTTAGTGTGATTGACGCATTATTTTGAAGGGCTTTGGTACCTGTAATAACTACATGCCCCCATACACGATACACCCCTATGGATAAAACATATCATGTGTTCAGTTAAAATTTGCATAAATGTATAATCTATTGAAGAATGGTCAGTGCTTTTGCAAATATTCCCACATCACAACCAGTAATAGTCTGGAGTTGCATTCAGAATTATGAAGGCTTTAGAGCTGAAATCTACAAGTATTCATGGATAGGTATCCGTACTGAGCTTGTGGACCACACACTGTACAGTAATCTGATGTAGTAAAAAGTAAGTGCCCAACCCATTATAGGAGGTCTGATAATTTGTTAGGGGTGTGTCTATAGATGTGTTTCAAGTGCAGGTGCAATATATATATATATATATATATATATATATATATATATATATATACCTCATTTACAATCTTCAGATCACAAGGTAAGTACTGTATAGTAGTCAGCACCCTACAAAGAAAATAGAACCTTAGCCAGGTTTGCTTTTATGCTTCTTAGTGTACATGCAACAGGAATCACAGGACAGAGTATCAAAGGGGTATTCCCATCTCAGACATTGGTGACATATCGCTAGTATATGCTACCAATGTTAGATAGGTATGGGTCCCATCTCTGGAGCCCACTCCTATTTCCAGAATGGGTCCCCAAAAGTGAAGATACGGTCACTCTCCATTCACTGCTGTAGGAGTTCCAAAAAAAATAGCCAAGCGCCAACTTGGCTATTTGTGAAACTGCCAGAACTGTTAATAAAGAGGTGGGTATCCATACTGCATGCACTCTGTTCACTCACCTGTATATGGGACTGCCGAAAATAGCTGAGCACACTCGCTTAAAGGGATTCTATCACCAGGTTTTGGCCTATAAAGTTATTCACACTACCGGATAGTGCTCATTGCGGTCAATGTAAAAAAGTTATTCTTATTGATCCTAGAGATGTATTTGATGTTAAAAAAATCGTTTTTAGTGATATGAAAATTACTCACATAAGGAGCCTAAGGGGATGTCCCCAGCGCCGTTGGAGCCTGGCCACGCCGCAACTGTTGGAGCCCAGCACCGGCCACCTACTTATTATTCACTGCAAATCTTCTTGCAGCCCTCCTCCAGCACCAGCGTAATCCTGCGCATGCGCAGTACCTCAGGCAACTGCTGCTGCTCAAGGGCTGCAAGAAGATTTGCAGTGAATAATAAGTAGGTGGCCGGTGCTGGGCTCCAACAGTTGCGGCGTGGCCAGGCTCCAACGGCGCTGGGGACATCCCCTTAGGCTCCTTATGTGAGTAATTTTCATATCACTAAAAATGATTTTTTTAACATCAAATACATCTCTAGGATCAATAAGAATAACTTTTTTACATTGACCGCAAAGAGCCCTATCTGGTAGTGTGAATAACTTTATAGGCCAAAACCTGGTGACAGAATCCCTTTAACTATTTTCAGAACTCTCATTGAAGTGAACGGAGAGCATGAACCAGAGGTGGAACCCACACCTATCTGACATTGGTGGCATATCTTCGGGAGATGGGAAAACCCACTTGATCACCATTCCAAGACTGTGAATATGAACGCTTATAGTGTAATGTTATCTTGTGATAGTAACATAGTAGCATAGAACACAGAACAAAACTTCCAGGGCTTCTAGACCCAATAGGGTTCCCTTAGAGAACGCTCATCATCTTTCTCTGCTTTCTGTTTTAGGTTTTACTGGGATTGATGCAGAATATGAGAAGCCTGAAGCACCGGAACTGGTCTTAAAAACAGATTCTTGTGATGTGAATGACTGCATCCAGCAGGTTGTTGAGCTGTTGCAAGAAATGGTAAGTACTGATCACCTATCACCACCTCTCAAGGGACTCCTGTAGTATTTTATTAATTTTTTTATTTTATATAAACTTGTCATATTAGCATTATTTGATTTACAAGCGTATTAGAATGCATGGACGTTTAAATCACATTTAACAAACTATGTACAGCCTGACACACCTAACCTATACTAACCTATACCCTGAAATTGGCGTCTTTGAAGAATTACGTGACAGAGAGCAATGTTGCGTTTTTATGTTCTTGCAGCAGCAGAATCCTCTCATGGATACATAAGTCATTTGCCTGTATTGGACTACATTAAAGCTATAAATGCTGGTAATTTTATAGATTAGATATATGCCTCGTGCAGTAGGTGGATGAATGTAAGAGTCCATTTACATGGGCCAATACACTGAGCAGTGCACATGCTTGTCTGCATTTACATATAGTATGGGGGTGAACGATCCTTACTTGTTCATTGTTCCTTTATATACAGGGTAATGTGCAGCCAAAAGTCATCAATTTTACTTAATTTGTTTTTGTGCTGCATAAATGATTGGATCATCCAACAAGTGAGCCTCAGCTTATTTGTTGGCTGGTTTCCCACACATTTACATAGGCTAAATATTGGTAACAAGTATTCGTACAGACATTTGTTCCTAATAATTGGCCTGATCATCTGTCTGTTTTTTTTTAGTTTTTTTTTATGGTTCACCATAAAAAATGCACATTTTGTGATATTACAATTATATAAAATGATCCTGATATTTTTACTGCACAATATGCAGCACAAAAAAAGATAATACTAGCATTTCTGTGTGTGTATGTCGGCTAGCAACGTGATTATTATTTTTTTTTTCCCTCAATGAGAACTCAGATTTCTTTAAATATCATTTTTATACATATAACGTTTGCATTTTACAATTTTTAGGCTTATAAGTATAAGAAAAAACGATTTTGTAATATGTAATACCCTTAAGATGACCTATATTTGCCTTCATCATTGTCCACCATAAATTTTAATATTATGTCCATTTCTTGGCACGTTTTTTTTTTTTTTGGGGGGGGGTACTTTTTGAGAATTTTTAAATTTTTTCTTTAAAAACCATTGAAAAGGCAATTGGGGGACTTTCTTCTTCTTATTTACACTAAGCCTATCCTGGTCCAAAAATCTGACCCAAAGTTACAGAGACAACAAGCGTCCTGATCAGTTGCAGTGGATGATTACATATGCAACTGCTTTTCTCCTTCCCTTATTAGGGAAATAAACATCCTCCCCCTCTGAAATGTGTCAGAATAAACCTATACTATGAGTGGTAAGGGTTGTTGATGAAGAAAAATTCCTGTATCTCCCCCCTCCTTGGTTCACTGAACACTATGCAGGGGTAGGCTATGATTTTTCTTCACGTCACTTGCGGCTTTCCTGCAATTAGGCCTATAGCTTTTTCAAGATGGCGCTTCTGTGTTCCACTGCACATGCACTGAAAGTGCTCAGCACAGGGGCAGATATGGGTCATCTAGGGAAGTGAAGGACATATCTGTGCGTGCGCTGACCTCTTTCATTTTAATCACAGTACAAAACAGAAGTGCCTTCTTGGAAAGCTTAAAGAAGAACTCCCGACAAAAATTTTATTCCATGTCCTGCTAGAAATGTACATGATGTAATCTGTAGTGAATGTCATTTTCTTACCAGCGTCTAAATTTTTGACTTATATCATCCTGAAGTTTATCTGTGTCATGTGACCAGCAATTAGACCCACCAACTCACACATAGACTTATGTGTGGACAGGAAGTCTAATTCTCTATGTATTCCTATGAGACTGAAAGTGAGGCTCCCATAGGAATGAATAGAGCAGTTACTGGCTTTCTGTCCTGGGTCAGTTGGAGGTCAGGGAGTTGGTCACATGACCCAGCTACAATAAGAAGAGAGGTTTTTACTCACAGAAACAGTCACTGATAAGAGAATGACAATCACTACAGATTATATCATGCACCTTTCTAACAGGTCAGAGAATAAAAAATTTTGCGGGAGTTCTTCTTTAATTATATCATCACCCATGGGCACTGAAGAGGGAAGGGGTTGTCAACTTTATGGGACCAAGGTAAGCTTGTGGTCATTTAGCAGGGTCTTATGCCTTTACACACTAGTGTATGGCATTACTGGAATTTAGGTACAAAGTACACAACCCTTTTAAATATTAATGGCTTATCCTCAAGGTCATAGGCCAAACTGTTGGCCACACGCTGTAAGAATTAACATGTCATTTCTCAAAGCCTGCTGCATTTTAACACAGAAGTGACTGAAAAATGAAATCAGCATGCCTATGTCTACTTTGTGCTCCCCCTAGAGAGAGCAGCATAACGGACCTGACAGTGTTTCTGTACTCTTCTGTAGAACAACTTCATACAGATCCAGAGTCAACCTCTCCACCCATAGAAGTCTTCCTGAGGTCATACAGCAAAAATAATTGTGGGCGCTCCATCCAATGCTGTATTACAGAGCTATAGCTCAGTAATATAGAGACTTGAGAAGGCACCATACAGCAGTACACAACGAGCCCTTATCGGTCAGCTATGTACACCATGTCTATATCATACGTTCTGTCACTAGAGACATTGAAAATGACTGTACCACCGGGTATACAAGCACACTCTCTGACGAGTGAGGTCCAAGGTGGTGGGTTCTACTTTGTGATCCCTGTTTTTGTCAGAAATTGGCGTACTGTTTTTTGATCAGCAAGGAGAGCCCTATAAAACAAAATCTCACCACACATTATAGTCAGTGCAAGGACTTGGCAAACCTTAGTTCCTAAGCTTTAATGTTGATATGTAGATCCATAAAGCTTCCTCTGCTGCAAATAATTGATGAACCATAAAACCGTCAGCTGAATTCTCTTGCACCTCATCACCAGATGGCTAGTAAAGGCCAGAAGAATCTGATTCTGTCCCTTTTAGCCCCATTTTCTGGTACATGTGTAAAGTAACTGCTGTTCTTTTCTAAGGTAGAAAAAAAGCTTCATAATAAAATTATCAAATGTTGACAAAATTTGGCTTTCAAAGCACTTTTGAAGTTTTAAATGCACCTTAAAAACACATGGTAAGGGCCAGAAGGTATTTCACAGATGTTTTCTGTACTGTATGTGTTTCTGCATTCTAGACAATTCTAGCAGGGTAAAAGAGGTTGCATTGAAATGTGAAAACAGTTCACAGTTCTCAACTATATATACTCACAAAAAGTTAGAAGTTAAGGATATTTGGCTTGTGGGTGACATTTCAGAATGACCCTAAAATGCACTTTAACCTTTACAGGTGAACTAAATGTGAACTTCTCTAAACTTTTGAATGGACATGTCCAACTGTTCAATGTTTCAGTACTGTTTGCACAACTTGCTGTTTTCTAACAAGGAGATTAATGGCAAATTTCCATGAATTGCCCAATAAATTTCCTGGTTCAATTAGAACTGGTATTTAAACAGTCCTCCTCATCATGCTGTTCTTATTTTGACATTGAGACCAAGAAGACACCTAACAATTGATCAACAGTACCTCGTCATTGTGAGGCTTCAAGCAGGATGTTCTCAGACGGAAGTGGACAGTGAGCTTAGAGTGTCATAGTGTCATCAGCAGGTTGCACCAGAGATACAGAGAGACTGGAAGAGTCACAGAAAGAAATAGAAGTAGACGTCCTTTGGCCACATCCCACACCGATGACCGCTTCATTGTAAACAATGTCCTTCGGAACCGGATGATGAATGCCAGACAACTCCCTGAACATTTAAGGGAGGAAAGAGGCACCCAATTGTCATGTCAGACCAATCGAAACAATTTACATCAGCGTGGTCTGCATGCTAGACGACCTGCAAGGGTACCTGACCACACCACCAGGCGCAGGTGTTATCATCTTGCTTGGGCCAGAGAGCATCTACAGTGAATGAGGGACCAGTGGGCCTAAGTGCTGTTCACTGATGAAAGTCGATTCACACTGAGCAGGAATGATGGCCGCCAGTGATGTTGGACACGCCAAGGAGAGCGCTATGCATCAGCCACTGTTGTCACAAGACGAGCCTTTGGTGGTGGTGTTACAGTGTGGCCAGATGTGTCTAGTCAATGCAGAACTGCCCTACACTTTGTGAATGGTACAGTGACAAGCCCATACTGCTTGAATAACATCATTAATCCAGTCATTGTGCCTCTGCATGGCCTAATTTCATCTTCATGGATGACAATGCGCAAGCTCACTTCTGGTGACTGGGATACCTCAAATGGAGTGCCCTGCACTTCTCCAGACCTGAATCCCATTGAAAACCTATGGGATCAGCTGAGTTGTCATGTAGAGGCTCATAAGTCTGTACCCCAGAACCTCAATGACCTGAAGGCCGACGTTCAAGAAGAGTTGGATACCATGTGTTAGCAGACAATAAGTCGACTTGTGAACAACATGAGACATCGTTGTCAAGCTGTAATTGATGCTCAAGGCCACATGACAAGTTATTGAGACATTTACATTTTTGTGGGGGTTTATCCACCACTGGTGTTGGCATTTGTTTCAATAAACTGTCTGAGATGAGAAAGTCACTATCGCATGCTTCTACTTATATCTTCAACTTTCATGATATACTATTACTTCAGCGTGAACTTTTTATGTTTTCCATAAATTTCACGTGAACGCCAAAATATTCCTAACTTTTTGAGTAGTGTATCTATTTCACATTCTTTTTCAGAGGGGAGATTGGAAGGTTGTTCATCGTGTAAATAGGATAAGTATCACTATGCTGGCCCTAAGAGGTATAAAAATTGCTAAGTGATAAAATACGATCAAAGTGTCGCAGTTTTCACATATATGACAACAGGTCACGTTGACAATAATGTCAAGCTCTTTTCTGTAGGTGCAGATCTCTGCTTGTCCACTAGGTGTCATGGTCAAGCTGCGTTAGTTACTTTGGAAAGTAATAGAAACTCGGGTTTCCATTTCATGGTAACTATTTGCATAAATTACAACATAATTTGACAATCTGTAGAGTAGAACATTGCTTTATTTCTCTGGATTACTGTTTGTTTTTTTTAATTAAGGATGTAAATGTAATGTCTGGGACACGTGCAAATCATGAAAAAAGCAGGGGCTCCTGCTGGTCTATGTTGCTGTACTGCAGTGACCTATCTGTGCACCACCACACAGCCCACAAGTAGTTGTAATATTGTCATTGCAGGGCAGCAACAGGTAGTATTGGGGTGGGGGTAGGGGGATTTTAAGGTGTGATATTTATATTTTCTTTATAGTGTATCTCTGCATAACAGCTCCACTTGGCCAAATTAGTGAACAGGGTACAGGCCTTTTAATTCTATAGATCAGTGGGCTTTCAGTGGTCAGACCTCATTGACCAGTATGTGATGATATATCAATAGTGCAGGGATGGATTGCAAAACTACAACTCCCAGCATGCCCAGACTGCCTATAGCAGGGCAGTATAGGAGTTGTAGTTTTTCAACAGCTGGAGAGCCGCAGGTTGGCCTCCCCTGTCATAGTTATATGCCATCAATAACTTTAAAAGGCATCTGTCAGCAGATTTGTACCTATGAAACTGGCTGACCTGTTACATGTGCACTTGGCAGCTGAAGATATCTGTGTTGGTCCCATGTTCATATGTGCCCGCATTGCTGAGAAAAATGAAACTGTGTCCTCCTGTGCAATCCAATCCAATATATAATCTAAAGGAGGGAACATTATATTTGGTAAAAAAAAGGTTAGATTGTTTATATATTGCATGACTGATGAATTGCACTAACGGTTCCAGCATAGATGAGGTGGACCAGATAGCTGCTGATCAGCTCTGTGGGAGATGTAGTTCATCAGCAGCTGTACTGTGGAAGGTGGCCCATCCCTATGCTAAAGGCCGTCACAGTCCTTAGAGATGATCCGCAGATCAAGCCTGCTCTGTATCAAAGAACAGCAATCACGCTACAAAGAGCTTGTTCTCCTCGGCAGCGTTTGATGTATGGTGGTGGAGCAGTGTTGTATCTCATCCCTTGTACTAATCATTTTCAGTTTCCAATTACAAGCGGCACATTTGGCCAGATCAGGGGTATACATCACTGGTGCCGGGGCGTGTTTGCTTTCTTTTATGACAACAATTTCCATCCTTTCATGTGTAATATTTATTCTCTGCTAAAACAACACTTGTATTTTTCTAACCAGAGGAATACTGTAATCGACTTCCTTAATCACCGTGAATCACTTTCTAATGGAGTTGTTTCCTCAGCTGTCTGGTGTGGAAGTCTATGCACATCACCTCTAAAACACAATAGGACTTTTAAGGCTGCATTCACACGTTTTGTCACTGCCACCACCCTGGTCAGAGGTTACTCTGTAGTGAATGGTGCTCTATGAAAAACATGTTTTTAACCCTTTATTCAATAATCCCTCTTCCACCAAGTTTTGAAACGTGATTCATCACCCCACAGAGCTTGTTTCCACTGCTCAATGCTCCAGTGTTGGCATGCCTTACGTGTCAACCAGTTGGCATTGCACTGCTTGTGTCCAACTGTTGGACTGTTGTAGCCCATTTCCTGAAACTACAGATGGCCTGTGCATGTGCTGATGTCTCTTTCACAAGCAGTTTAAAGCACTGCAGAATGTGACGCAACAAAGGATAGGCAGTTTTTACATGCCAGGCTCTGTAGCAACCTGCCCCCTCCCTATTCTAGGTATTTGTGGTCTGCTGCTTCATAGCTCAGCTGTTGGACACTTCCACTTCACAACAGTAGCACCAACATTTCATTGGGACAGATCCTAAGTAATGTGCGACCCGTGGTACCACCAGTGTTTATGTATAGAGATCGCATGGCTGCGTGCTTCATTTTGGGCACCTGCAATGTGCGTGGCTGAAACATCTGACGTTCGTAAGTGAGAGCTGTCCACATACTTTTGGCCATGTGGTACGGCCACATATGCAGGTTACTTGATGCAGTTTTGGAAACAAAAATCAATAGTGGAACAGGAGGGAAAGTATTAAGTACAGATGCAACTTCTCTTCTTTGAATTCACTCCTGGTTTTGGCTTTCAAAACTGCATCAGGAAACCTGACTCGTGGCAGTACCAGTATGGTAAATGTTACCCCTAGCCAGAGTATTGGGTTAAACCCAGAAACCTAAGGTAAACCCCCATGCTATCACAAAATGTGTGTATTACAGGGTTGTCATCCGCTGCTGTTTCACGTTTATTTTATAATTTTAATAATTTATATGTGCTCACTGTATATATACTGTAGATTTTAGATTGTTATATTTTCACACCCATGCCTTAAGATTAATATATTACTGATTACTTCTGGGCTATTGGTGGGGTTCACCTAATTGCTTGAGGACCCTACCTACCTTGAAATTTAGAGTTTTAAACCTTGTCCTTGTGTTCTTTGCAATGCATGGTTATGAAGTCTTTAATACAATCGTCTACCTTTTTTCCACCTAACTTATGAGGTAGAGTCATAGGTTCATCTTTTCTGCCTTTCTTTTTGGTTGTTCCCTGGACTTCTGATCCTGGTATGTTAACTTCTGCATGAATGTGGTCATGTGTGCCGCTGCAGCCAATGACCTCAGTGGTGATGTGACCCAGCAGTGACTTGCTTCTTGAGGACACATCACCACTGAGGCCAGCCATTGGCTCTAGCAGGGCATGTACATGAATTGACATAAGGGAACCCGAAGTTCAGTGAAGACAGCTCATGAGCCACGGAGCCAGAACAGAGCAGTAGGAAGCCTGTAAGTATAGATTTCTTCACAGACACTGCCGAGTGGAGGAATTAAAAAAAAAAAAATTAATTAAAACCTACACAACCCCTTTAACTTTCAGGCGAGGAGAATGAGCATATTGGAACTTTATTTGTTTCCGTTCATTGTTTTCTTTGTGAAGGCATCTGGCTGCCTTTTCCTTACTTTATGTTGTACATACTAAACCTCTCCAGGATGGTGCAGAATCTCCAGTGCTAAACTCAGTAGACCCAGAACATTTTCTCAGTCTAGTACATTATGAATTTCCCCTGGAGTCCTCTTCAGGTTCATTGGCCGGGCACCGTAAAAATCTGCGTTCTTCCCATGATCCTAGCCACGGGCTCTGTCCAGAAAATATATTCACCTAAACCCACAGAACACTTGCACTTATTATTTTTTCTTACGAAATCGCAAGAAATATTAAACTCCTGAGCCAGAAAAAAAAACACCATGAACTTTGATATTAAATGTTGTTTTACCTCCCTTTCTTGATAAGTTCAGATCATCTATTTTACAGCTGAAACACTAATTCAATTCTGGTTTCTTTGCTTGAATAGGATATCGTGCCGGTAGATGCGTCTTATGAAGTCAAAGAGCTGTATGTACCGGAGAACAAACTTCAGCTGGCAAAGACAGACGCTGAAACCTTGCCGGCATTGGAAATAAATAAGGTGAATAGAGAGTTCTGTATGATGAATCTGATAAAACGTGTCTGACAACTGCTGGAAAAAGAGAATGATCAATCCGTTACAGGCTCCCAAATTTTATACACTCCTCAATTGTATTTGTGTTCTGGGGAATCCATTCTTGGGGTTCTCCTGCTTCAGGAGCTGCATATGTACTCCACCTTTTACCTCTCCGTGCTGATCTTCTTTGCACACTTCTTTTCTACCTCGCTCAATAGATATGTCAGTTTGTTCCCTACGTCTCCCACCCTGGTCCCAATTTTATCCTCTTATATTTTCTTGGTTTTCCTTCTCCCTGCATGCTCCTTTCAGTGGACCTTTTGTGTCCCCCCAATATAGAACATCTAGACATATCAAATTAACAGTTTGGGTGTGTCATGAAAACAACCCCTGTCCACACTCTACGATGCAGAATGGAGAGCCACTCTATATACCCGCCTTCTGTTCTGGTGTTGAAAGGACTGCCTTTCAACTGAATGGCCGCCATGTTATAACAAATTTCCCCTGTTTTCACCACTTCAGATGAAATGCTTGGCTGGCCACAGATTCCCCTTACTTCCCCTTATTCTAAGTTTACCATGGGTGCCAGGAGCAGGACCCTTGGCATTCACTGGACCGTAAGTATTTTGTGGTCTGCAAAACATGCGAATGACGTCCATGTGACATTGAATTTTTTTGAGGATCCGTTGTAACAATACCTATCCTAAGGATAGGACATGTTCTATATGTTTTGGGGGACTGCGGAAAGGACATACGGATGCGGGCAGCACTTGGTGTGTCTTTCACCTCCCTATCAAACTGTCCGCATAGAGATATAGCTGTGGTTCTTATGATTAAAACGCTGCTTAGCTTTTGTTGATCTGAGGCTCCGTTCCCGAGTTATGATGCTTTTTCTTAATACGGTTTTCTTAATAGGTTTTTACTACAATGAGGGCATCACCATTGTTGCGTCCAATCTCCTCTCTTTTCTGTGGCCAGCCCCTCCCTAGCTGCTTTCATTGACAGGGCCAGGCAGTGGCCAAAGTACTGAGGGAGGGGCTGGCCACACAAATGAGTGAAGCCTGGGTGCAACGGTGACTCCCTCTTTGCACCAAAGGCCTAATTTGCATATTAAGAAAAAGTATCATAACTTGGAAATGGAGCTTCAAATCAACAAAAGAAAACCAGCATTTTAATCAGATGAACCATAGTTATAGTTTGAAAGGGAGGTCATTGGTCACAGATTCCCTTTCATTTTTGCTCTCAATTATTTACATACAGTAGTTGTGACTGAGTGTAAGTAGCTTTACTTTTAGGTTTACATTTGGGTCTAATAAGTTGTCTAAAGCATTCTATTTTGCCACTAACTATATTTTATGTGAGAGTAATACTACCAGCAACTGCTGTTGCACATGTTCTGACTGGTGATACACTAGCCTTAAAGGGGTTCTCCTATATTGATGACCTGTGAGCATGGTGTGCGCTGTGTCCTCCTACAGTTGATTGGCAGAGGTGCTTTGTGTCGGACCCCCGCCGATCTGATATTTACGACCTATCCTGAGTATAGGTCATCAATATGTATAACTCTGAGAACCCCTTTAACCTTGTGTACCTGCTCTTCCATCATGCTTCTGTGTAAAACGGTTTTATATGCAGATGGATCTGGCTGTGCTTGTCAGACTGTATGATCACAGAGTTTCTGCACTTCCTGAGCAGATTAAAAACAAATTGAAAAACACCTAAAACTCTTGACATCTGCTTTTTATTCTCCCCCATTGGGTCATTGTTATGTATGATAGACACAAGTGCCAGAAAAAGGCAACCTGTAAAGGTTTCAGTGGGCCTTGGTTAAAATATTAGTTTAATCGTAGATCCTTTTTTTTTTTTTTTTTTTTTTTTTAACATGTTTGAAGGCCCTAATAACTGCCCTGCAACTCCCGGTCTGTAAGTGGAGGCCTCCTCTCTTAATATTATTAGGAAAGAAGGTGATTTCCAAATCTATAAAATGCATCTGTGTCAAAAGGGTTGCCCCGCTGTGGGCATTTATCACCTAGATGTCCCTAGCCCCCCTTTACTCCTCACATGCACATACAGAGGTGCCACTCCATTCAGGGTATAGGACAGCGCTGTTTCTGTTAACCCTGTAAGCACAAACTAGAGGGGCATGGCGTATGCTGTACTGCTCATCCATTCAAAGTCTGTGAGAGAGAATGGGTATAGGGGGCTGAGGGACCCCATTCAGAGCCCCTAGCAATCAGACATTTATCACTTGGTCATTGCAGAACATCACCTTAAACCAGGCATGCTCAACCTGCGGCCCTCCAGCTGTTGGAAAACTACAACTCCCAGCATGCTCTAACAGCCTACAGCAGGGCATGGTGGGAGTTGTAGTTTTACAACAGCTGGAGGGCTGCAGGTTGAGCATCCTTGCCTTAAACCCTTTTTGCTTTTTAATGATGTCTGACAAAGTTTGTGGGATTTTAAAATAAAACCTACTCAAGCAAAATGCAGGTCAGTTTGTGTGCAGCAATTTGTATCTAAATATCCAGATATTAAATGTCGTCATGATATAATATGTATTTACTTCAATCACACAGGTTGATATGCAGTGGATTCAGGTATTAGCTGAAGGCTGGGCAACACCTCTTAATGGCTTTATGAGAGAGAGGGAATACCTACAGTGCCTTCATTTTGATTGTTTGTTGGATGGTAAGCAAATCACCATTTTGTCACTATTGCCTTTATTTTCACAAAATTTTTCATTTCATTCATTAAAAAATCTGCCTGCATCCATCTGAATAAAGCTGTAAAGTCATGGGCGCTAGGTCTCTCACAGCATTATAATGATTTATAATGCTATGTGTTCCTGCCCCACGTAGGCTGTATTGAATTGTACTTGCATTATGCTGTCAGTGTCTAGTTTTATTCTCTGATATAGCCAGATGGCACAATATTCTTTTTTGCTCTCTTTTGGCTAATAGGGTCTGGTTTTTCCCAATCATTGGCCTATGTAAAAGGGCCCCAAGGTTAACTATAGTGTTCAAGATTTTGACTGAAGTGACTGAGTAGCTTTGGGGTCACAATGGTCTGAAGCAATGCTTTTGTGTAATATTTTCCATTGGTGTGGCCCATATGTCATGCTATAGTATGTCAGTTTATAAATGCAGTGTATACATGGCAGGGTCACAGTTTGAAGACGGTCTGCATGCAGACATATAGATGGTTCTAATAATGGATCTGTAAGGTGAATGGCCATAAATCGTAAAGAGTGAGAATTGCAATATGTTATATATTCCGAGATTGTTTGATGTTACGGTGTGAGAGACCTGAGCGATGACCTGATTGCGGTCTTTTGACAGGTTCTATGTAATCTGCATGTGTGTCTACAGTCTGTAGTATAAATGAGTTTGCTTCCAAATGTGTTTTATGACATTTCCCTGTTTATTAGACAGATATATGGACTGCCTATATAGCACTGTTTATTCCCTCTACATTTATGTTTTATTGAAGGATGAAAGTCTTAGTTCCAAAATATTGCGATATATAGATATTTTTAGACATATCTATAGATGGATGGAAAAAGCAAAAAACAGCAGCAGCACAGTCCAGTGAATGAGGGTGCAATTCCTCCCAAGCTTTGGGCAAAAAAGCCTGCCTCATCTTTTGCTATTCTATAGATGGATGGAGATATATATATATATATATATATATATATATATATATATATATATATATAAAGAGAGAGAGATATATACTGTTGATATATTATAGCAATACTGAAGAATATTCTGTAAGACTGTCTTCATTGCTGTTGGGACATGACGTTACGTTTCCTTATTTTCCAAAAAAAAAACCAAAAACATATGGTTAGTAGGATTAAACCTTTTTATTACCTCTATTTTCTGCATTCAGAGTTAATGATCTGTTTCTTTCAGAGCTCATGCACAAGGGCGTATTAGTCCAGTCAAGTAAATTAGATTAAAGGGGTTCTCCAAGTTATATTTATTGATGACCTATCCTCAGAATACACTTTTATATATGAGCGATCCATCCCATTGAAATGAATGTGGCGGCTTGGGTGTAATTACACCTGCTCACCGCTGAGGATGTTACGGCGAGCAGGTAAACAATGAAGAGGAAGCAGCGCTGGTACGGTGCTCCTTCGCTTCAAACAGCAGATCTTCGGGAGTGCAGGGTGTCAGACCCCCGCCAATCTGATATTGATGACCTATCCTGAGGATAGTGTGCTGTAGTGATCAGTTGGCACTACGAGTTAGTGTTTGCGGTGCACGTGTCTGCGGTTGGAGTCCCTTGACAATAATAGTAGAAAAGGACCGGCACTCGCTTCAAGTTGCTTTTATGAAATGCTCATTTATTGTCACATATTTTGTGACGCGTTTCGGCACAAACCGTGCCTTCCTCAGGTATTCTGATATTCTATCTGAGGAAGGTACGGTGTGTGCTGAAACGCATCACAAAATATGTGGCAATAAATGATAATTTCATAAAAGCAACTTGAAGCGAGTGCCGGTTCTTTTCTACTACTACCATCCTGAGGATAGGTCATCAATAAATATAACTTGGAGAACCCCTTTAATTGCCTAGCTCTAATCTGATCCGTTATTCTCTGAGAGATGAATGCTGCCTGAGGTGTCTGGTGGTGGCTTATGAGTCTTTCTTCATTGAAAGAAACATGCACGCTCGGCTGTTCCATGTGTGTTTGAAGGAAAAAGTGGTCATCTGAGCATTTCACTGACCGCCATCTGATGTGTACTGCTGCAGACATTACGTGTTCTTGATTAGCATTGATTACATTGGACAGGGAGTTACTGACTACTCCTGTGTTTAGGCCTAGATGTGTGTTATATGTACTGGCCTTCAGTTGGATGCGTGACTGACAATAGTATCATACAGCACTGTTTTGTTTTATAGATACTTTATGCCTATCTTTTTTATTTTCATACGCTGCAGATAATATATATTTCCTTCTGTGAAGTTGGCAACAAGATATTTTTACTTCCCACATTCGCCCCTCTTTTCTTTTGATTTGGCACATCAAAAGGAGATTGTAATCCTTGTAAAATCCACTTTATAGTAAAAGTAGATGAGGTCAGATGCGAAGAGCTCATCCCTTCGTAGTGATTTTGTTCTTACACAGTAAAACTCTTCTGACACATCGTTTCTTCTTTTGTGATTATCTGGGGAAGCAACTTCCCCTGATTCTTGGGACGTGACACACCAATGTTGCTTAGTATGTGTCATATTGGGATATCAAAAGCATTTAAAAATTGGAAACAGTAGCATTAAACCTAGTGACCAGCGTTCTGGAGAATTGACCTAGTTAGTGGTGTTCTTTAGTAAAGTGATTCACAGAATTTCCTGATGTCTACCATTTAAAACAAAAATTCCAGAAAAACCAAAAATTGGCAGTTGTGGGCAGTAATTTATTTATTTTTTTAAAGTTTTCCTTGGGCTGGGTCTTCGTGTTCAGGTTTTTGATCATAAACAGAGCACATGTACAATAACATTTTCTCCTCTTTTGTGAATCCATTCCTGACCTTGGCTTCAAAAACTGCATCAAAAACCTGGACATACTAACCCATCCTAAATTAAATCTAGGCTGCCAATGCACGTTCAGATTTGATCAAGCTTTGTTCAGGACTTTGATGCAGTTTTTGAAGCGGAAACCAGGAGTGGATTAGAAAAAAGAGAAGTGGAATGTTCCCTATATACCCTCTTTCCCTTTACAATCCACAGTTGACTTTGCCTTCAAGACAACCTGGTCAAAATCAGAGCATGTACTGGCACCAATTAACCATCACATTATAACAGAAAGGAAATAACAAGTGTCATTTTTATCACAACCAGATAATCAATGTTAACAGATGGGATATATTAGGTAGCAAATGAACAGCCAGTGTGTAGGAAGTGGGGAAAAATGGGTAACGATAAGGATCTAAATGACTTTGACGTGGACCAAATAGTGTTGGTTAGACGACTGGGTCAGAGCATCTCCACAACGGTAGGTGTGTGTGTGTGTCTGTGGTGTTCCTGGTATGTTGGTCAGTACTTACCAAAAGAGGTCCTGGAAAGAACGGCTAGTGAACAGACAACACGGTCATGGACACCCAAACTTCAGTGATACATATTGAGATCAAAGGCTAGTATGTCTAGTCTGGTCCCACAGAACATCTGTTGTTGCCAAAATGCTGAAAATGCAAGGGTTGTTGTGATATAAAGGTGTCAGAAGACACAGGACCTCACAGCTTGCTGCATATGGAGCTGCTTAGCCAAAGAAGGGTCCGATTGCCTATGCTGACCCCACTCCACAACCAAAAATATGTACAATGGGTGTGTAAGCTTTAGAACTGGACAATGGAAGAAGGCGACCTGATTTGATAATCATTTGAACAGCGTGAGTGCATATGCTTCTCATACCTGGGAAGGAGATGTCACCTGGATGCACTATGTGAGGAATGCAATCCGGCAGAGGCAGTTTAATGCTCTGGGCAGTCGTCTGCTGGGAATCCTTAGATTCTGGCATTCATGTGCCTGTTACATTGTTGGAGCCCACTTGCGTCCCAACAATATTCTCTAATTGCATAGCCTCTTTTAGCAGGATAATGCTCCCTGCCATACTAAAAAAAATTGTTCAAGTGGTTTGAGGAACGTGGCAAAGAATTCTTGGTGTCCACTTAGCCTCTGAATACTCCAGATTATAGTCCAATCAAACCTCCATGGGAAATGTTGGAAAAACATGTTGAATCCATAGAGACCCCACGTTGCAACATACAGGACATAGAATCTGCTCTGACCCTCTTAGTGCCAGATACCACAGGACACCTTCAGAAATGGTGAGACAGTTAGGTAGTAACACTTGTGCCTATATAATGTCTGGGAAAAGACATGGAGAAGGTTACTTTCTGTGCCTACGTCATTTCTAGGAAAAGGCAGATAAAACGACTTTAGCTTTTCCTACACCTATACTATTTTTTATGAAGATGCATTTGTTGGATTTAGCAGTAATGTAACGCATTCCTTTCTTTTTCCACAGGGGGTGTCATCAACTTATCTGTGCCCATTGTGCTGACAGCAACCGATGAGGACAAGCAAAGACTCGATGGCTGCACAGCTTTTGCACTGGTTTATGAAGGAAGGCGAGTGGCCATTCTGCGTCATCCAGAGTTTTATGAGCACAGGAAAGAGGAGAGATGTGCCCGACAATGGGGGACGACCTGTAAGGAGCATCCATATATTAAGGTCCGAATTAAATATTTCATTGTCGTTTAGTTTTGTAGAAAAAATATCTGAAACAAATTATTTTATTTCTTTTGATAGCCAGCATAACACATTGGACAATTTAAAGCTGTCATATACATGACATAAAATGCCTGGATATCTTCTGAGCAATATACGTCCTCTGGAAATGAGTTGCTTTAACCAGCAGAGGGTGCCCTTGCAGTATTTTTTATGTACCTTACCTGCATGATAGGCGATTAAATAACACTTCAAGCTGACAAGGGAGTGTATATATTTTATCATATTAATTTGACTGAATCAGGTCAGGACATCAGTAGCTAATCAGCATACTGCTAAAGCCTCTGTAGTGAAGAAATGTATGACCACAATGTTATAGATTATAGAGGCACTTGTATAATATATGAAAATCCTAATGTTTTTTTAAATATTTTAAAGCTTATTTGACTGAAAAATATTTTTTTCTCCTGTTTATCTGTGGCTCAATGTGCATAAAATTGCACAATGTTATTATGGTTGTTTTTGTAATGTTTTTTAACCCCTTCAACCCCGGGCCTGTTTTCACCTTCCTGCCCAGGCCATTTTTTGCAAATCTGACATGTGTTGCTTTATGTGGTAATAACTTTGGAATGCTTTTACTTATCCAGGCCATTCTGAGATTGTTTTCTCGTCACATATTATGCTTCACGACAGTAGTAAATTTGTGGCAAAATATTTCATTTTTATTTATAAAAAAAAATACCAAATTTATAAAAAAATTTGGAAAAATTTGCAAATTTCCAAATTTCAATTTCTCTACTTTCAAAATACATAGTAATACCTCCAAAAATAGTTATTATTTTACATTCCCCATATGTCTTTATGTTGCCATCATTTTATAAATGTCATTTTACTTTTTTAGCGATAAAAACTATAATGAAAAATTCGGACCAACGATATATATATATATTTTTCATAAGTGCATATCCATAAAGCAGAACTATAGATGTATAAAGGTATGGTTGCACAACATATAATAAACAATAAGAGTAGAAATAAATTTAGATATATGTGGCGCTATGCCGACTAAAGATAAAAAAGGAAGTCCTTAGTTACACATATTTGCAAATGCGTGATCATGCCCACTCACCAATCGTCACGGTAACTTCCTGTGGAGTGGGTCCCTACACTCATCTATGCCTCTGTTCAGACTACATCCAAGTCTCCATTATTCAGGGCGTGTTTTAGGACATTAGAAGGCTTAGAAGTTTAGAAGCCATTTTTCAAATTTTCAACAAAATTTCCAAAACCATTTTTTTAAGCACGAATTCAGATATAAAGTGATTTTGAGGGGCCAAAACGTAATGGAAACCACCCATAAATGACCCCATTTTAGAAACTACACCCCTCAAATTATAAAAAACTGCTGTTACAAACTTTGTTAACCCTTGAGGTGTTCCACAAGAATTAAAGGAAAATGGAGGTGAAATTTCAAAATTTCACTTTTTTGGTAGATTATTCATGTTAATATTTTTTTTCTTGCAACACAGCAAGGGTTAACAGCAAACTAAACCTCAATATACATTGCTCTGATTCTGCAGTTTACAGAAATACCCCAAATGTGGTGGTAAACGTCTCTATGGGTTTGTGGCAGCGGTCAAAAGGAAAGGTGCGCCATACGAATTATGGATGCAGATTTTGCTAGAATGGTTTTTAGGTACCATTTTCTCCTGAATACGGCAACACCCCATATGTGGTGGTAAACTGCTGTGGGGGCACATGGCAGGACTCAGAACAGAAGGAGCACCATATGGATTTTGCAGCACAGATTTTGATGGATTGGTTTGGGGGAGCCATTGATTTTAATTTTTTTGATTTATTGTCTTATGTGGGGGCTCATTTTTTGCGGGATAACGTGACGTTTTCATTGGTACCATTTTGGGGTACATAAGACTTTTTGATCGCTTGGTATTACACTTTTTGTGAGTCAAGGTGACAAAAAATAGCTGTTTTGGCATAGTTTAAAAAAAATTTTTTTTTTACAGCATTCACCTGGGGGGCCATCTCATGTAATATTTTTATAGATCAGGTTGTTACGGATGCGGCGATACCCAATACGTCTACCATTTTTATTTTTGTTAAATTTTACACATTAGATTTATTTTTGAACAGAATAAAATCTTTTCTTTGTGTTGCCATTTTCTGAGAGCCATATATATATTTTTTTTTCGGGGGATTGTCTTAGGTAGGGTCTCATTTTTTTGTGGGACAAGATGACAGTTTGATTGGTACCATTTTGGGGTACATACGCTTTTTTGATTGCCTGCTATTACACTTTTTGTAAGGGAAGGTGACCAAAAAATGGCTGTTTTGGCACTTTTTTTCTTTTTTAAATATACGTTTTTTTTTTGTTTTTTTTTTTACTGCGTTCACCTGGCGGCGTGGATCATGATATTTTTATAGAGCCGGTCGATACCTAATATGTCTATTTTTCTTTTTTTTCCCTATTTTTTCAAAAAAAAATTTTTTTTTTTACTTTATTTTTTTAAAAGGACGCTTTTTTTTTTTTTTACTTGAAACTTTTTTTGTAAAAAACTTCTGTATTGTAATGCATTGGCTGTAAGTGTATTACTCAATGTAACACTTACAGCCTTACAGCCTTCTGCCTGTGAGATCCAGGGGGCTGGATCTCACAGGCTTCCATAGATGGCAACCGGTTACCTAAGGAAGACATCCGGCTGCCATCTAAGCCATCGGGTCCCTGTCACAGCAGCGCTGGGACCCGATGGACACCCCTTCCCACCGCCCGCATCGCATGAAGGGTTAATGCTTCGGCATCGGTGCTTTCATCGATGCCAGTGCATACAGCAGGGGTCCAGCTACTGGGCACAGCCGGACCCCCGCCGCTGATTGGGCAGGCGCAGCTCCTGCACCCACCCGATCAGCGCGCCGTACACTACGGCGCTGGGCGGGAAGTCACTTCCCGCAGCGCCATACATGTACGGCGCTGGTCGGGAAGAGGTTAAACTGTTTTACAAATGCCCTAAATATAATTTGTAACATATTTTATTTACTGATTTTATTGTTTTACTAGAATAACATGACATCTTATTTTAGCAGCGGTCTGTAAATGTCTGGGAAGTAAGGAGACCAATTGCTGGAGTTTTGGGAATGTTGTCCCATTCTTGTCTGATGCAGGATTCTAGCTGCTCAACAGTCCTGGGTCTTTTTTACCGGGTTTTGGTTAACATCAGATCTTTTTTGTTGGTAAACAGCTGGACTACAGGCAGGCCAATTCAGCAACTTCGCAAAGCAATGCAGCAGCTTCTGCAAAACAATGCAGTCGTGATGGATGCAGCATGTGGTTTAGCATTGTCTTGCCTAAACATGCAAGACCTTCCCTGAAAGAGTAGTTCTCTGAATGGGAGCATATGTTATTCTACAACCTCTATATACTGTTCAGCATTGATAATGTATTTCCAGATGTGTAAGCTGCTCATGCCATAGGCAGGGCTGGCCATGCAACTCCAAGCCATCAGAGATGCAGACTTTTAAACTCTGGGCTGATAACAAGCTAGATGGTCCCTCTCCTCCTGAGTCTGCAGAACATGGCATCAGTGGTCTTTTTAAAAACAGAATATCACATTTTTAATTCATCTGATAGTTTTTCCATTTTGCCTCAGTCCTTTTATGTGAACTTTGTCCCAGACAAGATGGTGGTGTTTCTGGATCATGTAAACATATGGTTTCTTCTTTGAATGATACAGCTTTAACTTGCATTTGTGGATTGCAAGGTAGAATGTGTTCACAGACCATGATTTCTGGAAGTGTTCCTGAGCCCATGCAATGATTTCCAGCACAGACTCATGCTTGTTTTTAATGGAGTGCCGTCTGAGGGCTCATAGTTTACAATCATCAGCCTTGTCCCTTGCACACATGGATTTTTCCAGATTCTCTGAATGCTTTAATGATATTAAGTACTTTAGTTAGGGATGAGCTAATAAACTTCGGATGAAACATCCGAAGTTGATTTGGATAAAACTTCATTAGAATTGGAATCGAAACTGAGTTCGGTAAAAGGTTTTTAACAGTAGAGACTTCACGAAGTAATATTTTTGGCTTATTGGAGCCATTACATTCTAATACTGTACTGAGTGCTCGCTCCATACAGTATTCTAACGAAGTTTTATGCAAATCGACTTTGGATGTTTCATCCGAAGTAGATTCGCTCATCCCTAACTCTAGATGACGGGCTATTTGAAGTCTTTACATTTCTTACATTGAGAAACATTTTTCTAAAATTCTTCTATAATTTTTAGACTTTTTTTGCAGATTGGTGAACCTCTGCCCGTCGTTTCTTCTGAAAGATTCTGCTGCTAGAACATGCTCATCTGACTTGCTGTACTAGCATGTTGCTCCTCCAGCTGTTTTTTTTTTTTTTTATTGGTAGCACTTACTTTTCCAGCCTTTTGTTGCCCCTGTCACAACTTTTTTGTGATGCAAAGTTTTGAAAAATTAGATTCGGCAGCTTCGCTGAAGTTCCTCGAAATTCAATTTGTCATGAATTGCTATAAATCAGATATACCCAGGCCACTCTGCATTAGGGTACGGCCACTCAGAGCGCCCAAGCTGCAGTGAAGAACCCTGCGGCCAATTAGCTCACAGCTGCCTTTCATTTAATAATGAAGATCACACTGTATAGTCGGTCTTCATTGTTAATGGTCGCGTGGCACCTTTTAAAGCTCCTTTAAATAGGGGCTGTTGCTGGTATAGGGTTTGGCTGATTAGGTGGGGGCACAGTATGCTAATTATTTCCTGCAATCTAACAGTAAACACTGAATATTAATCAGCTCTGGCATACCCACTTGCCCAAACCCAGCTCTCCTGCACTATAGGTGTGAGCCTTTCTTCTGCCATCTGCTTTTCTTCCTTTTCCACATCATCTAATATCAATGAGAATATGTCATCATGAACATCTAGCTCCTCCTCTCTCTGCATCTTTCTGACTTTTCTAGGAAGTAAAGCCAGCAAAAGATGAGTGGTCATCATTGAGACCTGGCCCCCCTAAGGGGTGCAGACTGGATGGTATTGGTTGACCACGAGGGATGACTGTTTTATAGGGCTGTGACATTCCAGTGGATGGCTATGTGCGGATTGGCTGCCTGCATTGCCTTATGGATGATCTTGCATTCCCGGGCTTGTCTCCTCAAAAATTAGTTTCGCTTTGTAACATGTGCAGCCGCTATTTTAGGAAAACCTGTATACTAGCCCTGGCAGCCAAAGATTGGTACGGGAGTGGGAGTAACGTACAGTACACAACAGTGATGAGAGCAGGTATTATTATATTTTAAGCTTGTGATCTAATGACTAAAGAGTTTCTGTTAGCCTTTATCTGACTAATAAGAAGTAGAAAACACTATCAATGGTTCCAGTGGGAAGAGCAGCTCTGGGCCCTAAAAGTCTGCTCTAATAAAGTAATACGCTGTACAGACTAAGAGGGACATTTTATGGTGTTAACGGTACAAATTAAATGACTACATTAGAAAGTATGGCTATTTTATCTAATTGGTGAAATAGAAGAATGAAGATGCTGGGTACAAAAATCAGTTGGTGCTTTTATTTTCCATTACGTTTGGAAAATTGAGATCCTGTGAGCTCATGATTTTTCCATTGCACTGGTTTTCATAGAGAATTATAGATTTTTCTTTTGGTTTGCTGCAGATGGTGATGGAGAGTGGAGAGTGGTTGGTGGGCGGAGACCTGCAAGTCCTCGACCGCATTTATTGGGGTGATGGATTAGATCAGTACAGGCTTACTCCAGCTGAACTGAAGCAAAAGTTTAAAGATCTGAATGCGGGTAAGTTTATGGTCTTTTTCCCTGTTATTTTATACAGTGCCAAGTAAAAGACAGAAACATGTTCGAAATTTTAAAATGATTATCCCTGTTCTTTTGAATACAATAAAATATATAATGGCTTGTAATGATGTCCATCCTGACTGAAATATACTTGCGTTTTACCTTTCGTTAATCATTATTTTATGCATATGTGACCACTTCAACAAAAAGGCATGTTTGCAGAGTCTTTGCTTTTTCCATTACTTTAAGAACTCAGTTTCTCATCAGTTTTGTAAAATGTGATTGATGTTTTACTGGGGGCATCTACTTTTTCTTTATCAGCATGCTCTCTCACAGGCCAGAATCAGCTTTACCATTTTGTGTAGCGTGAAAATCGCATTGAAAGCCTCTTGATGATGATTTTCCAACTTTCACACTTCTTGAAAATGTCTCCTCTGCTTCCATAAAGCTTTACTGGTCCCTCTGCTACTAAACATTTGCCTGTAGCTAATTTCACATTTTCTTAACTAGCAATGTCAATTGCATATACTGAATATAGTTTTTTAATGAGATTTGATATCTACAGAAATGATACAGTTATACGTTTTATTGTGAAGACAGAATTCTATTGAAACCTCTTTGAGACAACAACTCAAAACTGCAGTAAAACAGGACTTCTAGTGGATGGTCATCTCAAAGAAAAGGCCACTGTGGCAAAATTTAAAATCTAGTCTACATGGGGTGGTCTTGTCAAAGAGATGGTGTTCTGGACAGATTTTGCAGTACATTATACCTCATAATGGCCCCTATTCTTCTAAGTTACATTACAGAGAAGGGTTCTATAACTGAATCAGGAATGTACTGTGCTCAAATTATAAATATGTTATACATGTTTTAAGGATGTTAATCTTTAAAGGGGTTGCCCACTTTCTAGCTACTGGAGACCAATGTGTCTGTAAGATGATCATATGATACCTAGTAATATAACCTTTGTTGTGTCCCCTTGTTGGGCAAATCTTCTGTGCTGTCCACACAGGAGATCTGTCCATAAGATGGCAGCTGATGGAGGGTCATGTCACAAAGCAAAAATAACTCCAGACACATCACTCAGCCTTCTTCACCCAAAAACACATCTACCATCTGCACTTGAGAATTGAAAAGTTTAGTGCAGGTGTAGTGTATTTTAATGGAGGAGACTGAGTGATCTGCCTGGTCACATGACCCTCCATCAGCAGCCATTTTATGGACAAGACTGCTATGTGGATAGCAAGAGCAAATACCTTATAAAATATAGGAAATGGTGCAGAATATCAACAAAGACTTTGATAATAACTATATTAGTAAGTGCCATATAATCATCTTACAAACACATTGATCAACAGTAACCAGAAAGTGGCCAACCCCTTAAAGGTAGGACACCAGTGATAGATTCATTAGTGGGGGGGGGGTGTCTGGCTCTCACCACTACAATCAATCAGTTGGTCACAAGGCTCATATGAGCGGTTATGCCTGTTTTGAGGGGTTTTTTTTTTAATTGAACCTTACAAAAAGTTTGCTACAAAAAAATTGTTGTGCAGTATGGACCAGTGTGAACAATCATGAGACCACAGTGATTGCACAAGCATCTTGGCCTGTAAAAAACAGCTGATCAGCAGGGTTACCAGTAGTCAGAGCCTCACCCAGTAGATAGGCCATCAGTTTTTTTTGAAAACCTGGATAGTGTGTTTAAGCCCATTGATTTGTTAACCTGAAAATAGTAGTTTAACTCTTTCCCTTCCAAGGACGTATCTCATTGTCCTTGCTACTGATGGCTGTATCTCCGCCTGCATCAGAACAAGAAATATGAGAAAGATTTTGTTTTAAAGCCAAAGCTTTAAAACAATAATAAAGGAATGGCACATCACAAGGTCATAAGAATAGATGCTCCAGAATTGTTATGACTTGGAGAATGCACATAATTGGTAAAACAAACATGTCAGGAGAGGTTACTCTGTAAGTGATTGGCGGGAGTCTTGGCTGCTCATGATCCTGCTGATCATGATAATAGGGACTCCATATTCCCCTGTCTGAATGTTGCGGCAGTCACGCATGTGTGCTGCTGTTCCATTCAACTCTATGGGACTGCCGGAGACAGTAGAGTACATGTGTTTAACCATCTCATGCAGTTCCATATAGTTGTACGGATTGGCAGGGTGTCTCCACCATTGCATTCAACCAGGAAACACAAAATTCCCATTCTGATAATTGGTAGGTGCCCCACCCGTCGTCACCCACTGATCAAACACTTATCTCCTATCCTGTGTACAGGGAATACATGTTTGTAGTGAAATAACCCCTTTGATACACCATTGTTGTTACTGTAAAACCTTGATCCAGGAAAAATCCTCTGATGAATTTTTTGAAGACAGCACCTTGAAAGATCAACTTTTCACTTGCAACTAACATTTTTCTTTTAATGTGACCTTTGGATCTGCTTTATTAGGGAATGGCTGTGTAACTTGTTTACATTGTCCTGCCTAGTTATTAAAATATAAAACTATTTAATGATTTGGGAGTGCATGGCACTGATGTGTGTGACTGTCAGGTGCTCCTTTCAAGCGGATGAGACAGAACAGAGCTCAGCTGCGGTATTCTGCACATAATGTGAATACAGCTTTCTGCACAAACTCAAATATCACAAATGCAGCTTCACCAACAAAAGTCTGTCAAACCTTCAATCGTAATAGACAAAGACAAACAGAGTACAATCGAGGGCACAGTTCTGTGGATAAGAGAATCATCCAGTATTCATAAAAGATAAATTGTTATAGTTTCTGCAATCTTCTTAAAGGGAAGCTGTCACCTCTCCTGTGCTGCGCTCACTGAAGGCAGAGTAGTCTAGTGACAGACCCACTGACTTCAGCAGGCTGTCACTTCAGGTTCCACACAGCACTCTGCATACTACCCCAGAAGTACGGAGGCGACCAGCACTGGCTCTGCAATTTGCTCCATTTAAAGGGAAGCTGTCACCTCTACTATGCTGCCCTTGCTGAAGGCACCCTAGTATAGTGACAGACCCACTGATTTCAACAGGCTGTCATTTCTGAGGTAGCATTCAGTAATTTTACAGTACTGACAGGCCAAACCTCAGAATGTGCGGCAGTGCTATGAGGAAGATGAGTATGATGAGACTTGTGATTCTGCCCTCCCCAGACCCTGTCCATAACTGTGAGGTGTCTTTGCTGATACGCATAGAAAAGAAAGCTGCCCGTCATGGTCAGGAGACGGGGGAGGGTGGGACGGAGTAGCATAGCACTGGTGCACGCTTTGAGATTTGGCCTGTCAGTAGTGTAAAAGTATTGAATGCTACCCCAGAAATGAGAGCCTGCTAAAATCAGTGGTTCTGTCCCTATACTATGCTGCCCTCAGCGAGGTGACAGGTTTCCTTTTAAATGGAGCAAATTGTAGACCCATTGCTGGTTGCCTTGGGACTTAAGGTTCCACACAGGGCAAGATTTATTATACTCATTAGATTTTCAATGTAAAATATACTTGTAGATTAAAAACTTCAACTTCACATGGTCCGTGTCCGCCTGAGATTTGCCCAAAATGGCTTCTTCCGCTGTGTTCTCCTCTATTAACTCAGTGTTTCATAATAGGATATGGGAAGATTTTAGGTTTTAGAAACGGTTTTGATATATTTGTCTTAAAGGAGTTGGCCACTTTCTTGGCTACTTGTGACCAATGTGTATGTAAAGTGGCCAGATGGTACGTACTAATATAGCATTTTTTTATATTCTTTGCCGTTTGCCGCATACAGGTCATATCCATAAGATAGCCACTGATGGAGGGTCATGTGACCAGGTAAATCACCTCCATGTGAAATCTCCTCCATTCAAACACACTGTACCAGCACGAAACTCACAATTGTGCATGTGGCAGGTGCAGTGTATTTGAACAGAGAAGACATCAGATGGAAGTGATTTGCCTGGTCATATGACCCTCCATCGGCAGCCATTTTATGGACCGGACCACTGTGTTGACAGCAGAAAAGACTTTACAAAACACAGGGCATACCGTACTTTGTTGAAATTATGTGCCATTTTATATATTTCACAAAGGCTATATTAGTAAGTGCCATTTAGTCATCTTATAAAAACACATTGGTCAACATAAGCAGAAAGTGGCCAACGTCTTTAAGGCTCCCATACACATTAGGCTATTGTCCATTGAACCCACCATTTTGGCTGATTGGGATGACAATTTAATACATATATGGAAGCTCCTGACTCTTAATTAACAGATGATGTCCTGGAGAGAGAAGGAATGGGTACTGTGAATTACTGTGCCTTGATCCTTTTATTCTTCCAGTAGAGAAGCCTCCACCACTAGTGTCCGGCAGCGACTTTCTTCTCTCTCATACACACTCTGCTGAACATAGTATGTGTATGCTGGAGTCAGCCAAACAAGTGTTTCACCCAAAAAAGCTGTATGGGCACCTTAAAGGAAATCTGTCACCAGGATAATCGCTATTGAAGTAAAGCCTTAGCCTAATAGCACTTAGTACCTTATTTCCAGATGTGCCTTTGTTTCAGCAATAGATGTTTTCTAGCTTCTGAAAATCCAGTTTATTTGGTATGCAAATGAGCCATTAAGGGGCCCAGAGGGGCGTCACTCTTGCAGGAAGGAGCCCAGATTTGCCTCCTGCTAGTGCTCAAGCCCACCCTCATACTGGGAGCAGGGGCGGAGTTATGGCTTCAATGTGATGGAGGGGTGGGTGGACACATTCTGTAAGAGTGACGCCCCTCTGGGCACCTTGCTGGCCAATTTGCATACCAAATAAACTGGATTTTGAGAAGATAGTAAACATCTATTGCTGAAACACAAGGCACATCTGGAAATAAGGCGCTAAGTGCTATTAGGCTATGGCTTTACTTCAATAGTGATTATCCTGATGAGAGATTTTCTTTAAATGAAATCTGTCACATGATTTGAGTGTATTAAACTATAAGTATGGCTATATTCAATAATCTACCTTCTCTCCAGCTGTAGTCTTCATTCTTTCTTTTGTCTTCTGGTCTTTGTTTTATTTCCGTTTTTATGATATGCAAATTTTTCCTGAAGGAGCCCAGAGGGGCGTTACTATCGATAAAGGGAGCCCAATAACGCCCTTCTGTTCCCAGCTCGCCATCTCACACATCCAAAGCACTACTCTTCAAGGCAGGAGTAATGCCGACATTAGCATGCTTGACCGCTCCCCCACCCCACCCCCATCTTCGTCATGGCAGCTCTTCAAGCCAGAGAGAAGGTAGTTTATTGAACATAGCCATACTTATAGTTTAATACACTCAAATCATGTGACAGATTTCCTTTAAGAAAATCAGTTCCATGATGCTAATATTTTCCTTGTCTTGTTTAGATTTTTTTTGTAAAATGTTCCTGAAGTGTTCTACAAGATGACAGAGCAATTGGAAAACTTGAGTTGACCTTGCCACACTGAATATTACAGTGCTGTATTGTGTGGCTGTAAATGAAACCTTTTACCACATCATTAGAGACGTTCCTGTAATTTCTGCCTTGCACCCATGTTGCTGTATGAATGATATCTCCTGTTACTTATGTTTCTAGCTTTGTTTAGCATACCAAAAATATCTGTCAAGTTGAGAACTTAGCCGGCGCCTGTTATTTGTTTTTACCAGCCTGGTATACATTTTCTGGTTTGTAAATTCTACGTGCAAGAAAAAAAAATGATTTAATATGTCACTTAGTGCGTGTTATCAGATTTTCATCAGGAGTCTCCACGCTTTATTAATCACAAACTCCAAAACACTTTACAAGCTCGAATTTCAGAAAGTTTCTGTTTCCATGTATTTGTGGACCAGGCTAATTAACAGGAAAACCTAACAAAAAACGAAAGTGTTTAGTATTTTTTTTTTTCTGTTCAGTGATGGGTTTTACCAGATGTTCTCTGTAAGATTACTGTGATTACACTAATGTCAGTGTGCGGAATATTATAAGTGTAGCAGAAATTCCCAACTTTTTTTTTTTTTCTAACTTTGGAAAAGCCCTGCAAAAAGTAGTTTCCCTGCTGGGAACCCCCTCACTGCCTCACCCTGAATGTAAAAGTGACCGCTGTTGTGGTCTTCTGAGAGACCCCCATTTCCTCGCTTGGTAAACATTTAGAAAAATCTCACACAAAACCTTTGTGCTTACTGAAAGTGTTAGTTAATCATTTTCCTTTAGTTTTGCTCAAATGCATTTGAGTGGGGATCCCCTTTTAAAGAGGACCTTTCGTAGTGTTTTTTTTTTCTTAGTTTAGATAAATACCTGTTCTTGCGGGGTACCCCCTACTGATGCTGCCACCCTGCCTGTATTTTCCAAATATCGCTGTGCCCCCCTGCCGTTTTCCCCGCCCAGTATGTAAATCTTGAACAGGGAGGAGGAGACGCCAGGGTTTCTCAATGGGCGTCTCCTTCTCCCTGGCTGTGCCATGGTCCAATCATAGTGGAGAGCGTCACAGCCAGGGAGAAGGTGTTTTTTTTTTTCTCCCTGGCTGTGACGCTCTCCGCTACGATTGGATGGCGGCACAGCCAGGGAGAAGGAGACGCCCATTGAGAAACCCTGGCGTCTCCTCCTCCCTGTACCGATGCTCAGTATTAACATACTGAGCGGGAAAACTGCAGGGGGGCAGAGCGGGGCGTAGTAGCAATATTTGAAAAATACAGGCAGGGTGGCGGCAGAACAGGTATTTATCTAAACTAAAAAAAAAAAAAAAAAAAAAAAAAAAAAAAAAAAATGAAAGGTCCCCTTTAAAGCACAAGGAGCATTGGTTTGCATTTTCCTAAGACTCCAGAAATACAAACCCATTTGAAATGTATATTTTATGATTAAAATGATTTTTATATTGCGCTAGCTGCTTTTTTAAAAAAAAAAAAAACTGTGCAAAAATGACTACGGTATATAGAAAATAGAGGTGAAATCGAAGGAACACTTTTTTGCCTTTCTGCCTGTGTATCATATTATAACACGCCCCTGCTTTCAGAATGTACTCTTGCTAATACAAACATTTTATAGTTCAGCTGTAAAATTTGCAAAAAGTGATGTTGAACATGTGGTCTAATAAGAAGAACATGTGTTGGTATGTGGTTTGCTTCTTAAACACTGACATTCTTCATCACTTACTTTGTTAGGCTAGCTGTCCATTTTCATTGTTAGGCTGTCTGTCCATTTACCTTATACTGTCACTCTTTGAATGGCAGATTTATATTTATATACCGTACAGTTGGAATTTTCGCTAACTCTTCAGAATTTCTATGCCAGTCTCAAGTGGTACTGAGGAGAATGAAGGCTACACCAGAGATTAGATTACCTAATTCAGAAGTACATATTAACTGCGTTTTTTTGATTGCTTGGCACTTTTTGCACCAGCACTGAATGAGATACTCTTTGCTATCACCCTGAAAATCACTTCTCAATGTCTTGGGTAATTAAGTTTAATTTTTTAACTTTTTTTAATTTTTTTTTTTTAGAATTACAAAATGCTTATGAAATATACGACAGATTTGTAGCATAAAATTTTACATGATCAGTTAAAGAGGACCTGTCACCACTCCTGACATGCCTGTGTAATAGCTACATACATTCCCCATGTAATAACAGTTCTGGGGCATCTATTATTATGGCTCTATGTTGTGCCATTCCTCTATTATTTGCACACAAATTATGATTTAACTGCTAGCAGTCTGCAGTAAGGGTACTGAAGGGAGATAACAAGTTGGGGGAGTGTTCCTGCACAGTCTGACAATGGAAGCACTGATTGGATGGTCAGATTGTGCTGGCCCCCTCCCCCCCAACTTGTTACCACCTCTCTGTACCCTTACTGCAGACTGCTAGCAATTCATTCATAAGTTCTAGTAGGAATGGCACAACATAGTCATAAGAAAAGTTTCTCCAGAATTGGTATTACATGGGGAATGCATAAAGCTGTTAAAACTGGCATGTCAGGAGTGATGAAAGGGCCTCTTTAACAAAAGTGTACATTCACAAGTCTACACATTAAATTACTCCTGTATGGACAGGATTTCTGTTTAGATCCCCATGGATTCTTATAGAGTTTGTGGATAAAGTCTCATTTATAATAATAATACAATGTAGTGAAAAAATGTTCTGATTTTAGGGCTGTTCTGGTTTGGAGTGCTTGTCTGTAGAAAAGAATTATTTATTATACTAAAGCAGGGGTACTCAAAGGGGTTTTGTAGTTCTTTAAAACTGATGATCTATCCTCTGGATAGATCATCAGCATCTGATCAGCGGCAGTCCGACACCCGGGACCCCCGCCGATCAGCTGCTTGAGAAGGCAGCGGCGCTGCAGGAGCGCAGCGGCCTTCTCTGTGTTTACCACAGGCCAGTGACGTCACAACTAGTATCACTGGCCTGGGCGTGGCTAAGCTCCATTCAAGTGAACAGAGTTTAGCCCCGCCCAGGACAGTGAAACTAGTCGTGACGTCACTGGGCCTGCGGTAAACACAGAGAAGGCCGCGGCGCTCCTGCAGCGCCACTGCCTTCTCAAACAGCTGATCGGCGGGGGTCCCGGGTGTCGGACCGCCGCCGATCAGATGCTGATGATCTATCCAGAGGATAGATCATCAGTTTTAAAGAACTACAGAACCCTTTTAACTACTTCTAGTAAAGGTTAGATAACTCCCAGTGGAACTGCTCCTCGCCAATCTGTTCAGGCTTTAAGGCTCCAGAAGTGACTTGTCCCCAAGCGGCAATTGACCCATCCATGCTATGCCATTCCATGTTGTGATGCGTCATTGACTGCAGTGGTGCACATGACCCATCCGTGCAGGTAAATTACATGTGAGAGAGCAGAAGTCTGGTGAAGGCAGCCTGGGAGCCAAGGAGCCTGTACAGGGTGGCGCGGAGCAGGCAAGTATAGCTATTCTCACAGTTCCCACCTGGAAATCACCTGGGCAACACCTTTAAAGGGGTTATCCCACGAATAATGTAAAAAATGAAAATAAGACATCATATAGTCCATGACAATACTTTTCTAACAACACTAGAACCAGCCCTGTACCTCACATGGATCCAGAGATCTCCCCATTCATTGCCCATCAAGCTGACAGCTCAAGGGGAGTGTCTTTTCTGCTGCAGCTTAGGAGGCGTGCCTCAGCTCCTCCTATCACAGCTCAGGAGGCAGTTGAAAGATGAAACTGAGCATGTGCGGCCTTATTAGTGAGCAGGTCAAAGAAATAAGAAATTAAGTGGTCCTATACAGATACATTTTATTGAATAACTCAGTGGCTATTCAGAATTTTTAATTACATGCAATTACAAAAGTATTCAGATGCAGGTGCTGGTTTGAAAACTGCAGAATATTTTTCATGGGACAACCCCTTTAAGTGCCCATTCACATCAGTTTAGACACTGCCGGCAGACTTAGTCAGGAATATTTCTTGACATACACATTTGAGGAAATGCTGTGCTATGTGCCAGTGAATAGGTGTGCAGTGGCTTGTGTAGCCCATAGTCCCATGCTAAAATAAAATAGTACTGCTTGTTTTTTTGTGGCATGCTGCACATAAAAAGTGTAGTTGTAATCTAAGAGAAGGGAAAAATCCAGCAACGGTGAAGTGTTATTTCAGGCGCTTTATTTGAAAACAGACTCCAAAAACAGTTTACGCGTTTCGGACAGAGTCCTTAATCATAACTCATGTAGTTGTAATCTAGTTAGTAAAAAAAAAATAGTAAACCAGCCTGAAGCCAAACATATCCATTGACTCCATTCACTATTTTAGTATTTGTTCGGAGAATGGAGGCCTGTTTTAATTTTTGAATATCTGCTGCAAGCTTTTGCTAGTTTATACAATGAATGTAGGGCCAGAATGTGATATGAACGGGCCCTAACAGAGCAGCTCTGTGAGTAAATTTTCCACTTGCACTTCTAAGCTGAAAAAGGGACTTCCTACCAATGGTCAGTGAATACCATTTGGATGCCTTCCGTGTTCTGTCAATGGTTTTCACGAAACCATAGACCTCATTGGACGTGTTTGGTCTACCTCATGGCCCAAAGTAGTGCATGCCTCCATTGTTTCTCCACTGATGTATGTTTAGTGGAAAAAGGATATGTCAATAAACTTGTTAAAATAAATGAATGTCTGCTGTAGTGTTCTTCATGTTAATCACTAATTTGTGAAAGGTGCCTTACCCCTGTACTAAAGGATTATGCCTCTTCCTACTGACAGGCTTTAGTCATTTTTAACCAGTGTGATCATTTACTCAGCTGAGTTGTTGTCCTCTTTGTTTGATACGAATGGGCCACAACAACCTAAGTGAAACACATTTTTTGCATTACGGTTACCCATTACCTGCACATTATCTCTTATTCTTCTGAGTTGACATGCTTTCCAAATTGGCTGGAAGTTGAAACTATAGTGCAAAGAAACAGATTTTTCTCATGTCTCCTGGACAAGAGTCTTGAGATATCAAAGTGTTTTACATGAGTAAATAATCCACCCTATTTCTCAGTGAATTGCAGTTTGGCACTTTTATGTGTGACTAATTATTTCTGTACAGCATAGCCGTGGCCTCCAGGGTGAGCTTTTGGATAGTCTATGGTTATGAAGAGGATTTTCCTGTTCTGGAGTGCCGTAAGCATTTTGGCTTTGTTACACTAGACGTTTCTGCATTGTGGTCTACACTAAGCAAAGGCAGGTTTATGTTATGTCAATTGTGGTGGTCAGTGCAAGACAGTTTTTTGGATTTCAAGCTCGAGTTTATAAATGTAGTGTCTGCCTAACTGTCTCTATGCAAAGTAGTGTAGCAGGTTCCCTTCCTTGGTCCCCTGAATATTTGTAATCAGCAGAAAGCTGCAGATCTTAGTCCTGCTGGCAGAAGAAAAATGAAGACCACAGGGGGTGTTAGTATAGCCCACTGTTAAATCAGCTATTCCTAATCATGAAGATTTGCTAATCAACTGAAGACTGTTCAAATCACGTTTCTCCCCTACGTGTAGCGTACAGTACATTCTTCACCTAAGTTCAGAAAGCTGCCGATGAAGGGTTTTCTTTTGGCATTCTTCAGGCAGTATGCGTAGTCGGTTTACCTCTTTTCAAATGTATTTGAAATGCATTTAGATACATAAAACACAAATGTATATTTGTGTGTGTGTAATATATATATATATATATATATATATATATATATATATATATATATATATATATATATATATATATATATATTTATATATATATATATATATTTATATTTATATATATATTTATATATTTATATATTTATATATATTTATATATATATTTATATATATTTATATATATATTTATATATATTTATATTTATATATATATTTATATATATTTATATATATATATATGAGTGCCAGCGGATATGGATTCCGACAAAATCACCTAATTAAAGTATAGAAGAAATTCCATGGCACTTCCATATGCTAAAAAGTGGTGTTCTTAATTCACCCGTGCAACGTTTCAGTCCACTTGCTTGGGACTTTGGATACGGGATAACCTCAACCAGCTGGTATACCCCTTTAAGGTCTGATAAGGAGGCCTAAGTAGTCTCGAAAGTTGGCAATTGTGTCGTCATTTCAGTTAGCCGTTAAAAGGTATCAACCACTGATGAATCTCCATATTTTTTTATTAGCTTCTATTTACTGGCTAACACGGTCCAAATATATTTTTTACTTTTACTGTTTTCAAGATCTTTTTGCTGCTCCTATGAATAATACTACAGGCTACTTGTATTGATTCTATTTTATGGATATTTATGTGATTTCTTATTGACTGTCTCCTGAAGTGCAAGAACTACAATAATTTGTTGACCCCATATTTCCATTATACTGGCAAATCCTCTTTAAGTGTTCTCTTATGCTTTTAGATGCAGTCTTTGCCTTCCAGCTGCGTAACCCTGTACATAATGGACATGCACTGTTGATGCAAGATACCCACAAGCAGTTGCTGGAACGAGGCTACAGACGACCAGTCCTTTTACTTCACCCACTAGGAGGATGGACAAAAGATGATGATGTACCTTTAATGTGGCGTATGAAACAACATGCTGCCGTCCTTGAAGAAGGCGTCCTTGACCCAGAAACAACTGTGGTAGCCATCTTTCCATCACCCATGATGTATGCAGGTCCAACAGAGGTAAGTTGGATCATTGGTCATTGTCTCCATGCTTGTACATATATACTAGATGTTGCTTTTCTTTAAAGAATAGGGACACATCTGTTCATAATTGTCCAGACAAGCAACACAATTAGGGCCCTTTCACATGACCGTGGCGCACGGTCTGGGACGGTCCGTGAAAAACCAGACCGTGCTCCTTCTGAGGGCAGGAGTGCCCGGCGTCATTGGTTGCTATGACGCCGTGCGATTCCTCAGGCCACCGCTGTACAGTGATACACTGTACACGCTCGTATAGAGTGTATCACTGTACAGCAGCAGCCTCAGGGAGCGCACGGCGTCATAGCAACCAATGACGCTCTGCGCTCCTGCCCTCAGAAGGAGCACAGTCCGGGTTTTCACAGACCGTCCCGGACCGTGCTCCACGGTCGTGTGAAAGGGCCCTTACAAGCAACACAGTTTTTAACTTTTTTTTTAAATACCTTTTTGATGTCAGTAAAGTGTTAGGGGAAATTCTAATTATTGGATGGAGCCATTTTGGATTTCACAGCTTTATGCTCACGTCCTAAGTACAGTTAGTGTTTCCTTCTGGGAGAATAAGTAGCAAGCGACAATGGCAAGATCTCTCGTGATACCAATACCGATGGCTGTAACGTCACAAGTCATAATCATTCTATCTAGTTTAGTAGCTTTTCTTGTAGAATAATCTTATAGAACGGAACAGTAACATCAGAGCATTTGCCTTTTCCTACTCTGTTTATGTCTCCACAATCAGTTGACAGTTAAAGGCAAAGATTTTCTTTGTGTTTGAAAGCGGTTATATCCTTGATTTCCCTGCGTCATCTTTGGAGAAAAGTAATGAAAAACAAAATCCCTCAATACTAGCTGTATTTTCCAGTGACTTCAGACAAAGCCTTGCCAGCATAGTCTTTTTTGCCAAAAAATAACAATAATATAAAACCCATCCCTCGCTTTAATCATTTTCTTTGGGTCATAGAGAAGACATTATACCATTTTTCTCTAAAAGAAAATTATTTACAGGCTGTCTTTTACTTTTTTCTTAACCTTGACTTTGTTAAACAATATTGCATGGCTGGTAGATAGTATTTTATGCTGATTGTAGATGCAAGATGAATTAGTTTAATGTCATAATATATGCAAGGCTTTTAAATACTTTCTTTATCACAGTTGTTCCTGATGTAAGCAGCCATAATGACTAGGGAAGGCATGGTAAATCCATGCACGCCAATGAATGGTCTACAGACTTTTTATGTTTGTTTGCAGCCCATGGCTTTTTCTCTTGTTTTTTTTGTTTGTAATTTCTGAATAGTTTTCCTCCCTAATTCTCAGTTGGACTAATTCTCAGGGTGGGGCAGCCTTCTACAAAATCCCTATTATCTTTACAGTTAATGCATTTTTTTGACGTTTCTTACAATGAATGTAGTGTTATCAATCTTTTTTGAAAAGTAATTTTGTATCAATCACCAACATTTTGGCAGCTTTTCTGTTACTTGACATTTTAAAGTTACTGCTGGTAATGTTGGTTTTATCAAATGCCAGATACCCAGGAACATGATAACATTAGTATTGTGCAGAAGTAACATTTTATGGACTGTGTACATTTGTAGCCAAGCAAATAGACGTGCCTGGGGTTTACATCTATGGAGAATGCTGCACCACTTGGATTAAAATTCTTATATGATTTATTTGTATTGCATTGATAAGATTTTTGGCAAGGGTAAGCTGGGCAAAATGTTTACACAGTCTAAATAAATTCCATTTAGATAGTGCTCTCAAGCCAAGCTGAAATGATCTGTTCTTCCTAGTCTCAGTCTGAAGACAAAATGCGTTCAAGAAGCACTCCTCTCCCTCCAAGTTCCTCTATATATCCCTCTATATCTAAGAAATAATTTTCCCCCTGTCTAAAGGACCAGGGTTCAGATATGTAGTAGATGAGTGTATACTGTGACTAGCTGCAGTTATATAAACATCTTGACTCACACTGCCTATCTGTACTATCTGTGTGTGCTGACTCTGCAGCTTTACACTGGTCTCCCTGCCTCCTGCATGTAAGAGCCTACAGGGGAGAGATGGCAGGGCAGAGAGGGTAGACAGGCTAAGCTACATCGCAAGGATAACATGGAGACCCTACAGTGTGGGGGGGCAGCAACTGTGTGACTAATGTGTTATTTGCTGCCCTTACACAGCACTCGGAGCAGTTCATTATGGTGAGACTCAATCGCCCTCTGTCTCTGCAAATCCAGATGGCTGATGAATGGCAAATCAAATAAAACTGGTATACACAAGACATACACAAAAGTATCTATCTTATATTTTAATAATGGCTTATCCTGCACCATATAGGCAAAAAAATAAAATAAGTGCTTTTTTAAAGGGAACAAGATTCGATATTTAACCAAGCACATTACCTTATTTGTTCAAGCATGTTGTTCCCAGTATTGCCCTTGTCTTGATTTTGTGTTTCATGTATACAGAGAAAATAATCTATATTCAGTGCTCCTGATGTATGTTAATGAGCACTTTCAAGTCAAGGAGGCTGGCTTTTGCATCCTCTGAGTCAACCTCCTGCCCCTTGATTGATGTTTCAGAGCTGTGGTTGCGTCATTCCCTAGCCTCTCCTCATGTCACACACATCTTATGCAGACACAGTCTTTCTCCGTCTACGGTGTCTGTATAGTGAAGCTGGGTGTACATCTTCTGGCATCAGCAGTTCACTGTGGGGACAGTACGCTTCACTGCACATGCCCAGGAGGAGACTAATTGTGTCTGCGCAAGGTATTGGAGCATGTGGAGAGGTGAAGGGATGACTTGGCTGTAACTCCGAAACATCAATCAAAGGCCAATCTCTAATGTGGATTTTTGTGGATGAGCTTTTTTTTAAAGCTGATGTGATAATGATGACCTATCCTGAGAATAATCCCCTTTAATATTTGCAGTTTGAATTAAACATATAACTGAACATTGCACTCACTGCTGTCTTTCAAAATGCAGGTCCAATGGCACTGCAGAGCTCGTATGGTGGCAGGTGCAAATTTTTATATAGTTGGTAGAGATCCTGCAGGAATGCCACACCCGGCAACGGGAAAGGATCTGTATGAGCCTACACATGGCGCCAAAGTGCTCACCATGGCTCCTGGTCTCATCTCCCTGGAAATTGTTCCATTCCGAGTGGCCGCTTATAACAAGAAGAAAAAGTGCATGGACTACTTTGATTCTGCAAAGTAAGTTTCTTTTGACGGTATGTCCAACGCAAAGCTCAAATCTAAGTGTATATGGTAGGGGCCATGCGACTAACTTCCAAACTACTCAGGGTTTGAAGAATCTGATGAAATCCAATCTGATCAAGCTTTTTAGAAATTCTTTTCTCTCTAGTGTAGAGAAATACTTTGAAGGCCTCTCTTGAAAGTCTTTGGCATCTTGTTTGGTAAGGACTATACATTGGAAGCACTGTAATCAGCCATAGTTCTAGCTGAATCTGCTTAGGTAAGATCCTCCAGTCCTATAGCTTTTATACTTGCTTCCACCATTAAAGGGGTATTTCCGACTTGGACCTTTGTGGTATATCTACAGGATTCCTGAAGAAGTAAATGGGAAGAGCAGCTTATATGCTCAGACGCTTCTCCATTCTACACTTGGATGTGGCAGCTGCTTCTCCACATAGGTACTGGTCCCATAGGTGGTATCCGCATCTCTGTGGCATTTAGGGCATATTTTGACGTTATTTCCAAGTTAGACTTCACACTTCTCAATATTGGCTGTGTATTCCACACTCTGAGGTCACAATAGAGGCCAACTGGGTATAGTGGTACTAGTCATTTGTATAACTGCAAGGACTTTTGGGGTCATTTATCAAAATGGTGTACATAGCCCATAGCAACCAATCAGATTCCTCCTTTCTTTTTCCAAAGATGCTGTCAAAAATAAAAGGAGGAATCTGGTTGCTATGGTCAACTCAGCCAGTTCTAGTTTACACCAGTTTGATAAATGACTAGAGATGAGCGAACGTGCTCGTAACGAGCACTGTAGCGCTCGGCTCCCCTGCGCTCGCATGGGCGCAGGCAGCCGCTTCCGTCGGGTGAGGAGGACGGAAGCGGCTGCCTGCGCCCATGCGAGCGCAGGGGAGTCGAGCGCTACAGTGCTCGTTACGGGCACGTTCGCTCATCTCTATAAATGACCCTATTTGTTTTCAAGACTGTGACGCTATATACTATAGATTTGTCAGGATCCTCTTGTACTGTACTAGTGAGGGTAATATTGCCCTTTTACTATTTACAGTGTAATAATAATTATATAAATCTTACATTAAGGATATATTTAAACTGCCAGATTTTCGGCCTGATAATCTCTAACAAGCGTTCCTTTTTTTTGTAATGCCATTTTCTTTTTTATATTTTAAAAAGTAGTATGGTTAAGTATGAGCATTATTGCACGCAACCATGCCCATGATTTTATTTTTTACATTGTATATTATTTTTGGCAAAGAAGTTGATTTAAATTTTTATATTTTTTAATATTTTTTAAAACTTTTTTTTTTTTAACTTTTTGTTAGCTCCCCAAATGGACCACAACTTCCAATCATCAGATTGCAATTTGTATAGAATAATGGAATTTGCTCCATTGTTCTATACAGAAATCACCATATTACTGTTCAGCGCTGCCATCTATACAGTAGTATAATTCAGGTTCATTACTGTAAAGGAACTGTATGAAACAGCAGGCACCTGGTGGCTATGGCGCTTGCTCCGAAGTGGGCCCTATCTTTAAAGACCAGACAACCTTTGTACTTGTACGGCGGATGTCATGAAGGAGTTAAAGGGGTTGTCTCACTTCAGCTAATGGCATTTATTATGTAAACAAAGTTAATACAAGGCATTTACTAATGTATTGTGATTATCCATATTGCTTTCTTTTGCTGGCTTGATTCATTTTTCCATCACATTATACACTGCTTGTACCTTCAATCTAGCAGCGGTGGTCGTGCTTGCACACTATAGGTAAAAAACGCTAGCCTATGTGCAATCCCGGGGTAAGGGCCACCAGAGAAGCGTGGCTGCCTATAGAATAGTATGCAAGCATGGCCGCCACTGTTAGCTTGCAGGGTGGTTGTAACCATGGAAACGAGCAGTGTATAATCTGATGAAAAAAATTAATTAAGACAGGAAAGGGAGCATTATGGGTAATAATACATTAGTAAGTGCCTTGTATTAATTTTCTCTGTATGATAAATGCCACTTGCTGAAGTAAGACAACCCATTTAAGTTCTAGATCATCCCTATATTTCATAACTACGCCCACTAATCCTGGAAGGTGTCTATATATTTGGATGGATTCAGAGGACCAATATCCCTTCCAAAAACACATTGCATTATTTGATCCTCATCAGCTTCTGTAGCTCCAGTGATGTCGCTGTGTGCTCAAGACAGAGCTAGAGCTTACGGACATGTGCTTCTGACCAGGGCACTCTCCCAAAACCACTCATAATCATATCTGACATCAATGGGATATGTGGCAGTACAGGAGGATGTATCACCTATGGGACGACTCATCAGATCCTAGGAAATCGACTCTGGTAGTGTCTGGTGTACCTCTGGGTAATACTGGCACACAGTAGTAGTTTGCTGGTGGTTCAGCAGTGTCACAAGGTTCCTATCAGAAAGTCAGCACGGACACTGTGATTTTATTACCGCTGGGGAGTGCTACTGGCTAGTATTCTACCTCGTTTTCTCATACCGTAATAGTGCTAGTGGTTTGTATTTATAAATGTTCTCCCATCATGGAAGAAAAGGATCAAGAAAACCTCAGTTTCACCTTTGTGTTCCTCTGTATTTGGCGCAAAAAAATAAAAGCCTGTTATTTTGTATTGATGGTGTCGGGGGCAATACATTCCATCACCCAGTCTGTGGAATGAATGAAGGCACACCCATTGCTACATCTGCTATCCCCTTACCTTAACATAGTTGGCTTTACCATAAAAGCGTGTTTGGGAGCATTTAGGTAAATGGATAGCAACATAATGCAGTCTGCAAGCCTGATATTCCATGATTCTCGTGTATATTTGAAGCTGCAGAAGACATTCCTGAAATGTTGTGTGGTGACAGATATATTATGAAGAATGAGGTAACAGCATAACTGATCTGGCTCCCATTTTCTTTAATCTAAAAAGCTTTTACACAATCATCCAGCAAAATAACCTTTCATGTGGGAGAGCCTATTTCCAGTTCATGTGGTCAGACCACCATTACTGAGGTTTGGACGGCATTCCATGTTACTCCCATTGTTTGAATTAAAATATCGTCCTGTTTCAGGAATTTTTTCGGCGCCCACGTTAAACAGGTGCTTTAGCTACTTTTAACATGAATGTGTTTGTCTGTTAGCCGCCGGACTCCACAGAGGATTACAAAGATTTAGTATTGTATTTGCCCGAGCTACTTGGTTACATGATTATAAGCAATTTGGAAATTGGGGATTTCCTTGTGATCTTCATAGGGTTGTCTTTATGTTAACACAGTCCTAGTTAATAATTTATGTTGTGATTAATAGTCTTCTTGTAACATGTTTAGTTATCAGGTGGCGCTCCACTACATGAAAAGTGTCTTAATAGCAGTTTCCTAATATGTGTCTGTCAGAATGATCCCTATACCTGCAGTAGGAGGATTCATTTCAGCACTTCCAGTGCACTCAGTATTCTGTGGAGTTTGGATGGCTAGTTATGGTTTGCTAAAATGTGTTCATATGCAGTGCTCCAGACTAAAAAAAATACCTAGGAGCCATTGGCTCCTGAACTGAAAAATTTAGGAGCCAAATAAAATTTTTAGGCGACAAATTTAAATACATATAATTATAATTGTAAAAAAAGATTTGGAGGAGATGGAACGTCCGGCCATTAATAGAATTGCCATATCGTATTTTTTTGCCGGGACAAGGTGACTAAAAAATGGCGAATTGTGAGGTTTTATTTATTTTATTCTTTTACGTGTAAACCGTATAGGAGATTTTTTTTATATTTTAATAGTTTGGACTTTTCGGACATTTATTAATATATTTTATATGTAAAATTGGGAAAGGAGGTGATTAAGGGGCCATTCAGACGGCCGTAGTATTGTGGATCCGCATAATTACGGATCTGCAATACCACGGATGCCGCCCGGCGTGTGTTCCGCAATTTGCGGAACACATGGCCGGGTGTTCTGTTCAAAATGCCTAGTCTTGTCCGCTGTTGCAGGTTCGCAAGCCGCCCATTGAAGTGAATGCAGCTGTATCTATTCTGCAAAATTGCGGTATAGATGCGGACACATTCACACGGTCGTGCATATATATATATATAAATATATTGGTGTTTTTTTTAAATTTACTAATTATTGGCCTCCTTAGGGGCTAGAACTCTTGTCCTATTCACCCTAATAGATCTCTATCAGGATGAATAGGACTTTGCACTCTCCTTGCTGTCCTGGGCTTTGTGCACAGGGCAGCAGGGAGCTTACCATGGCAGCCAGGACTTCAGTAACTTCCTGTTTGCCATTGTAACCGATCGGAGCTCCGCGATTACATTGCTGGGCTCCGATCGGAACTGCCACTGAACCACCAATGAAGAGGGTTAGGGGACCTTGTGGCCACTGCCACCAACGATTATAGTTGAGGGGGGGGTTGGTCACTGCACCACCAATGAATAATACTTGGGGGGGGGGGGCTTTTGGGGTGCACTGAGCCACTAATGATTATTATACTGGTTGGGGTTTTTATTACTGGGGAGGGCGCACTGCGCCACCAATGATGATAACTACGTTTAATACAACTACAGGAGGCGGGTTCCGGCGCAGGATCACATAGCCGGCACCCGACCTGTATTATAGGGAGCTGCAATCAGTGGTAGTTAACCCCTCAGGTGCGGTACCCGCCATTTGTAAAATCTAAGTCGCATTTACGACCATTTTGGTCGCCATCTGGAGCCCTGATATGTCCTCTGTCTCTAGAGTTTTAGAAATCTGGATCGTAAATGGCACATGTACCGTATGTACAAAGCCTGAAGGGCAACCACAGAGAGTTTCATTCCCTGTACATAGCTACCTGGCTCTATTAGGAACCAGTCTGAGTAATAGACATAAATCAGGTTATGGCAGATATTACATCTCCCTCAAGCATTGTTTAACGTGGCTTTAAATATACTAATGGGCCACATCTGTAATATCCCACATTTATCCCATACGGTAAATGGCATAAAAAAAAAAGGCAGAACTGCTATGGTGGCTTATTTGCCATTATCACATATGACAGAGGGATTAAAAAGTGTTATGTTCCCCAAAATGATACCACTGAAAAAGAAACGTACAAGTCATCTTTCAAAAATCAAGGCCCCACACAGCTCAGAAAAATAAAAAAGTTATGATTCTTGGGATGTGGCAATGCAAAAACATTGAAAAAAATTATATTAATAAAAAAAAAAATTTATATATATATATATATATATATATATATATATTTTTTTTTTTTTTCAATGTCTTATTTGGTATAGCTGTAATTGTACTGACCTAGAGAGTAACAGATTAAAGTTATCAAGAAATTAATGCTACAAAATTTTATAATGTAAAAACTCAGTGGCATTATTGCTGTTTTTTCGCATCTCCACCAGAAAGAGGTAATAAAAGTTATTCAGTAAGTTTTGTGTGTACCCCAAAATGGTGAAATTAATCACTACAACTTGTCCCACTAAAAAACAAGCCCTCATATGGCTACATCTACAGAAAAAAAAAAATTATAGCTCTTCAAATGCGACAATAAAAAAATGAAAAAAAGAAAGCGCTTGGCCACTAAGGCCCGAAACAGTTTGGTCAATAAAGGGTTAATATCTTGGCCATTTCCAGCATCTTAGCATCCTGTATCTATATGTTTGTCACTGTCTATAGTTGATATTTTTTTTTTCTTCTCACGTCCCCAGCGCTGAAGACTATGAATTCATTTCAGGAACTCGAATGCGCAAACTGGCTCGAGAGGGACAAAATCCCCCCGACGGTTTCATGGCACCAAAGGCTTGGACTGTGCTGAAGGAATACTACCAATGTTTGGAAAAAGCTTAAATCGCTCTAGCATCTTCAATATTACATTTTATGTGGGCCACAGTGATGCTTTTGTTTGTCTCTGAAGACCAGAATTTGTACTACTTTACCGTATGTTTGGCTTTTCGATTGATCTCCAATTTAGTCAACTGTGAAACGTCATCATTTTAACTTAGCAACTCTCCTGCCGAACACTACTATTATGAGCAATCTTAAACCTTCAGTTGCACTAACTAGCACTGGGTCGCGGGCGACTAATACATTATAGTATGAATGTTCCTTGTTTTCTTGTAGAATGTCCAACAACAAAAAAAGACAAGTAAAATCACTTTCACCATTCCCAGCACACTTCGGTTTCCAGACTTTCTGAGCTTTAGCTTGTTGTCATGATAAAAAGATGTATTTATGTTGCAGATATACATAATGAGGGCAGATTATGCACCACTGTACACACCCACTGTTACATCTTGTTTTAAAATCAGGATTTACAAAATTCTTAAAGCGGTTCTTCATCTACATGAGATTTCTATTTAATAATCTGTAATGTGTTACTAATGGGCATGTAAACATGGTAGAGATCAGAGGCCTCCGTTGGACTGTAAGACGGCACTGTTACACTATGAAAATAAGCTAAGAAGCAAATTCAGAATTTTCAAATGCAATCTCCATTTGAAGCACTCCTGATCTTTGCCTCCAGGTCTCATGCACACGACCGTATGTATTTTGCGGTCCGCAAAAAATATGGATGACCCCCGTGTGCATTTCGTCTTTTGCTAAACAGAACAGCGGGCCCCTAATAGAACAGAACTATCTTTGTCCATAATGCGGACAATAATAGGACATGTTCTATTATTTTGCAGAGCGGACATACGGAAACGGAATGCACACGGAGTCACTTCTGTTTTGTTTTGGGTTTTTTTGCAGACCCATTGAAATGGTTCTGCATACAGTCCACAAAAAAGCAATGGGAGCGGAAAGAAAAGTTCATGTGCATGAGCCCTAAAGCAGGGTCTGACCAAAGTGACAGACCATTCATAGTCGGTTCATAGTGGTCAATTTGGGGCTTCACACTGATTCAGTAAAGATATTTGTACATTTATTGCAGTCATAACTAGAATGTGGAAGCATTTAACATGACTTCCATTATTTTTGTGCAATCTGTGTTTTTGTTTCATGGTGCACATGGGAGTGTAGCCAGAAAATGGTTCATTTACATTCACACTGGGGGAGAAACTGGGGAAAACTAGCTTAGTTGCCTAAAGCAACCAATTAGAATGATCCTTTCTTTTTTCAAAAGAGCTCTGAAGGAGAAAATTTGGGATCTGATTGGTTGCTATGGGTAACTAAGCTGTCCATTTGCAACTGTTTTGATAAATCTCCAATATGTCAGATGAGCACTTTCCCACACATTGTGCTTATTGTGCTGACAGCGATGCATGTGTTTATGATACAGGCAAAGTGAACTTGCCTGTTAGATTGGAGACTCTTTGCAAACACTGCATAGAGCAGGGATCAGCAACCTCCAGCAGGAGTGCCATAGGTTGCCGACCCCTGGCATAGCGAAGTATCCATTCTTATGAGATATATTTTATTTATCTTCATTTCCTACCGCGTGCAAGTATAGCCAGGATGTGAGAAGAAGCTCCCCACAACAAGCAAGTCATAGATTGGTTTTCAGATGTGATTTGGATATTATCTTCAGATGTTACATTTTGAACTGTTACATATATTTTCTGTTCTTCTTCTCTGCGGTTTGACCTGGCAAACTCAATTTTTGCGGCATGCATCCATTTCTCTGAACTTCAGTGTTTTTTTTGTGATAACGGTTGCTTCATCATTGTCTTTCATCAAATCAACTGTTGATTAAAGGGAATCCGTTACTAGGTATCTTCTGCCCTATGCAAGTACTAGTGTCTGGGACCCTGATTCCAACAATGGATCTTTTACTCTTTGTGTGTGTGTACACAGTAGTTTTCTTAAAATCACTGCTTAAACGGTTATCCAGGAATTGATAATGATAACCTATCCACAGGATAGGTCATCCTTCTCACATCGGCAGGGATCAGTGTCCTGTTATCCCGGCCAATCGGCAGCTTCAGGGAGCCACTGTGCTCATCAGAGGTTTGGTGAGAGCAGCAAGCTCCTGAAAGCTTTCCAAGAACAGCACCGTACATTGTATAACGACAGTGCTTGGTATTGCAGTTTAGCCCCATTGACTTGAGCTGCAACAAGGCCATGTGACCAATGTACGATGACGTCACATGACCTAGGAAGAGTTTGCAGCGCATATGGAGCACTGGCCTGTTCAGACAGCTGATTGATGGGGTCCAAGGTGTTGGAGTTCCACCATTCTGGTATTGATGATCTAGCCGGAGGATACCGTAGGTCATTAACATAAATTCCTGGATAAGGCTACTTTCTCATTAGCGGCAGCATGGATCCGGCGGGTGAAGGGTGTCACCGGATCCGTGCTGCCGCAGGTGCACGTGTGGGGCCGGAACCGTGTCAAACAGTGTCATACATACACTTATACATACATAAACTTACATACATACATACATACATACTTACATAGGCCTGGACAGCAGGAGGAGGACGGCGCGCACAAGGGTAAGTTTACCCACAGCGCCACCTGCTGGAGGGAGGGGAAATTGCAGGGAGACGGATCCGGAATGACCCCCATTGAAAGTCAATGGAGTATGGATCCGTTTACCATTGTGTCACACCAAACGGATCCGTCCCCATTGACTTGCATTGGGGGTCATTCCGGATCCATCTTGGTGCGGATGTCCAGACCGGAGAGCAAACTGCAGCATGTGGTTTGCTCTCCGGTCTGAAGACGGAATGGAATGCTTCTAGGAGCATTCCGTTCTCTTCAGTTCAGTTTTGTCCCCATTGACAATGAATGGGGACAAAACTGAAGCGTTTTATTCCGGTATGGAGCCCCTATGACGGAGCTCAATACCGGAATTCAAAAACGCTAATGTGAAAGTAGCCTAACCCTTTTAGGCAGCTCCAGTGGACCTGAGTGTTAAAGACTCTTCTCGCTCTCTAGCAGAGAAAGCGTTTGATTCAGGGTCCTTGTCACTACTATATTCCCTCATATAGTGCAGCATACACCTGGTGACCAACTCCCTTTAACTTATTTAACTTATGTTAGCACAGTTAGGAAATAATAGACTTTTGTTTCAGCTTAGAGCAGGAACATTTTATCAGTATGCTCTTCTTGTGACATCCCATTCATGCTAGTTTTATCCTGGTTTTTAACTGCTGATATAAAATATTTTTTATATTTCTACTTTTAAAATCGTTTTCCTTAAAGCGTCTTCTATGATTAATTTCTTTTGATTTTATCTAAACGAGTTCAATTTCATTGCCTGTTTCCATACCAGTTTGCAAAAATTGGGTATATGCTCTTGATTTTCGAATAAAATGCTTATTTACTCTAGATTTGAGTCTATTTATTTGAATGTTTGGCATTTTCTGCTATTTAAGTAAAGAAAATTCAGTAAGGTTTTTTTTTAAAGGAGTGCCTGTGTTAGAAGATTCTCCGCTGCAACAGCGTATTGGGAAATTCTGAGTTAATAGAAGGAAAGGCCCTTTGAGCTGTACCAGAGTTTGAGCAGCTACACAGAGCATGTCTTGTCCGGAGGAATGGACAAATTTGTACATGTTTCCGTTGGTGGCATTGGAGGGGAATTGTACAGATCTTCATGCACAGGGACAAAGGAGCACATCTTCAATAACCAATCCTACCAATAGGTTGCAATAATATATATACTATATATACTCAAATTAGAAAACAGCGCTAGAAGGAAGCCTACTGGTCATCTTTTCAACCTAAAGTCCAAAAGACAGCAGGGCATCTAACAAAAGTTGACTGTCTCTTTAAAGAATCGTTTTTAGTATAGATATAGAAATTTTAGGGAGCCTATTAACAGAACCGTGCAGATAGCGGTCTTTGGGCTCTGTTCACAATTGTTTTACTTGTGTTGCCTATGTCTTTATACCAGAGTGTGTCCTCTTGGCATATGCTTTGCAAGTTTAAGAAAATAAAGCTTAGACTATTTGGCTCTGCAAAAAATATATATTGTATGCTGCACTTGCCTGCAAACATACTGTAAGTGTATCCATTTTTGTAAATACACAAATCTGTTATATCAAGGCAAGACATACACATACAGTTTTTAAGAATACAGGTTATCAGGGGTAGATAGGTAAGCAAAAACGACTTTTAGAATGCATAGAAAAAAACCTGAGGGTCCAGTAGTAGAGTGTCATCTTAATTAGGGATGAGGGAATCGCCTTCGGATGAAGCATCCGAAGTCAATTCGCATAAAACTTCGGTTCAGTACTGTACGGAGCAAACGCTCTGTACAGTATTAAAATGTATGGGCTCAGATGAGCCGAAGTTTTTTACAATTTGTACTGTAAAAAAAACATTTTCCAAACTCTGTTCCAAGTGGTACCTTGGAACCAAACCCGAGATTGGGAAATGTTTTTTTACAGTACAAATTATTCTATGAAGTTATTACACGAAGTCTCGCGAGACTTCGCAAAGTAATAAGTTCAGCTCATCTGAACCCATTCATTCTGATACTGTACCGAGCACTCGCTCCGTACAGTATTGAACCAAAGTTTTATGCGAATCAACTTCGGGTGTTTCACCCGAAGTCGATTCGCTCATCCCTAATCATAATGTAGTGAAGAAGTCTATAGTAGACTTTTCCATTCAGCATGCTTTGTTTTTAGCAAAAGTGTATTTATAGACCTGATTGGACCTTGGCATACGATGCTGGTTTATAAAACCTACACGTAAATAAGTTTCAGTATTCTGTTCTTGTTTCAGCTGTCATAGTATTACTTGGTGTGGGATTGTATGTAATAATGGATTATCAATCACAGTACAGAATGTTGTACCATAAAAAACGATTACTGACTACTTCCTACATAGAGCTTTGAACTTTATCTTCTATGCCTGCAATCTATACATGAAATTTAAGAAAAGCAAATGTTGGTGCTTTTAAGTAGCCTTTAATTTTCTTTGCTTGTTGCTACTTGTGCCTCTTTGTATGTGTGACCTTTTCTGGAAAACAATTCAGTTGCTAAAAGTAGCCCGCATTTAAAATGATCAGTGGAGCAGATTAGAGCCATTGAAATAACTTGCTTATCAAGAATATTAGAAAATTTAGTCCATTCGTTATAGGATTCAGTGTTCATAAGGAAGTAGAGATGAGCAAATTTAATTCGTTTTGAATTTCCCAAAAGCTTAGGTTTTTGGCGAATCACAAACATTTGGTATTTGTCCCAAAATGGCAATTTTCCAGATCGGAGAATGAAGTGGAGCATCAGTAGCTAAGTCAGTAAAAGCTTTCTGGCCAATTGTAGTAGCAGGCCACAGTTGTCACTCGCCTAACATAGGTGACAGATTATTATTGAAGATAAAGCAGAAGACATTCCAGACTGAATGGCTTACTTATCATCTCAGTCCCAGCAGTATGATGTTGATGTTACCTGTGAGTCTGACACTGTGCTTTTGAGGCAGTGTTCTACCGCTAGGATCCCCACCGATCACGAGAACAGGGGCCCTGTACCCCCTGCAGCTGAAAAGAGCAGAGTGGCTGGTCGCACATGTTCAGCCGCTCCATTCATTGTTATGTGGGAATGAGCCTATAGGGGAGGTACTCAGCTATATACGGAACTCTCATAGAAATGAATGGAGCTGCTGCACAAATGTGGGACCTGCCACTCCACCCATTTCAGGTGGGCTTCAGGGGGTACAAGTCCCCTGTTCTCATGATCACTGGTGGTCCAACTGATCTAATAGTTATTCCCTATCCTGTGGATAGGGAATAAAACAGAAATCCAAAGTGGGAATTTTGAGAAATTTGCTCATCTCTATCAGGAAGATCACAGATGTAATGCATGAAGATGTACTCAAGCCTGGATAAATGGTTTACATGTAAGACCAAATGTGCTTTTACAAGACCATCATCTACTGCCATACCATATGAAATATAAATCCATAGTCTTAAAGTGTACCTAAACATTCATAATAAGGCTTTGTTCACATTTCTGTTTTTTATTGATGTGTGCTATCTGCATTTTCCATGACCGCACATTTACCCATTGATTTTAATGTGTTTGTTCACACATCAATAGTTCAAGTTTCACCCCTTCAGTTCTAGCACTTATGGACCTACCATGTAAAAAAAACTCTGAAGCACGCCTTCACCTGAGACACCCATTTGTAGGCAGCACAGTTTTAGGGCAGCGGGTCTGCAAACTACGATCCTCAGCCATCTGACACCGCATCACAGATGTGAACCTTTCACTTGAATGGGTCTGCAATCCAGAAGATTGGTGTGGAACAGAGGCACGGAACCCCACAGAAGCATGCAATGCAATTCAAGTGAATGGGTCTGCGATCCGCATGTGGTAGCCCCACGGTCGGTGCCTGTGCATTGTGGAGTCTGCAGCACAGGCCCTGCCGTCACTCGGTCGTGTGCATGAGCTCTTAGTGTTGCAGCTCCTTTTCTGTACAGAGTAGGTCTGGTAGACTGCAACTTTGCTATTTATGTTTCAAGTCAGATATTGGCACATGAAGTGGTTGTTGTCTCCCTGTGAATTGGCCCAGTTTTCTTGTCTTATTTATTTAATTATTTTCCTTTTTATGGTTTCATTTAAAATAATAAATAGGGACAAGATTCAGATGTATAGAAGACACGATACATATTAATACAATTTATTGTTTCTCCTGTCCTGCTTGCACATCATAAATCATGGTTTGATCCACATTTAGGGAAAATATGAAGGATTGTTCTTTGCATTATAGTAATGACACAAGACATACCATTGCCTTTCCTGACACTTTTAAGTAAATATAATGTCTTCAAAAACATTGGTTTCAGAAAGATCAAAGATGAAATAGTGAAAACAGAGCATGTGTCATTCTGATTGCGCTATAATCGTTGGAGGAAGTTTTGGTTTGCATTACCTAGATAGAACGTAATCTTGGAATGTCTTAACAGCAACAGATACACTGTACTGTGTTCTGGGCTATGAGCCAATCAATCATAGAGGGGATGATAATATATGTGGGGGATGGAACACAAAAGATGTGACACACCAGAGACGATTTAAACATTTATAGGTCTGTCTGACTTACTTGCTGGACAATTATCTCCCCCAAAATATTTTTCAGGTATGTTGTGCTAGGACAGCTTTAGTACAGATGCAGAAGAATCTAACTTGACTGTGATATTAAGTCACAAAAGCCACTGAAAAAGTAAAAGTTTCTTGCAACAGTTTATTTAACATTTTAAAGTCAGTTTTGCAGAAGTCTTCAATCTCCTGATTTGCACCAAATGTTGTACAACATTTGATAAATTTGTTGCATCTTTAAGTCTATTGCTTCTATGTTGAGATGTCACTCCACTCTCACTCCTTTATTGGAGTACTATTGGGACAGCTTTTGTGGCTTTTTAAAGAATCAAAGTTGGTAAATTTGGCATAAATCAGCTTAAAGTCCGTCCGTCACCTCTTTTTCACCAATGTAACTAAGTGCACTGCCCCACAGAAGATTGCAGACACATCCCAGACATACACTTTGTGCCTTTATTTAACCCTTTCGCGCCTGGAGGTTTTTTCGGTTATGCATTTTCGTTTTGCGCTCCCTGCCTTCAAACAGCCATAACTCTTTTATTTTTCTGTTCACATAGCTGTATGAGGGCTTGTTTTTTGCGGGACAAGTTGTACTTTCCAACGCCACCATTTAATATTGCATACGGTGTAGTGGGAAGAGGGAAAAAAATTCCAAACCGGGTGAAATTGCAAAGAAAACGCTATTCCGCTACAGTTCTACGGGTTTCTTATTTACAGCGTTCGATGTGCATTAAAACTGATCCGTTACTTTCATTCTACTGGTCAGTATGAATGCGGCAATACCTAATATGTATAGTTTTTCCTGCGTTTTTATAGTGATAAAATAATTAGAAAGTTGCCCTTTTTTTTTTTTTTTTTTCCTTGTCAAATCTTGACCCCTATAACTTTTTGGTATTTATGTGTACAGAGCTGTATGGGGGCTCATTTTTTGCGGGACGATCTGAAGTTTTTATTGATACCATTCTGGGGTGTGTATGACTTTTTGATCACTTTTTATTTAATTTTTTTTAGAAAAAAAAAGCGACAAAAAACGGCAAATCGCCATTTGGACGCTTTTTTCCGCCACACAATTCGCCGTATTGGAATTTTTTTTTTATATATTTTAAAGGTACGGGCGTTTTCGGTCACGGTGATACCCATGATGTCTATATTTATTGTTATTTAGGTATTTATTTTTTTATTATACGGAAAGGGGGGTGATTTGAACTTTGATATCTTTTTTATTTTTTATATATTTTTTAACATTTTTTTTAATTTTTTTTTTTTTTACTATTTGAAAGCTCAAATATGTGCTGATATATTGTGGCTTTTATTTTTTTTCTTTATGAGCAATCATGGATTTTATAGACTCAGAAATCCAAGAATTGCTCATTTCTTATCCTGGCCTGCCATCTAGTGGCCAGAATAAGAATTGCACTTTGAAAACTGTAATCCTCACCAGCGAGGATTACAGTTTTCATATGGTGTACAGACACCCCGATTGGCCATTCGCTTCCGGGTTGAGACGCAACTAGATGCCGTGATCACGGCATCTAAACTCCCAGGAAGACGCCGCCGATGGCGGTAAGTAGCGGCAAGTCTCTGCTGTTAGAAACAGCAGAGACTTGCCGGCCATGACGCCCGCCGCGCTTGCGAGCGGGCGCCATGTGCCCGCATCGCCCCAGCGCCGTACATGTACGGCACTGGGCGCGAAGGGGTTAATGTCCAGGAAAAGCACTTTTATTTTGCTGAAAAACAGCTCCCAAGTGCCCAGCTCTGCTGCTCTAAGTGCCCAAAGCAAGCCAGACTGAATAAGGGAGTGCTGTATTAGCTGCTCTTATCTTAGGAATGGTACCAGATAGAAATATGGGCCTGACCGTTTGAAAGCTGGCATTCCAACCTTTCAAACTATAGCAGAACCACAGCATTATATCAGAAGATATAGCTGTTAGAAATCGAGTCAGGAGTGAAAGCTGCTTTTACTTTCACTTTCAGATGGGAGCTGTTTTTCAAAAGTATAAAAGTGCTTTTCCTAGACATGGAATAAAGACACAAAGTGCACACAGGTATGCTTGGAAAGCGTTTGCAATCTTCTATGGGGCAGTGTTGTTAGTTATATTGGTGAAAATGACGTGACAGACTCCCTTTAACAGACTAACCTTTCCACACACTTATTGAAACTGGATTGAGTGGTGTATAAATGCAAAATGTTGCTAAATTTTTGTGCAAATAAGCCTAAAAAGTCCTATTTTGCAACTTTTGAAGACAGAATTCTGAAGTGCAGGGCTTGCTAACTTTCCCTCATTAAAGAGGATCTGTCATTACAAAATATAATACAATGTGAAAGCACCATGTTATAGAGCAGTAGAAGCTGAGCTGATTGATATATAGTTTTGTGGGAAAAGATTCAGTAAAACCTGTATTTAATACACTGCTATATTTGCTTTTTCCACTTCCTGTGAACAGCTATCTGTACAGTAGGGAGGGATTATCAGTGACTGACAGCTATCTCTCTATGTACAGAATGCTATCAATTATTGATGACCCCTCCATCCTGTAACAATGCTGTTCACAGGAAGTAGAAAAAGCAGATATATAAATGTATAAATTTGTAGGTTTTACTTAATCTTTTTCCACTAAATAATATATCAATCTGGTCAGCTTCTCTATAACACGATGCTTTCAGAGTGCATTGCATTATGTGGTGACAGGTCCTCTTTAAGTCTCATGAAAGCATTTCCTACATCGGTATTTGCATGTGGACAGGGACAGATTTAAGTTGAATGGGGCAGTTGTTCATGAGCATCCACCATCTCCATCCCCTGTTTGCAAATAGGATTTAGGTGGCATTTTTACATACCATGCGGAGGGACTATAGAAGTTTCATGACCATGCAGAAGGGCAACAAAGTCTTCAGAGGGGAAATAGTGGGCTTACGGGCTGCAGATAATTCCCTCAGGGACTCCATGCGGGCCTCATGTTTTAGAACCCTGTTTTAGAGTATGTTAACTGGAAAAATGCTTTAGAAAGGAGTGGGGCGCCACTCAATATTTGCCCCAGAGAGACCTCCACTAATCTTGTGTCTGCCCTGTACATGGACTACATAAATATGTACCAATTCCTAATTTTTTTCCCTACTGACACTGTTGTGACCATATGCCTTAAAGGGGGACTTTCACCAGTTTTTTACCTATATAACTAACAGCAGTGCCCCACAGAAGATTGCACACACACCCCAGACATACCTGTGTGCACTCTGTATCTGTATTCCATATCCAGGAAAAGCACTTTTATTCTGTTGGAAAACAGCTCCCAAGTGCCCTGCTGAAAGTGAAACTAAAAACAGCTTTCTCTCCCGACTCGATTTCTAACAGCTATATCTTCTGATATACTGTATATAAAGCTGTAACATAGTAACATAGTTTATAAGGCCGAAAAAAGACATCTGTCCATCCAGTTCGGCCTTGTTTTCCTACAAGTTGATCCAGAGGAAGGCAAAAAAAAAAAACCCTGTGAGGTAGAAGCCAGTTTTCCCCACTTTAGGGAAAAAAATTCCTTCCCGACTCCAATCAGGCAATCAGAATTACTCCCTGGATCAACGACCCCTCTCTAGTAACTATAACCTATAATATTATTACCCTCCAAAAATACATCCAGGCCCCTCTTGAACTCTTTTAGTGAACTTACCATCACCACCTCCTCAGGCAGAGAGTTCCATAGTCTCACTGCTCTTACCGTAAAGTAGTTTTATATCAATTTTGTATCGTTTGAAAGCTTGAAATATCCGCTTTCAAAGAGGGTTAGAAACATGTTTCTATGTGCTACCAATCCCAAGATATGAGCAGCTAAAGCAGCACTCCACTCTTCAGTCTGGTTTGCTTTGAGCACTTGCAGCAGCAGAGCTGGGCATTTGGGAGCTGTTTTCCAGCAGAATAAAAGTGCTTTTCCTGGACATGTAATACAGACACATAGTACACATAGGTATGTGTGGGATGTGTCTGCAATCTTCTGTGGGGCAGTGCTCTTAGTTATATAAGTGAAAAACAGGTGAAAGACTCCCTTTAACCTTTGTAGTTACATTTATCATGGTACACAAGAGAATGAATACTTCTGTTAATATCAGAATTTTAGCATAGTTGTAATGGGTAGTGATGATCGAGCACCCCAATGCTCGGGTGCTTGGGCCAAACACTTGGTGGTGCTCGAGTGCTCAGCCGAGCACCCAAGTATAATGGAAGTCTATGGGAGAAGACCAGGCACCCCCTGCTCTGCAGAGGGGAGGGTGTCTGGTTGATATGGAAACGTGAGAAAATGGTGGAAAAAACATAAATGGTTTGGGAACAGCATGGGGAGGATGTCTTGATGCATCTTGGACACCGAAGTCGCTGCTATTAACGATGATGTCCGACTATTACGCCACTTTTACGGAATGACAAAAATACCCCCCCAAAACCCAAGACAACATCGATTTTAGAGGAAATATTGTTAGGAAACATATATTTACTTGTACATTAAGCGCAAGTGCTGGCAAAAATTACACGGATGAGGCACTCCGATACAACCGGTATATCACATAAAGGAGGGCCTCATTCACATTGTGGTATAATTGTGGGACTCCTACACTCATAAAGCCTATGCACAAAGTGAAAGGGCTGCCAAAAATTACAGGGAACAGGCACTCCAATACCCCTTTTATTACACATAAAGGAGTGCATCAGACACACCCTTGAAAAATTCGGATTGATGGCCTGCTACTGATACTCAAAATCAATAGGGGTGACGTGCAGCTGCTGAGCTGACCGTGTAAAAAATTATGGTTGACATGCAGCAGAGCTGAACGTCTTAAAAATTATGGCTGACATTCAGCAGAGCTGACCATGTAAAAAATTATGGTTCCGGCCCAGCTGGTGAGCTGACTGTCTAAAAAATGATGGTGCAGGCCCAGCTGGTGAACTTCGAGAGCAGCCTAAGCAGTTTCATATGATGGAGGATGTGGAGGAAGAGGACAAGAAGAGGAAAGGGTACATGGGGTACATGGGAATACAGTGTATTCAATACACCCTAAATGCCACATTTAAGGTTCCTTCATGTTAAGCCACTTTCCTCTGGTGGAGTAGAGAAGTCAGGGGCAATCCAGGCCTTGTTAATTTTGATAAGCGTCAAATTGTCAGTAGTGTTGAGCGAGCACCTGGGTGCTTGTATGCTCTGGTGCTCTGGCCGAGCACTAGGGAGTGCTCGGCCGAGCACCCGAGCATAATGTAAATCAATGGGACTAAACCAGGCTGCCTGGTTTAAAAAGGTCCAAATTAAAAAAAAAGGCCCCAAATCTTCCAATAGCCCTTAAAAGGGCATTTGTTATTAAAATAAATTCTATACCTGCCTAGCCATTTCTGTCCCTACACTATCTGTCCCTCCTTGTGGCAGCTCTCCCTGACTAACACTGGCCGGAAAGGCATCACCGTGTGCTATATAGCACTAAATACCCGCTCAGAAAAAACGCTGGCGGCAGGGCAAGCCAGCACCTCCAAGGTGTAGAGCGCCAGTTCGTGCCACGTGTTCAGCTTAGACACCCAATAATTATTAGGCACAGAGGGATCGCTGAGGACGTTGACACGGTCAGCTAGGTATTCCTTTAGCATCTTCCAAAACTTTTCCCTCCTTGTCAGACTAGGCCGCTCATAAAACTGTCCCAGGTCTTGGAGAGTGTCGTCCTGCCTTTGTTGGAACTGCTGTGTGTTCCCCTCGTCTCCCCTCCTCTGGTTGCCAAGGAACTACGTACTCTGCCGCCAGCGTTGTCAGATGGAAATTTGTGGAGCAATTTTTCGACAAGGGCCTTCTGGTATTGCAACATTTTACTTGTCCTCTCTACCACAGGAATGAGAGATGGGAAGTTCTTTTTGTAGCGGGGGTCGAGAAGAATATGCGTATAACGCGAGGGTCACGGGAAAGGCAGCCTAGCATGAAGTCAGCCATGTGTGCCAGAGTCCCAACAGACAAGGCTTCGCTCTCCCCACCAGGAGGATGACTCTCAATGTCCTCCTCATCCTCTTCCTCCTCTTCAGCCCATCCACGCCGAAGAGATGGTGTAAACGTGGTATGGCTACCCTGTGTAGCGGTGGCAAACGTGTCCTGCTTCTCCTCCTCCTCCTCCTCCTCCTCCAATTTGCGCTGAGAAGACGAACCAAGGGTGGTCTGTAGGGTCTTCCCCCATTTCCGCCTCTTCCACACGCAGAGCGTCGGCCTTTATTGTGAGCAGTGATCTTTTTAGTAGACACAGAAGTGGGATGGTTACGCTGATAATTGCATTATTGCCGCTCACCATCTGTGTAGATTCATCAAAGTTGCGCAAAACCTCACAGAGGTCAGACATCAATGCCCACTTGTCGCTTGTGAAGAGCGGAAGCTGACTAGAAAGGCGCCGACCGTGTTGCAGCTGGTGTTCTACTACTGCCCTCTGCTGCTCACAAAGCCTGCCCAACATGTGGAAGGTGGAATTCCAGCGCGTGCTCAGGTCACACAGCAGTTGGTGATCTGGCAACCTCAAGCGCTGCTGCAGCGTTGCCAGGCCGGCTAAAGCTGTAGCTGACTTGTGGAAATGGGCACACAGGTGACGCACTCTCACCAGTAGCTGAGGAAAATTGGGGTAGGTTTTCAGAAACCGCTGAACCACTAAGTTGAAGACATGGGCCAGGCATGGTATGTGTGTGAGGTTGGCCAGCTCCAAAGCCGCCACCAAGTTGCAGCCGTTATCAGATATAACCATGTCTGGCTGTAGGTTGACTGGCGAGAGCCACTGCTCAGCCTGCTCCCTTATTCCCTGCCACAGCTCTGCGGTGGTGTGCTGTTTGTCATCTAGGCAAATGAGCTTCAGCACGGCCTGTTGCCGCTTCCAGACTGCTGTGCTACACTGCTTCCAGCTACTGACAGAAGTCTGACTGGTGCTGCAAGATGGCAATTCTGCATTGGAAGTGGAGGAGGAGGTGGAGGAAGAGAAGGAGGGGTTGCAGCCGCTACTGTAGGTGGTTGCAGAAATACGGATGGAAGTAGGGCCTGCAATCCTCGGCGTGGGTAGCACCTGTGCCATCCCAGGGTACGACTCGCTCCCAACCTCCACAACATTCACCCAGTCTTCCGTCAGGGAAATGTAGCGTCCCTGGCCACAAGCGCTTGTCCATGTGTCAGTTGTTAAGTGGACCTTGCCAGTAACTGCTTTGGTCAGGGCACAGGTTATGTTTCTGGACACATACTGGTGTAAGGCGGGGATGGCACACCGGGAAAAATAGTGGCGGCTGGGGACTGCGTAATGAGGGACAGCCGCCTCCATCAGGCTACGAAAAGGGATGTCAGGTATATAGACTTTTGAAAGGTTCTAATACACACGCTGTGCATGTACTGGTAGTGTCAGGGCACACTTGCGTTCTTTTTGCCCCAAAAGAAAAAAAATTCAGCCAGATATAACAATGGACTTTTGTGACTTTGGAACAGAAACACTAGCCCTACCTAGCCAAATCCTATCCCTACAGTATAATTCCCTCCTTGCGCAAATGTTATACAGCAGACACAGCTGAGGAACTGCGGCCTTAATTAACGGTAGAAAATATACCAACGGATGTCAGGTATATAGACTTTTGAAAGGTTCTAATACACACGCTGTGCATGTACTGATAGTTTCAGGGCACACTTGCGTTCTTTTTGCCCCAAAAGAAAAAAAAATTCAGCTAGATATAACAATGGACTTTTGTGACTTTGGAACAGAAATACTAGGCCTGCCTAGCCAAATCCTATCCCAACAGTGTAATTCCCTCCTTGCGCAAATGTTATACAGCAGATGCAGCTGAGGAACTGCGGCCTTAATTAACGGTAGAAAATACACTCACCGGCCACTTTATTAGGTACACCATGCTAGTAACGGGTTGGACCCCCTTTTGCCTTCAGAACTGCCTCAATTCTTCGTGGCATAGATTCAACAAGGTGCTGGAAGCATTCCTCAGAGATTTTGGTCCATATTGACATGATGGCATCACACAGTTGCCGCAGATTTGTCGGCTGCACATCCATGATGCGAATCTCCCGTTCCACCACATCCCAAAGATGCTCTATTGGATTGAGATCTGGTGACTGTGGAGGCCATTTGAGTACAGTGAACTCATTGTCATGTTCAAGAAAACAGTCTGAGATGATTCCAGCTTTATGACATGGCGCATTATCCTGCTGAAAGTAGCCATCAGATGTTGGGTACATTGTGGTCATAAAGGGATGGACATGGTCAGCAACAATACTCAGGTAGGCTGTGGCGTTGCAACGATGCTCAATTGGTACCAAGGGGCCCAAAGAGTGCCAAGAAAATATTCCCCACACCATGACACCACCACCACCAGCTTGAACCGTTGATACAAGGCAGGATGGATCCATGCTTTCATGTTGTTGACGCCAAATTCTGACCCTACCATCCGAATGTCGCAGCAGAAATCGAGACTCATCAGACCAGGCAACGTTTTTCCAATCTTCTACTGTCCAATTTCGATGAGCTTGTGCAAATTGTAGCCTCAGTTTCCTGTTCTTAGCTGAAAGGAGTGGCACCCGGTGTGGTCTTCTGCTGCTGTAGCCCATCTGCCTCAAAGTTCGACGTACTGTGCGTTCAGAGATGCTCTTCTGCCTACCTTGGTTGTAACGGGTGGCAATTTGAGTCACTGTTGCCTTTCTATCAGCTCGAACCAGTCTGCCCATTCTCCTCTGACCTCTGGCATCAACAAGGCATTTCCGCCCACAGAACTGCCGCTCACTGGATGTTTTTTCTTTTTCGGACCATTCTCTGTAAACCCTAGAGATGGTTGTGCGTGAAAATCCCAGTAGATCAGCAGTTTCTGAAATACTCAGACCAGCCCTTCTGGCACCAACAACCATGCCACATTCAAAGGCACTCAAATCACCTTTCTTCCCCATACTGATGCTCGGTTTGAACTGCAGGAGATTGTCTTGACCATGTATACATGCCTAAATGCACTGAGTTGCCGCCATGTGATTGGCTGATTAGAAATTAAGTGTTAACGAGCAGTTGGACAGGTGTACCTAATAAAGTGGCCAGTGAGTGTATAGCAACGGATGTAAGGTATATAGACTACAGAACGATTCTAATGCACACGCTATGCACGTGGTATTAGCGTCAGGCACACTTGCGTTCTTTTTGCCCCAAAATAAAAAAAAATGCAGCCAGATATAACAATGGACTTTTGTGATTTTTGAACAGAAATACCAGCCCTGCCTAGCCAAATCCTATCCCTACACAAGTCCCTCCTTGCGCAAATGTTATACAGCAAGACACAAAAGAGGTACTGCAGGCTTAACAGCAGAAATAATAGCAAAGGATGTCAGGTACATAGTATACAGAGAGTATCATACAGCATGCAGCAGCTGCACAGGTTGCGTTAATGGCAGACCACCTAGCGCTATTTTTAACACCCCCAAAATAAAATAAAAAGTTTGCCAGCAAGATATAATAGCCCTTAAAAGGGCTTTTGGGTCTTTGAAACAGAAATTCTATTCCTGCCTAGCGTTCTTCTGTCCCTACTATGTCCCAGCTTGCAGCAGCTCTCCCTGCTCGGTATGATCCGGTCACATGTCACCGGGTGCTTTATAGCACCCGATGACGAGTTCCCGGCCAGCCAATCACTGTAATGCCAGTAGCTAACATGGCTACTGGCATTACAGTGAATGCCAGCACCTTCCCGCACGCTAATTGGCTAATTAGCGTGCGGGGAGGAGACTCGAGCATGGCACTCGAGCGCATTTATGTTCGGCCGAACATGTTCGCTCATCATTAGTAGCGGGTCATTGTTTCTTTTACCAGGTTTAATGTCTTAGAAACATCATCTAAAAAGAGGTCATGGTGATGATGAAAACTAAGGAGCTGGAACTGAGCCATCGCTTGTGGATGTGGCTGTATTGTACAGCAGGCACCTGGCTCTAAGGCTTATATTAGAGGAGTAGATGATTCAGGAGATTATTGGGTAGGAAGCTTCCCTTCCCGGCAATTGCCTGCTTGCCATCAGAGGAGATCGCTGCTATTACACTGTACATACAGTGATCTCCTCCTCAGTATAGAAAAGAGTGATCACTTATGCCATTGCTCATCCCCATACTGAATCATTATTTGCCGGCAGCAGGTCGTGATTAGACAGAACGATCTGCCGCCGGCAAACAATGATTTTTATACTTGCTGTATTACACTGCCAGATCATCGCAAACGAGCGTTCATACAAATGTTTGTTAGTGATGATATGCAAGATTATCTACCTATTTAACTGCCAGTTTAACCCCTCAGTAGTGACCGCAGAATAGTTAGACAGAGCCCCTTAGCTTTGATTGGCACTCTGTGAACGCAATTGTGGGGATGGCAAGTATGGCAGCCATGGGCCTTCTGAAGATGTGTTAGCCTTCCTTTCAGAATGACTAAATGACTAAAGTTCAATAATGATTTAATATTAAAAATAAAACAAAAAAAAAACGTTTTCCATTTGTTGATATGGCCCTGTTTATTGTTCCATGTCAATGCATTTTTTCAGCTCTGTCCTCTGACCCTTTTTCAAGCAAAGTACAATAGACAATAAAGAACATTAACCCTTATATAACAATGTACACATCTTTCCCAATGGAATAACAACTATATATAGACACGACTATAACGGCGGTAGCTGGCTGCTGATGTCCCCCTGCTCTCCACCATGGTCCCGGGTTCCATGTTCCAGTGAGCACTGTCCTCCCTGGCCTTCTTTGTCATTGTCCACATCCAGCCACATTGCTAGGCAGGTACCGGCGGTTGTCATGTGCCAGGTGCCATATCGTCAAAGGTTCTTGTGTCCTGCTAAGACTGCATTCGCATATGCCTGTGTTCCTGAACTCCTGACCCGTGCTTGTCTTCTGGATTCCGCTACCTGTCTGATCCTTGCCTGCTCTGTCTTGACTCTCCGGTTGCAGACCCGGATTGCTTGACCTGTACCTCTGCTGCCTGCCCTGACCTGTTGTTTGTACGACTTTGCCTCTGCCTCATCCTTTCGACCTGAACAGTCGTTCCTGGTTGCGACTCCGGCCTGTTGACTACATCCATTCCTTTTGTAAAGTACCTTCCTCTGGTATCCCCTGGTCTGCCTGGGCCAGCTGCTTCATATGTCAACCCACCTCAAGAAGTAGCGACCTGGTGTTCTCCTCGGAAACGTCTATCCCCACAATCAGGGATACTATGAAGAACGAGACAATGCCGTTAGAGGAGATTGGTCACATGGCACAGTGGGTCCATACCCGCTGGTTCGTGACAATGATTGATGAGAGTACATAAGCATGAACCAATAAAGTCCTACATAGTGCATATCAATACAGTGTTGATACAGTGTAAATAAAAATATGTACATTGCTATAAAAAAGTATTTGCTCCCTTACAGATACTTTTGTTTTTGCACATGTGTCAAACCTGATTAAATACAAAATGCAGTTTTTAAAAGATGATTTCATTTATTAATGGAAAAATGCTATTCCAAACAACTTGGCCCTATGTGAAAAAATAATTGCCAACCCATTAACTGTGATTAACCAAAGTTTTTGGAAAGGTGAGTTCAATTTCACTAGCCACACCCCGGCCTGAATACTGCCCGACCTGTAGAATCAAGAAATCACTTAAATAGAACCTGTCTGACAATATGAAGTAGGCTAAACGATCTCAAAAAGCAACAGATCATTCCCGATCTGAAGAAATTAAAGAACAGTTGAGAAAGAAAGTCACTGACGTCTATTAGTCTGGACGAGATAACCTGTGGTTTGCTGGAGTCAGTATTATCCACAAATGGTGAAAATATGGAACAGGTGTGAACCTTTCAAGCAGTGGCCAGCCTACCAAAATTACTCCAACAGCATGTTAATGACTCATCCAGGAGGTCACAAAAGACCCAAAAACAACATCTAATGCACTGCAGGCCTCACTTGCCTCAGTTATGGAAGTTAACAATAAGAAAGAGACTGGGCAAAAATGGTATCCATGGGAGAGTTCTAAGACACAAACCACTGCTGACCAAAAAGAACACAACTTTTTGGAAGGTGTGCATCTCGTTACAGCATTTTATAAAAAGAACATCATACCAACAGTCAAATATGGTGGTGGCAGTGTGATGTCCTGGGGCTGCTTTGTTGCTTCAGGACCTGGAAAACTTGCTATAATTGATGGAATCATGAATTTTGCTCTCTACCAGAAAATCATGAAGGAGAATGTCCAGTCATCAGTTCATGACCTTTAGCTCAAGCGTACTTGGGTTCTTCAGCAGGACAATGATCCAAAGCACACCAACAAGTCCACCTCTGAATAGCTGAAATTAAAGTTTTGGAGTGGCTTAGTCAAAGTCTGGAATTAAATCTGATTGGGATGCTGTGGCATAACCTTAAATAGGCCGTTCATGCTTGAAAAACTGTGGCTGAGTTAAAAAAAAATTCTGCAAAGAAGAGTGGGCCAAAATTTCTCATGTGAAAGGTTCATTGCCAGTTTTCACAAATGCTTGATTGCTAGTTACGTATTAGGTTTAGGGGGAAATTTCTTTTATTACACACGACCAGGTTTGTTTGAATAGCTTTTTTCCCTTAACAAATGATTGATGAAATAATAACTTAGGTTATCTTTGTCTGATATTCAAATTTGTTTGATAATCTGAAACATTTAAATGTGACAAATGTGCAAAAACAAAAGAAATCTGTAAGGGGGCAAATACTTTTTCACTGCATTGTAAGTATGGATTAAGGTGGATTCGCACTAGCGTTATGTGTGAATCCACCCTTAGCAGTTGGGGACAGGCATATAGACTCTCACCAATCAATTTACAGAGCTGACCAAAAGATATTTATATATATATATATATGCAGCCAAATGGTGTTCACGTCAACAGAGAGCAGACAGACAGTATGCTCAACAGCATCAAAAGTGAATGTTGAATACAGACAAAGGTATGTCACTATAAAAGACCAAAGGGTCTATCAGATGGAACATATGTAGAGACTGGAGATTACTAGTCCCACCATGAAATTAGAGCATACACATTGACCATTATGGAGACCACTCTACCATTTTAATAAAGAACACCATTCAAGATGTAAACAGAGTTGTCAGACTAACAGTAATTGCTGCGATTGATGTCTTGACCAATACATGTCTTGAACAATGGTCCGCCAACATAGTAAAGGGAATAGTAATAAATGTCTACCTGTAAACTAAAATATATAGGATTTTACATCTCTAACTAAAGCACACGAAATCCACTAAAATAGTACATAACAGTAATCCATTTATGCCTATCCTATGGATCATCCTTCCATGTATGTGAGACAGATCACCCTTTGGATGGCTTAGTTGCCAACCACCACGTATTATGGAGAGAAAACAGAGATAAATATTAACATGTGGAAAAAAATGCACATCCGTGAGGTAGTGATGTGAGTGACGTGTTTGGCTGCTATAGTAAACTGCTCCAGTAAGAGTGTTACATTTTTATCCAGGAGGATCTTGTTTGCGTGAAATTAATTTCCATAAGATTTGTATTTTGGGTTCTCTGTTGAATTTGCCAGGACCTCAGTGAAGTATGTGTGTCACGTTAATCCCGATGTACCATTACATAGTCGTATATAAAAAAATAAGGTTCTTTACTGGTGTTACAAATTACAATAATAAACTATAGTATATAATGCTGGTTTTACTCTGTTGTATGAAATGAGACAGATCTGGCTTTACACTTCTCTTTCTAACGCCAAGAGATATTTCTAAATTCGGCATCTATTTGAAACACTATAAATAAACTAAAGCTGTTTTTTCCATCATTTCTGACCAATGGAGATAATGTTTGGCCAGTGTAGATGTACTAAGATCTGCCATGTGTGAATATATACCCAAAAGTCCCTCCAGACCTCTATACGTTTCAAGTAAAGATGAGCAAATTTCTTGAAATTCATTCCAGGTACGATTCAAACAAGTTATTCAGCTGATTTGATTCGGGTATGTATAAATCTCATTTAAGCTCTTTATCATGAAGACAGCATTAGTAAGTAAAGTGACATATGGTTAAATGCATGGTTGCTGGTGTAAACACTCTATCTGCTTAACCCCTTACCGGCATCCGCCATACATGTTTGGTGCAGCGGTAAGTGACTTCCCGACAGCCGCCATACAGGTACGGTGTGCTGATCGGATGGATGCAGGAGCTGTGCCTGCCTGGTCTGCAGCAGAGGCCTGGCTGGTCCTGACAGCTGAGCCCCTGCTATATACACTGGCATCGGTAATTATACTGATGCTGACGCTTTAACCCTTTGCATGCCGGGGGTTTGTGGAGGGAGGGGGCTCTCTTCCACAGACATCAGGGCTTGCCTTCTATGGAAGCCTGTGAGACCCAGCCCCCTGGATCCCACAGGCAAGCAGGCTGTCAGTGTATTACTGTATTACTGGTACACAGACAGTCAATGCATTAAAATACATTTATTGTAATCCATTGTAGAGGGAATCAGGCCCCCAAAAGTTGAAGTCCCGCAGTGGAACAAAAATAAAAAGTAAATAAAAGTTTTTTTTAAAAAAAATGCTTTTCCTAATAATATGGAACGTTATGTACAAGGCAGAAGATGCGCGTTTTGTAGTGGTTGGATTAGTGACAGGGGCAGTAGTATTTGCAAGAGCAGCTGTACAGTATACATAATGGTCAGGCAGATAGTGTCAGTGGCATAATTAGGCGGTAATAAATAGCCACTGTCAGCAATGGCACATCTATTAATAGGCATTAGCTTACGGTGTGTAAACATACTCATGCCTCCTCTACGCTTGATTCATTTTCATAAAAGTAATATTTTCCACAATTATGGAGGACAGTTTTGTCTGCTTTGGTGAGAAGAAGCCACCTGCTGCATTGAATACCTTCTCTGACAATACTGATATGGTTGGTCACGGCCATCATCATATCTGCCATAATAAGTGTCAGCCTTGTCCTCTAGCTATGCCTGTGAAAACATAATTTTCCCATTCACTATCAACTCCTCATCCTTCTCCTCCTCCCCAAGAATTAACTTTAGAGATGAGAGAATTTCTTGAAATTCGTTTTGTGTCCATTTTGTCTATTTTTTTTAAAAATGCTAAGAAAATATGCTTTATATATAAATATAATATATAAATATCTCCTTTTGATCCTCCCTGAATGTGTGTACACATTCACGTTTTAATGTCATAAAAAACTCTGGCGTCCAAAAATTATGCTCTAACGGGGGCAGAATGCCTGCCTGTATTTATACACACACAAGTGTTAATTGTCAGAAGAAACAGTGGCTTGTTCTGAAGTTAAACAAGCCTGGAAAAAATCTTCCTTTTATTTGTGAGCAGCAACAGTACAGTGTGGATGTGAAAAAGGTAAGGTGTATAGAGGTAATAGTGGCTGCAATAGTAGCGGCAGCAGTTGCAGCACAGCATGGAACAGACATGAAAGCAAGTAGATGTGTGTGTAGCTGTGTTGGACTAGTAGTAGTAGTGGCGTCTATGTAGCGGTAATGGTAGTGGCAGTAGAAGTAATGAGAGTGGCGGTAGGAGGATTAGCAGCAGAGAGTAGCCGTAGTGGTGTTGTCAGCAGCCGCAGCCATGTGGTATGGAACATGATGGTAGGCAGGCAGACAGCAGCAGTGGCATGATGGCAGCAGCAGTATATCTATTCTGCCTCAGCTGGAGGTGTGTGAAAATCCCCACAGATCCAAGCCTTATTCATTTTGACGAAAGTGATGTTTTATATACAAGACAAGACATTACAGAGACAGCATACCAGCCAGAGACAGCATACTAGGCCAGTTACAGCCACTGTTCTAATCTGGCTGCCCAGGCATCCATAGGGTCAGGGAACATAATATGTGCCAGAACACCGCTATTCAGTAATCTTCAGATTGCTTGATGGTAAGGATACGCCTGTCGTTATGTAAGCAAGCAAGCATACAGCTTACCATGCTTGCCAGCGTGCCTTTGGTCCTAATTCTTTCCAGCTCCGCTTCCCACTGAGATGATTGGTCATGATGGCTAATGTCATCATCATCAGCATCACCATCAATCTTGTCCTCCTGCACAAGCAATTCCACCTCCTCCTGCACCTCCTCCAGCATCTCCATGTAGCATTAGCATGAGCATCTACTCCAAGATAAATATGAGTGGGATGACATTGTTGATGCCGCATTTGTCCCTACTAACAAAACTTTTTAAAGGGCTTGAGTACGTGACAGGTGTCTTCTGATGAGTTGCCATTGCATGACCTCAAAGGAACACATGCTCCCTGCTGAAGTGGTCTGGTGCATAACAAAATCATTCATGGCTTTATGCTGCTCGTACAGAGGGTCTAGCATATGCAAGGTGGAATTCCAGTAAGTTGAAACGTCACGGATCAAGCGTTGCAATGACAGACTGTTCTGTCGCTACAAGTTCAGGACGGAGTTCCTTGCCAGATAAAGCATGGACAGTCTCCTGGACATGGCAAGCACCCTCTGCAAGCCAGTGTACTTTTTCAAAAAGTGTTGCATGACTGAACTGATCTTGTGCACATGCAGGGAGCATGTGTTATTTTCCCCAAATGCAGCATGGCCACGATATTTTTCCCATTGTCGCTGACCATCTTGTCCAGTTGGATTTGGTGGGAGCAGGACGTTTACTGCTTGATGCACATTAACAACTGATCAGCTGTCTGGCTATACTTGCCAAGGCCGATCAGCTCTAGCACGACATGTCAAAGCTCTACTTTACACATATGATAGATAGTGGGGGTCTGACACCCGGCACCCTTGCCGATCAGCTGTATGAAGGGAAGACGCATGTTGTTTTTATGCTCTCTTCCTGTTCACTGCTGCTATGTCTATGGTGAGCAGGAAGAGAGAATGGAGACAGCATTCGTGCACTGCATTCATTTTCCCTTCATACAGCTGATCTGCAGGCGTGCTGGGTGTCGGCCACCATCAATCTGATATTTATGACCTATCCTGAGGATAGGTCAACAATATTGAGAAACCTGGAGAACACCTTTAACCCTTTCAGTACCGGGCCACTTTTCACCTCAAATCCCAGGCCGTTTTTTGCAAATCTGACATGTTTCACTTTATGTGGTAATAACTTTGGAACGCTTTTACTTATCCAGGCCATTCTAAGATTGTTTTCTCGTCACATATTGTGCTTCACGATAGTAGTAAATTTGTGGCAAAATATTTCATTTTTATTTATAAAAAAATACCAAATTTAGCAAAAATTTGGAAAAATTAGCAAATTTCAAAATTTCAATTTCTCTACTTTCAAAATACATAGTAATACCTCCAAAAATAGTTATTATTTTACATTCCCCATATGTATACTTTATGTTGGCATCATTTTATAAATGTCATTTTACTTTTTTGGGACGTTAGATGGCTTTGAAGTTTAGAAGCCATATTTTAAATTTTCAACAAAATTTCCAAAACCATTTTTTTAAGCACCAATTCAGTTATAAAGTGATTTTGAGTGGCTTATGTAATGGAAACCACCCATAAATGACCCCATTTTAGAAACTAAACCCCTCAAATTATAAAAAACTGCTGTTACAAACTTTGTTAACCCTTGAGGTGTTCCACAAGAATTAATGGAAAATGGAGGTGAAATTTCAAAATTTCACTTTTTTGGTAGATTATTCATGTTAATAATTTTTTTCTTGCAAAACAGCAAGGGTTAACAGCAAACTAAACCTCAATATACATTACTCTGATTCTGCAGTTTACAGAAATACCCAAAATGTGGTGGTAAACGTCTCTATGGGTTTGTGGCAGTGGTCAGAAGGAAAGGGGCGCCATACGGATTTTGGAGGCAGATTTTGCTAGAATGGTTTTTAGGCACCATTTTGTAATTGAGAGACCCTGACGTACCCCTACAGTGGAAACCCTCAAAAAGTGACCCCATTTTGGAAACTACACCCTTCAAAGAATATATTAAGGGGGTACTGGCCACTTTGACCCCCTAAGCGTTTTACGGAATTTGGAAACACTTGGCTGTGAAAATGAAAAGTTTCATTTCTTCCAATAAAATGTTGCTTTAGCCCCAAATTTTTCATTTTCACAAGGGGTAACAGGAGAAAAGCAACCCATAATTTGTTACCCATTTTCTCCTGAATACAGCAACACCCCATATGTGGTGGTAAACTGCTGTGGGGGCACATGGCAGGACTCAGAACAGAAGGAGCGCCATATGGATTTTACAACACAGATTTTGATGGATTGGTTTGCGGGAGCCATTGATTTTTATTTTTTTGAGTTATTGTGTTATGTGGGGGCTCATTTTTTGCGGATTGGTACCATTTTGGGGTACATACGCCTTTTTGATCGTGTGGTATTACACTTTTTGTGAGGCAAGGTGAAAAAAAATGGCTGTTATGGCATAGTTTTTAAAAAAAATTTTTTTTACAGCATTCGCCTGGGGGGCCATCTCATGTAATATTTTTATGGAGCAGGTTGTTGCGGCGGTACCCAATATGTGTAACTTTTTTATTTTTGGAAAGTTTTACACATTAGATTTATTTTTGAACAGAATAAAATCTGTTTTTTGTGTTGCCATTTTCAGAGAGCCATTTTTTTTATTTTTTGGGCGATTGTCTCAGGTAGGGTATCATTTTTGCGGGACAAGATGATGGTTTGATTGGTACCATTTTGGGATAAATACGCCTTTTTGATCGCCTGCTATTACACTTTTTGTAAGGGAAGGTGACCAAAAAAGTCTGTTTTGGCACGCTTTTTTTTTTTTTTTTTTTTACTGCGTTCACCTGGCGGGGTGGATAACATGATATTTTTATAGAGCCGGTCCATACGGACGCGGCAATACCTAATATGTTTATCTTTCTTTTTTTACCTTTTTTTTACAATTTTTTTTAACTTTTTTTTGGAAAATGGCTTTTTTTTTTACTTGAAACTTTTATTATTTTTTTTTTAGGAAACTTTATTTTTAACTTTTTTTTTTCAACTTTATTTAACTTTTGGGGGTCTGATCCCCTTTACAATGCATCACAATACTTTTGTATTGTAATGCATTGGCTGTCAGTGTATTACTAAGTGTAATACACTTACAGCCTGCTTCCTGTGCGATCCAGGGGGCTGGATCGCACAGGCACGCAGGGATAGCAGCCACGATGCCTAAAGAAGGCATCGGGCTGCTATCCGAGCCATCGGGTCCCCGTCACAGCAGCGCGGGGACCCGATGGCCCCCCCCCTCCCGCTCGCCATCCTGCTTCCCTTACTCCCGCACACCTCATGTGCCGCGGTCAGCGCTGACCGCGGCACATGAAGGGTTAATGTGCCGGCATAGGTGTTTTCACCGATGCTGGCGCATTCAGCAGGGGTCCGGCACCTCGGAACAGCCGGACCCCCGCCGCTGATCGGGCGGGCGCAGGAGCTACATGTACGGCGCTGGTACATGCGGCAGTGATTTTTGCACCGTACATGTACGGCGCTGGGAGTCTAAGGGTTAAAGGTGCTAACTAAATATACATTTTCCCTTTCCCTGTGCTTCCCTTGCCAGGCTGGCAGTTTACTAATGTATTTGCAATAATGTTTCTGTTTCACTCTGGAGATTTTTGAGAGTGGTCACATGACTGCTCCCTCTGTGGAGATTGTATTTCCTCTGACTTCATGACCAGGCTTCCCATGATCCCCTCAGAATCCTCGCATGAATGGTCAAACCTATTTGATCTTGGAAGTTGCTGGTCAATGCTCTCAATCCAAGTTAAGTGGGGTCCACAGCTCATCATATCAAAGCTGTGGATGAGGAAACATTAGGAAGAGATGGCAAGGGGATATTGGAGGGTGTAGTGGACAGAGTTTTTGGCCCAGGGAAGGGTGTAATAGCACAAAGCACTAAGGGATGTTTTTCAGCTACTGCACATCTACGCCAACAACCTGGAAGTTTGGGTTGTAAACAATGGAGCACAGTGGGAGCATGGAGATTGAAGTGAAGATTCAGGAAAAGTTGACAGGTACACGGTTATGGTCTGTAGGAGACTACACAAGTTGGAAACAGGAGGATGTCCACCAGGGGCGGATTGGCCATAGACCTTACAGGGACATTTCCCGGTGGGCCGATGCCCAAGGGGCTGCCTGAGCCCTTCTCACAGCCGGCCAGTGGACGTTTTTGGGGATGTATGTTGTGCTACTGACAGTATTTTGTGATGGACTGAGGTATTTGGTTCTGTTGGGGTGGTATAGTGTGCCAGAATATGGTATTACTGGCCCTGCCTTCCATCAATTTGGACCCAACTACAAAACGGGGCCACTTGTCATATTTTTTCCAGGGCCACTTTAAGTTCCCAGTCCGCCCCTGATGTCCACTGAATAGGATGTGGATAAGCGCTTGGTGTGAAAACCAGAGAACAACCGTGAAGGTGTCAGTAGCACCTGGCTATATTGCTGTAGTGCGTGTCACTCTTACTGAGTAAACCCAGTGGGCACTGAAAAACAGTAACTGTCCCTGGCAGTAATCTTTTACCTATGTTTTATGATGATGATGGCATTCACCTTTCTGCACAGCCACATTTTCAAAGAACAGCCTACATTCTCTGGCGTGTGAGAGCACACAGTAGGGATGGCTTTCTTATAGAAATAATGGTTGCAGGTAGGTATTATCTATCAATGCTGGCCACATGCCATCAGTTGCCTAAAGGGCAGTGATTTTTTTTTGGATGTTTGGCTGTAAATTGGCTCTTCTCTTTATTGCTGCCATCTCTACCTTCCATCCTAATATAATTCCCTGGTGGTGTCCAAAACATAATAATCGTTATCACCCCCTCCACTTTTCTCAGACTGTAATATGTCATGGGCTCCTTCTCTGGGAATTAAATAAAATTACTTAATATACCTAAATATTAATTGATTATAAACACATTCTCTTTGCACTTTCATTTTGTTTGATCCTACACACACAGAGCTGAAAATGTTATCAGCTAGGTTATCATCTGTGTGTAGGATCGTAATTCATCACAGCCAGAGCTGTGAGGAGAGCTGAGACAGCTCTTGAACTTAGGCCACTTTCACACTAGCGGCAGCACGGATCCGGCGGGTGAAGGGTCCCGTCGGATCCATGCTGCCACAGGTGCACGTGTGGGGCCAGAACCATGCTCCGGCCCCACACGTGTCAGACACAGTCTCACTTACACTTACATACATACATACTTACATACATACTTACATAAAGCCATACTTACTGGCTCCCGGTGTCCTGGTGGCTTCTGGTTGTCAAAGGCCCCAGCAGCTCCGGACAGCACAGGAGGAGGAGGATGGCGCGCACAAAGGAAGGGAAGATTCCCCACAGCGCCCTCTGCTGGAGGGAGGAGGGAGCTGTGGGGAAAAGTGCAGGTGATGGATCCGTCATGAGCTCCATTGAAAGTCAATGGAGGACGGATCTTTTTACTATTGTGTCACACCAAACGGATCCATCCCCATTGACTTGCATTGGGGGTCATTCCGGATCCGTCTTGGTGCGGATGCCCAGACCGGAGAGCAAACCGCAGCATGTTCGGTTTGCTCTCCGGTCTGTATACTGAAGGGAACTGAACGGAATGCATTTTGGAGCATTCCGTTCTCTTCAGTTCAGTTTTGTCCCCATTGACAATGAATGGGGACAAAACTGAAGCATTTTATTCTGGTATTGAGCCGCTATGACGGAGCTCAATACCGGAATTTGTAAACGCTAGTGTGAAAGTAGCCTTACCTGCACAGCTGGGAGTTTCGACGGGTTTTGCATGTGCTAATAGGGCAGTGACAATAGGAATGTGTTTAAAATGAAGAAACAATTAGCTATGTTCAATAATTTTATCGTATTAATTCCCAGAGAACCCCTCTAAATTTCTTCCATAGCACTTGGGGTGTTGTCTCTTCTTAAGAGAAGAGAAGGTTGCCCACTAGGAAGAAGCAGTGAAGACAAAGATGATGGAAATGAAAGGCTTGTCTTGGGCTGCAAGGAGCAGGAGGAATGCAGTGAACCCTGGCTCAAAGGCACCGTGTCAACTTTAACATCATGTTGCCGTGACTGAAATGATGAGTGAGGCATCCAATGCACAAAGTGATTAGCTTTCTCCACAATAATAACCAAATCACCTACTAAAAGTGAGGGAGAACTGTAACTGTTAGTACTGGCTGAATGGCTGATGCCAATTGTGCTACTTGTACTACAGCCACCCACATTCTCACCTGCATATGAACTGGCTCAGATCTTTTGATTCCCATTGCACCACCTATGGACACTTTGTCATTTGCCAGACATTTAAGTATATTTAAACAGTTAAAAGTCACACTGTATTGAACAGAGTCCACTACAATAAAACAGTAAGTGATTCAGAACAACATATCAAATACACTAGTCTGTGATAAATGGAATTTTTGTAATACAATTTTCAACACTTGTTTTTAAGGAAAAAAATGTGCAATTGGACTCAGTCCGCTACAATACAATAGTAAGTGATGCAGAATAACATGTCAGATACACTAGTCTGTGATAAATGGAATTTTTGTAATAACATTTTCAACACTTTTTTTTTTTTTTTTTTAGAAAAAAATGTACAATTGGACAGAGTCCTCTACAACATTACAGTGAGTAATAGTGAAGAACATGTACACCAGTTTGTGATAAATAGAATTTTGTAATAAAAGTTTCAACACTTTTTTATAATGTACAATTGAATAAAGTCCACGGCAAAATAACAGTGAGTGCTACTGAACAATACATCAGGTCAGGTACACTAGTTTGTGATCAACCAAGGTTTTTAAGACACTTTGCAATATATTAAAAAATATCGATTAGACAGGGTCCAGACAACTGTGAAGCAGAACAAATACATTGACCAGTACACTATCAGCCTAATCATTAATATTGTATAAGATTATTTGCCTGTAACTAGAGATGAGCGAATCATCCAAAATTCACTTTGGCAAATAATTGACGAATTTCTGACAAGATTCATTCTTAATACAAATTTATTCGGTTGAATTTGTGTGAAAAAATAATCGTTGTTTTGCGAACATTCCTACAGAAATTACGAACATACAGTCAGCTTTGTTAAAAGTACGTAATACGTAAGCATTAGCGTACAAAGTATGTACGAATCCTTAGCGTGCTATTGCGTCATGCGCACGAGGCTAGGCCGCGGGTACAGTCTTTAGAGGCAGTCCATATGAGGTAGAAAAGTAAGGTGCTAGCTATATGGCTAAGTGCATAATTCACTAAAAAACACCGTACAATAAGTGCATTAATAGGACACACAATGGGCTAAACTGCTTGAACGTTGCTGAACCTGTAAAAACATTACTGCTAAAATACAGCAAAGACATTATGCAAACATTGTAGTGCAATTTCACATTTGCAAGCATAAAAGGCTCAGATATACGTTTGAGTCTCTCCTCGAGTCGTGGCTGCTTGGCATGATAATAAAACACTGGAACACAGTCCAAAATGCAATTGTATACCATGTGAGGTAATTTTGTAATCCAAACAGGTAACATGAAATCCACATGGATAGTATAAAATAGCAGCAAATAGAGAACCCTCTTTGCAAAGGGGGCTCCCAAATAACCTGAGAAGGGGGGGGGGGAATAGGCCCGCTTAGGCGCAACTGGGAATTTTCTGCAGAATGGGGGGGGGGGAGTCCTGACAAGCCATGTCCATCTGGGTGAGAGTCAAATGGGGGGCAATACAAACTAAACAAAAAAAGTGCCAACTAGCTCTCACCCGTCAGATGCAGTCCATGGTGTGGCTCCCATAAATCAGCCAGTGTCCTTTAAATCCAGTAGTTGGGTTCCTCAGATGAGGGACCTGAAGTCCTCCTCGCTTGAGCTCAGAGATCAGAGGACGCTCCTGCCTCCTGTAGGCCAAGCTCGCTTCTGTGGTGGAACTCCACTGCCCTCTTCTTCCAGAAGTCAGACTTAACCGGGTCCAGGTGGTGGCCACGCCGGTGAGCGCCGCAGCCACTTGTGCCTTTATTTTTCCAGATCCTCCTACCGGGACAGCAGGAATAAGGACTTCTGGCTGCAGCGGTTCTGGCAGGGTTGCACCCAGGGAAGAAGCCCCAGCTCCCTTGGCTGCTGTTGGCTTCATCTTCCAGGGTAGTTGGCACTGGTGGATCACTGTAGACTGGAAGGTAAACGACAAAGTGGTGGTGGCAGTCCAGGTATCAGAGGCTCCAGCTGTGGCTTCTCCCTGAAGCGGAGTGTGCCATCTGGTGACTCCTGAAGGCAACGCACTGGTACTTCGCTTGGTGGTTCCTCCAGCCAAACTTCAGGTGGTGATGTTGAGACCAGGAGCTTAGGTAGTAGGGTAAGCCCGGTAGCGAAGGGGCCTTTCAGGGATGTCATGGGGGTGTATTCCACCTGATCCTCCACGTACAGACTGTGTTGGGGAAGGTGCGGCCATTTCACTGACCTGCAGCCCACAAAGTACTCCTTCCCATCCTCGTCATCCGCCAGGAAGCCAGAGCCTCGCTCCACCGAAAACCACAGGATGGTTCCCTTTCGCTGCTCCAGTGTAGGGTCCCCCAGCCTTGGATGGTCCAGTACCTGGATGAGCCAGTCCTCCTCCGCATTCTTGTACTCCCATAGGGTCTGGGCACCGACGCTGGCACAATCAGATTTTGCCAAATGGAAGGTGTTGCTCCAGCCACCTCCTCCGCAGCAGCCGCCTCATGAGCCGCAGCAGCCGCACCACCCGGCAAGGCGAATATGGAGTCAGGAGGCCGTGAGACTCTCTTGCAGACTTGAGACGCTCTGATCTCTGGAATGGGCGGTGGTTCGGGGTACTCATCCCCAAAGACCATTTCTCCCCACTTGGGTCGCAGTTCTTTTGCCATGCTGTTTGCTTTGAATCTGTCATCTGACTCTGGCTGGATCTTGTTCACAGCTGCCTTGAACTGGAGTGGATGGCGGAGTAATGAGAGAGGAGTCTTCACTCCCTATACTTGCAAACAGAAAGTTCCTGGTGGGCCGCTTCTGAGGGGGGCGGATCTTCATTTTCCCGCTCTTGAGGGGGCGTATCGTCATTTTCCCGCTTCGGGAGGCTGGGGGAGGGGTAAGAAGAATGTTTACGTAGTGTACGCAGTGTTCAAAATGTAAAGAACATTTACGAATAATACGAAGCGAATCTTCGCTTCGGAGTTGAAAAAATGGAGGATTCGATACGAATCTATGAAGCGGCGAATAGATTCGCTCATCTCTAACTGTAACTATATTTTTATGTAAATTTGGCTAACTGGCTAATACACATGAAGATAAAATGAATACTTTAGCTTTAAATATTGATTTGCATTGAGCCTCACTGGATTGAAATGGCTGCAGCCCAGTGACACACACTACATTGACCCTGTTTTTAAACCGCTCTCTTTGTCTATCAATTAATTAAAATCCTACTACTGATAAAATAGCTGTTTTGTGTCACATACGACATATAACCCGTGACGCCAGGCAACTGTTGAAGATCTTACATTACTGAACTGCACAGCACCCAATACTTGTTAATTTTGTCATTTTATTTCTTTTCTTATTTGAACTGTTTTGAACACTACTGTACGTGACATCAATGGGTCTATGGCAGTTGTTGTAGTAATGCTTTCTGCCATGTAACATAATCTATGTAAGAATTGTACTGAGCCTCACCATGGGCATTAACATTTTGGCTATTCATTTGTACATTTTATCTGTTGGGACTTCCGTCCACTTGCATTTGTCACGAATTCCTTTGTTGTAAAACTGAAAATGTTAATAAAAAACTATTATTCATAAAATAGCTGTTTTGTGTGTGTAAAGATAAGGCTACTTTCACACTAGCCTTTACTACGGATCCGGCAGGTGAAGGGGCCCGCCGGATCCGTAGTGATAATACAACCTTGTGGATCCGTAATGAACGGATCCGGTTGTATTATCTTTAACATCTTTTAAACAGATCCGGAATGAACTCCATTGAAAGTCAATGGAGGACAGATCCATTTACTATTGTGTCACACCAAACGGATCCATCCCCATTGACTTGCATTGGGGGTCAATCCGAATCCGTCTTGGTGCGGATACCCAGTACGGAGAGCAAACCGCAGCATGTTGCGGTTTGCTCTCCGGTCTGAAGACGGAACGGAATGCTTTCAGGAGCATTCCGTTGTCTTCAGTTCAGTTTTGTCCCCATTGACAACGAATGGGGACAAAACTGAAGCGTTTTATTCCGGTATTGAGCCCCAATGACGGAGCTCTATACCGGAATAAAACAACGCTAGTGTGAAAGTAGCCTAAGCTTTCTTTGTTCTCTCTTCCAGACACACTATTACATCCATGTACAAGCTCAGAATAAATGTCTTCCCTGGCTGGGATCTTCTATAGTACATATATTGTCCCACATTTCAATATTGTCCCTCCTGATTGTCTGATGTTTACTCCAAGGCATTATTGGCAAGACCACCATCCAGAGCACACCTCAGTCTCACTCCAGAGACACTCCAGAGTCATGTGATTCACCATCTTCCCTACCCTGCTGTGCTGTCTGTAAAATGACATTCAATTTGTGCAAACTGAATTGTAAAAATTTGGGTTTGCTGGAATCACAAAGTTTTGTCAAATTTGAGACAAATTCTATGGAAATTCTATGATAAATAAATGCCCCTTTAATCACAATCTTTGGCATCTAAACACGTGAGAAACATACTTGTCTGTCCAAACGTTTGATTGATTACATTTGTTTGATTGATGATATAGATGTCTATATATGCAACTGAAAAATTCTACACATACATGTAAATATAACTAGTAATATATCCTTTTTAAAAGAGGTCTGTAATATGTACTTGAACACTACAAAGATTAATCAGTATCAAATCTGAGTGGAGGAGGCTTGATAGCTCAAGGCATTTGGTAAACAGAAAAAGGTGAATAGAAGCACTAAATATATTTCTAGCAAATAATAAAATACCTTTACAACACATGCTGACCTGATGTTACTGGAATGCTATTCCTTTCATACAGTAATAAATCTAATCCAAACCACTGGATATAACAAATAAACTGAACACGAAGGTATGTTGCCAAGATTGGATTTAAATTGCTATTAAACTTGAGAACCTGAACATATTTTTATAATTTATTTCTTTAAAAAAGAACTTTCTCAAAGTTCATGCTACCTTTACTCTAATTGAGACCAGCAATGATGTCGATAAAAAGAATTCACAAAAAGGCTGACACTCTCTCAAAAATATATTTATTTTATGTAAATAAACTGTATTAATTGCATGATGAAGTGTTACTGTTTATATATATATATATATATATATATATATATATATATATAAAGGAAAGCAGCACTCCAATAGAATAGATCCATGAAAAAATAAGTGGTTTATTCACCCATCAAGCTCCTTTTTCACTATATATATATATATATATATATATATATATATATATATGATAAAGTAACGCTGTAACACTTTTCATTAATCCAAATATACAGATTATTTAAACCTGGAAAAGGAAACCTGGAAAACTTAATGTGATTTAGTTGAGATTGACATAGTATAAACTTCTAGTAGTGCCTGGTCAATGATCACCAGGGTGGTGCAACCTTTATTTATTTATTTATTACTTGGTGAAATCATTCTAGAGACCAGTAGCCAGATCACTACCAACATTTTTTAGTAGAAATCTACTGTGATTAGCTGTTTACTCAGATAGCATCGCTAACACCCCAGGGCCCTTAAAGAGTTATTCCAGTTTTGCAATTTTCCGAATAAATTGACAGGAAAAACATGTTATCACTTACTAATAATAATTGTTCATTTGTTACTCCCCGTTTCCTGCACTCCATTGTGGTCATGTGACATTTTCCATTGTGCTGGTTCCCCATCCCGATGACATCACATCTACGTACATCTGAGGCATGGCAAAGCTAGTAAGGCTTCACCCTGTAGACCCAACATCATCAATAACCTTGCCTCTCCGGGCAGTGTTCTTTCTCATTCTCCCAGATCCTGCCCTGTGAATAATCTTTATAGTAAAAGTTATGGCAGAAAAATAGAGGGGATCATTTACTATCCAGAAATACGCTTATATTAGACGTATTTCTGGCACAGATTGAAGCACAAAGATTATTAGTGCAGGAGTCTGCGACTTTTCCGCGCTGACGCCAGGTCTAAAAAAGTGGGTGCAGGTGGGGGAAGGGGATGGGCCGGGAGGCCCATCTCATTCATGGTTTTCTATGTAATATTATGGTAACTCTTCTGCCGTCATACAGAAGTTTTGGGGTTCAAATCCTGATAAAGATCTGTTAAATAAATTGTTTAGTAAAAGTCTATGTGCTGGAAGATAGTCTCTCTTCCAACCCATGTCCAATACAGCTTCATTATTAGTACTGACTGAAGTGAATACTAATAGGGCAGCAGGTCCTGTTTGGATATGTGATGTTCCAGCTGGGAGGGGAAGGAGAGGCAGAGACCCAATGCTATGGACACTCCCCGTCTTGCACTGGGATGGGAGGAGTCAATATGCACCGAGAACTTCATCATCTGATTTATATAATGGATTAATGCTAATGTTATTATTATTATTTTTTGTCTGTAACTAGAAACCTCCTTTAAGTCTGGTGTCCTGAAAGCCCAATCTCTCTGGACCAGCTGGAATTGTTTTAAACTGTGTGATCATAATCTTGCAGTTGCAGACCTCAGAAGATTTCTTTATAAGAGATATCCTAAACATGTCCTCAAATATGCATACCAGGTCTGGCTCATAGGTGCTTTTGACTTGGCTAACCTCGCTCTATTTCAAGGGGCCACAAATTTAAAAAAATGTTCATCGTCGCTCATTTGCATCAGCCTATTACACAGGCCAATGTAAATTGAACTTTTTGATCATCCTTCCAAATTCAACACTTCCCATCACCCCAAGAACGCTGTTCCCACAGTAAAGCATGGTGGTGGGGATGCTTTTCATCTGCATGAACTGGAAAATTGGAAGATGGATGGTAGTAAATACAGTACAATTCTTGAGAAGAACCTGTTTAGGACTGTCAAAGATTTGAGAGTGGGATGAAGGTTAACCTTCCAGCAGAACAATGACCATAAACGTACTGCTAAAGCTTCACTGGAGTTGTGTAAGGGGAAACATTCTTGGAATGGTCTAGTCAAAGTACAGACCTAAATCTAATTGAGAATCTGTAGCATAACTTGAAGACTGCTGTATAGCATCTAACCTGAAGGAGTTGGTGCCGTTTTGCCTAAAGGATGGGCTAATATAATATAGACATAGCTAATATAGACATACCCCAAGAAACTTGCCTCAGTAATTGCAGCAAAAGGAGGCTCCACAAAATATTAACATTTAGGAGGTTAATACTTAGGCCCCTTTCACACGAGCGTGACGGATTAGGGTGCGTTCAGGAAAACTCGCACCATTTTGCAAGCAATTTAAGTCAGTTTTGTCTGCGATTGCGTTCAGTTGTTCAGCTTTTTCCGCGTGAGTACGATCCGATTTAATGCGTTTTTCACGTGCGTGATAAAAAACTGAATGTTTACAAACAACATCTCTTAGCAACCATCAGTGAAAAACGCATTGCATCCGCACTTGCTTGCTTTCTATGGGGCCAGGGTTGCGTGAAAAACGCAGAATATAGAACATGCTGCGATTTTTATGCAACGCAGAAGTGATGAGTGAAAAAAACTCTTATGTACACAGACCCATTGAAATGAATAGGTCTGGATTCAGTGCAGGTGCTATACGTTCACAGAGGTCAGTGTGGCACCAAGGAGGTATCATATTGTGTGGGTTCGGCATGCATGTGGAGCCTGCATTCCCTGAAATCAGTGGAGGCCATTTTGGCACCATAAGAGGTACAATATAATGTCGGCTTAGCATGCATGTGGAGCCTGCATCCTCTGTAGTTAATGGAGGCTGCTATGACACTTAATGACTATGGCGTTTAGTGTTAGGTTCCCGTCTTAAAGAGATCGCCTTGATGTAGGGCAGAGGGGCACAGATAATTTTTGTACAAAATTATTTGCCAAGAATCTCACATTTACAATGTAGCTCCAGTATCGTGTAGATAGTGAGTATGGCAGTATTATATGTACTCATTTTATTGTCTGAGTTTGCAGAGTGCTGTTGCATTTTTTATGTTTTACTTTTCTATTTACAGCCATGTGACGTGCACCTGCATACTTGGATGTGCTGACTGACCCCCAGTTTTTCAGTGCGGGTGCTATGTGTTCATGTCACGCATTGCACCCGCGCGGAAAACTCGCTTGTGTGAAAGGGGCCTAATTCACATTAAAGTTCTCAGTTTTTCTTTTTAAATAATTGTTTTTGCATTTCATATGCTAATGAAGATGTCCAAGCCCCTCAGCCAATCATGTTGTCAAGGAGCACCACCCTAAAGTGATTTGTTCCATGTGAACCCTTATGAGTCCATTTAGGTTATTTCTTAAGGTATACAGTATATGTCCTAACATCACAAGCTGTGTCAGATGGGAGATGCCCTTAAAACTCTCAATAAAAAGTATACATTTGGGATATTTAAAGTAATGCTGCTTTTGCTTTGAAATGGCCATGAAAGTAAAATCTGTTTTATGTTCACAGAAAAAAATACCTGTAAAGATACCTTTATACAGCTCCATGTGTGCAATAAAACAAAGGAAAGATATTCTGAAGGCCTGCCCTTGATTTAGTTTCTTTTAATGTTCTTGAAGTCTAAATTTGTCACTGTAAACCAGGAGATATTTGCATAGGATCCACTAGTGTATCATTTTATAGGACATTTATACATTTCATTTCAGCTTATGCTCACTGCCTAATGTGGCCTCTGTTCCCAGCAAGGCACAAGTAACAAGTACTCACTCTTGTACTGTACTAAGGGCAATTGAGATAGAACTTCACTCATCCTCGGTCTTCTCTGGCTAATACACTTTGTGCTGCAGTGGTTTTTTCTTTGGACACATGTGGAACTAATAACAAAGAGCCTGTCTCTACCTAAAATTGCTACAATCTGTCCTGTATATAAATGACCCTGCGCTTCCCTCAAATCATTCCACTCCCTCTGATGTTTCCTGAACTTATTTTCCCTTTATTTTCTTTTTTTTTCTTGAAATGTTGGACTGACCTATTATGGCAAAAAATAAAACTATTGCATTGCATTTATATGAGCAGATGGGTTTTATATGTACATTGTGTAATAGACACAGTTGTCATTGAACTCAATGGAATTTATACGATATCTGTAATAGATGTGCAGATAATACAATACAAATGATGAAAATAGATTACACTGTGATTTTCCCAGATCTTTAAAAGAGTCTGCTTCCTTCAGAAGCAGCATCATTCTTGCCTAATGGGTTGTGTCTGATAATGCCATTCAGGCATATTGAAGAAAACTTAGTACAGATAGAACTAGAGATGAGTGAATCTTCAAAGATTCGCTTCGACGAATATTCGCCAAATTTTCAAAAAGATTCGCCTCGGAAAAGATTTGATTCAGTTCAAGTTGCGTTAAAAACATTCCCGTGAATACGTACGCATGAGTGTACAAAGTGCGTACAAAACTTTAGTTTATTATTGTCTAGGCCCACAAAAATAGCGAACATACAGTAAAAGTACTCTACTTAAGTGAATACCTACTCATTAGCGTACAAATTATTAGATGCGGATCATTAGCGTACAAATTATATTATGCGTATGTTGCGTTAGCGTACAAACATTTAAGGAGAATCTTCCGAAGCAAACCTGAAAAGATTCGGATTCGCTCCGTATCAAATCTACGAAGCGGCGAATAGATTCTCTCATCTTGAGGTAGAACCCACAGAGAAGTAGTATTCTATTGTTATAAAAAGAAGACTTTTTAAACTAATCCTTTTAATATTTTGTATTGCTATACTTTATGGCAAAATTATTTATTTCATTTTTATTCATATAATTTTAGATGTTTTAGTGTTCATGCTTGGGCAAATTGCAGGGTTTTTTTTTGCTTTATTTTGTGTAGTATTGTCACCTTAGCAACTGCCACGGTCTTTGATTGGCAGACTGTGCTAGTAATGAATCTGTAGTTTTTCACTGCGCTAACTCTACTACTCCTGCAATGTAGAAGATGCAGGTCATGTCAGAAACAGCCAAAGATCCAGAGAAGACAGGAGAGGTTTATATCTGCTTCTGTCTTCTCTTGTGAAGTTTACTAGCACTATTAGAGGAAGCGGACATGCCATTGCTGCTACTTTACCCATAGAATTAAATGATCACTGGATGTCTGCTGACATAGCTGAGCTACTGGGGCTTAGGAAACCCAGATCAGTGCTGCCATCGACTTTCTTTATGGATGCCTCAGTTACATCTTTTGTACTCTGCAGTTTTTCACTCTATGTCCTTCAGAGGTCTTTTATGACCACCTTGAGGGCATATTATGTAACAAAAATGCATATAACCTTAAGAAAAATAATGTAAGAAAAAAGAAAAAAGTGCTGGGGCACGCACGGTAGACTTGTTTTTGCCTGGGCAGACAAACCAGGACTTTATTTCACATGCGCTAAGTGGTCAGTGTTCACTTCTGATTGATGGACCATTTATTGGTGTTCAGGAATTTTGCTTTAGAAATTCAACAGAATTAACTATTATTCTACCTTTGCTCTCCCTAGCAATGTACCATTAATGTCTGAGACTCGAATACCCCTTTAATAAAACTATTTAATAAAAAAAAATATTTATTTTTTTAAATTAATAAATACAGTCATGGTCAAAAGTTTTGAGAATGACACAAATATTATATTTTCACATGATCTGCTGCCCTCTGGTTTTTATGTGTGTTTGATGTTTTTATCACATACAGAAATATAATTGCAATCATATTATGAGTAACAAAAGCTTACATTGACAGTTAGAATGAGTTAATGCAGCAAGTCAATATTTGCAGTGTTGACCCTTCTTCTTCAGGACCTCTGCAATTCTCCCTGGCATGCTCTCAATCAACTTCTGGACCAAATCCTGACTGATAGCAGTCCATTCTTGCACAATCAATGCTTGCATTTTGTCAGAATTTGTAGGTTTTTGTTTGTCCACCCGTCTCTTGATGATTGACCACAAGTTCTCAATGGGATTAAGATCTGGGGAGTTTCCAGGCCATGGACCCAAAATCTCTATGTTTTGTTCCCTGAGCCATTTAGTTATCACCTTTATGGCAAGGTGCTCCATCATGCTGGAAAAGGCATTGTTGATCGCCAAACTGCTCTTGGACGGTTGGGAGAAGTTGCTCTCGGAGGACATTCTGGTACCATTCTTTATTCATGGCTGTGTTTTTAGGCAAGACTGTGAGAGAGCCGATTCCCTTGGCTGAGAAGCAACCCCACACATGAATGGTTTCAGGATGCTTTACAGTTGGCATGAGACAAGACTGGTGGTAGTGCTCACCTCGTCTTCTCCGAATAAGCTGTTTTCCAGATGTCCCAAACAATCGAAAAGGGGATTCATCAGAGAAAATTACTTTACCCCAGTCCTCAGCAGTCCACTCCCTGTACCTTTTGCAGAATATCAGTCTGTCCCTGATGTTTTTTCTGGAGAGAAGTGGCTTCTTTGCTGCCCTCCTTGAGACCAGGCCTTGCTCCAAGAGTCTCCACCTCACAGTGCGTGCAGATGCACTCACACCTGCCTGCTGCCATTCCTGAGCAAGCTCTGCACTGCTGGTAGCCCGATCCCGCAGCTGAAACACTTTTAAGAGACGGTCCTGGCGCTTACTGGTCTTTCTTGGGCGCCCTGGAGCCTTTTTGGCAACAATGGAACCTCTCTCCTTGAAGTTCTTGATGATGCGATAGATTGTTGACTGAGGTGCAATCTTTCTAGCTGCGATACTCTTCCCTGTTAGGCCATTTTTGTGCAATGCAATGATGACTGCATGTGTTTCTTTAGAGATAACCATGGTTAACAGAAGAGAAACAATGATGCCAAGCACCAGCCTCCTTTTAAAGTGTCCAGTGGTGTCATTCTTACTTAATCATGACAGATTGATCTCCAGCCCTGTCCTCATCAACACCCACACCTGTGTTAATGGAGCAATCACTGAAACGATGTTAGCTGGTCCTTTTAAGGCAGGGCTGCAATGATGTTGAAATGTGTTTTGGGGGATAAAGTTCATTTTCTAGGCAAATATTGACTTTGCAAGTAATTGCTGTTAAGCTGATCACTCTTTATAACATTCTGGAGTATATGCAAATTGCCATTATAAAAACTGAAGCAGTAGACTTTGTAAAAATTAATATTTGTATCATTCTCAAAACTTTTGGCCATGACTGTACACAGTACAAGTACTTGTCTCCTAGGAGAGTGACAACGCTGGATATTGACCTTATCATCATGTTCTTTGTTATGTTCCCATAGATTCCTTTTAACTGATAAGTAAAACTTTATTTACACGCTAAGTATATGGTGGGAAATGCCTTATCACGTACTGTATGTGACAAACATGTGTGCTTCCAGTACACATTTGGTCCATGAATGTTACATCCTTCTAATGTATTGTTTTGAAAAGCAAAGTTGACTTTAAATACAAAGAGATCTTGGAAACACAGTATACTGCACCACTTATGAGCAAAGCACAAAACTACATAGCATATGCAGGCCATACACTCAAAGAGATTTTACTGGTACATACACCAAACGTACACTGCAATAGAGCCTTAATCTTCACCATACACATGTCACTTTCTTTTGTGCCTTTGTTAGTAAAAGACCAATATAGTTATAAAGTTATATATCAAACTTTTGTTATTATATTATAAATAAAGACTTAATAATCCTGCTACTATTATAAAAAACATATTTTAACATTGGTGCTTGGCATGAAAAGCAGACGTATAAATACTTGACACTTGTCTCTGAGAAAATATCCCAGTATACATACAACATTTTATATATACAGTGAGCATATATAAAATGTAATTGAGATCTCCCAAGACTCAATATAACTTACCAAACATTGCAAAAATACTAGTAAAGGGCAGCAGAGGAAACATAAAAATGCAGAAGATTGGAAATAAACTAATAGAAAAAAGCCTGGAAATAATAATAGCTCATAACAATACATGTCTCCCTCCTCCTTCATAACTGAATAGTGATTTTTGGCTAAATATCTATTTCTGGGATTCAATAATTATTTACTGAGACAATCATACAAGATCATGTCCAGTACACTGGAAGAAATTCATCAAAACTGGTACAATTAACAGCCATTTTGTTGTCCTTGGAGACCAAATATATTTCTCATTTTACTAATGTAAGTTGTAAGGTTGTAACTGTATTTTTTTTTATTTCTGAACTCTCATGGTGTTTTAGTATCTTTTGGATTATGCAATGACACTCGCTAACTTTACTTTTAAAACTTCTGGTTGTGAGAAAAAATATATGCATTGATTTATGTCAGTTATCCCCATTTCAAGAAGGCGAGTCATAAGAAGATAAGCAGGACTTGGACTAGATGAGAGGGGAGTAGGCGGTGAAATATAAAAATAATTTTGTGTTTTCTTTCTTTTTTCACATAAAGGGGTTCTCCAGGATTTACATATTGATGACCTATCCTCAGCCTGGCCTCCTCAAACAGCTGATGAGCTGAGGTGTTGAGAGGATAGGTCATTAATATGTAAATCCTGGAGAACTCCTTTAAGTGTTTCTTTTTCTTGTCAATGATTATCTTATTTTAAACATAAAAGTAACATAGCAGCAACATGTCACCATTATTGGTAACATTTACAGGTAGAGATTCAGGTGGTAAAATATAGAGTCATGTAAGGAAGACATCCAGGAAGAAAATGTTGATGAACCTCAAGTTGGGTGATTGCTGTTTGCCATGTGTGTTTTCGTGAACACTGCATTTCACTTATTTGTGAGCATAATAAAAACCCATAAAGGGGTTGTTCTCCCCTGGAGAACTTTTGGGCAGACCACTCAGTGTGGCCTGACCTGAGGGGGAAATTATACTTATCTGATCCCAGGTACTGGGTTCCTGCCCCACCCTGGACCACTGCAGCTTTCAGGTCTCTCCATGTCAACATCCTGTTTTAGGTGGGTCACATGGGTGGTGGCGTGGGCAGGGGGAAAGTCTGCCTGAACAACCCTTTAAAACGACACTGTTGTTGTTGAAGACAGTATTGCACTATATCTGTTTAATATTCCTCTGTTCAATAGATCCAATATTTACCATGTTTTACCAACAACAGCAGGACAAAGTGCTGATGTGAATGAGTGTCTAACAACAAGCACTGAAAACAGTTTCTGAGAATTAGAGAACTGAACTTCACTACTGACACTTAGTTGAATGATACAAATATTACTGATTTGTAAGGAACTCCGTAGTATATCTTATAAGAGAAAATCCTTCTTTCTCCCTCTAGCAGCTCTTTCCCTTCCCCTCTTCATAGATATCTACAGTTATGGACAGAATGTACTGTAATCTGTTCCTTCAGTGATCTTTCAAAACAGATTTTGCAGAAAATGTTAGTTTAGGAGGGGAAAGCATTTTTCTATATAAGGATATATTACAAAGTTTACCCATACTATTAATGTATACAAAGTTTTTTGAAAGTACAGTGACAATTTAAGGTATATTAAAGAATTAGGTCAAACATGACCAATAAACTATAAACTTGTGGTGGAATTGACAATACAGGGAAGTAGAAAGGATAGAAGAGGAAAAAGAGAAAGTAAAGAAATAAGAGAAAGGAAAAGGGAGGGATAAATCCATTTTTTAAACATCCTGTGGAGCACACAATTGTCATCGGAGTTCTCACCCTCCCTTTTGCTTCTTTAAACTGTGAGATATCATGGTGGGTTCTTTGGCCCCCCTCCCCTGCTCTTCCCTGACTGCCACTGTTGCAAGCCCCAAGGCCAATAGCGCGGCTACAGGGGCCACTACTACCATCATCAACATGGCTATGCCTGGGGTTGGTAGCCTCCACCTTCCGCTCAGAGCAGTACAAACACTGACGGCTCTCACACAAGTCATCAACAGGGAGACTCTCTTGATCATCTGCCGTAGGATCTGGTGGGGTATTCTTGCCACTTCTTAGGAAAGAAGAAGGCTCCCCTCTAGGAAGGGACAGTGAAGACTGGGAGGACTCCACTGAAAGCCTTCTTTGGGGCTGCAAGGAGGAGAAGCAGAAGGAACGCTATGACCCCTGTCTCCACAGCAAGATGTTGGACTCTGAAGTCACCTCCATGTTATGCTGCTGTGAATGAGAGGAGGAGTGAGCCATCCAATCCACAATATAATCCTCTTTCTCCTTAACTATAATGTTGCACATTTCTGAAGCAAGCAGAGACAAATGCGGCCTACTACTACGACCACCACTACTTCTGGCCTGATAGATAATGTTGCTGCTACCCACATTCTGGCTCTGGGTCTTTTGTTTGGAACCCTTCTGTAGCTCTGACACTTTTGAGCCTCCCAGATAATGATGCGCACTATCCTGTGTATTGGTGTAGTAAATGTGTATACACTACTCACAAAAAGTTAGGGATATTTCGGGTGAAATTTATGGAAAACAAAAAGTTCATGCTTCAGTGATATTATATCATAAAAGTAGGGCATTTAAGCAGAAGCATGTAATGGTGATTTCCTCATCTCAAACAATTTATTGGCACAAATGCCAACAACAGTGGTGGGTATACCCCCACAAAAAAGGTCAATGTCTCAATAACTTGTCATGTGGCCTTGAGGATCAATGACAGTTTGACAACAACCTCTCATGTTGTTCACAAGTCGACTTATTGTCTGCTGAGGCATGGCATCCCACTCTTCTTGAAGGGTGGCCCTCAAGTCATTGAGGTTCTGGGGTACAGAGTTACGAGCTTCTACACGCGACTCAGCCAATCCCATAGATTTTCAATGGGATTCAGGTGCAGGCCACTTCATTTGAGGTACCCCAGTCTCCAGCAGCCATTCCCTAATGATGCGCATTGTCATCCATGAATATGAAATTAGGCTTGTGTTGTTCATGCAGAGGCACAATGACTGGATTAATGATGTTATTCAAGTAGTCAGGCTTGTCACTGTACCATTCACAAAGTGTAGGACAGGTCTGTATTGACTAGACACACCTGCCCACACTGTAACACCACTACCACCAAAGGCTTGTCTGGTGACAACAGTGGCTGATGCATAGAGCTCTCCTTGATGTCTCCAACATTGTTGGTGGCCATCATATCTGCTCATTGTGAATCGACTTTAATCAATGAACAGCACTGAAGCCCACTGGTCCCTCATCCAGCATAGATGTTCCCTGGCCCATGCAAGACGATCAAGGCTGTGCCTGGTGGTTTGATGAGGTACCCTTGCAGGTCCTCTAGCACACAGACCACAATAATGTAAACAGTTTCGAATGGTCTGACATGACACTTGGGTGCCTTTCACCTCCCTTAAATGTGCCTGGAGTTGCGTGGCATTCATCATCCGGTTCCGCAGGTAATTGTTCACAATAAAGCGGTCATCACTGTGTGATGTGGCCAAAGGACGTCCACTTCTATGCCTTTCTGTGACTCTTCCAGTCTCTCTGCATCTCTGTTGCAACCTGCTGATGACACTCTGTGACAGTCTAAACTTCCATCTGAGAACATCTTGAGAATAAGCCTTGCAATGGCGAGGTACTGTTGATCAATTGTTAGGTGTTGTCTTGATCTCATGATGTCAAAATATGAACAGCATGATGAGGAGGAGAAATAATTGAACCAGGAAATTTATTGGGTGATTCATGGATCAAACACCTATTGTGAATTTTGCCGTTAAGCTCCTTGTTAGAGAACAGCAAGTTGTGGAAAAAGTGCAAGTTGGTCATGTGTATTCTCAAGTTTAGAGAAGGTCACATTAAGTTCACCTGTAAAGGTTAAAGTGCATTTTAGATTCATCCTGAAAATTCACCCACAAGCCAAATATCCCTAACTTTTTGTGAGTAGTGTTTATGCTGCTAGTTTGAATATGACCAACAACTGCCCCCCAAATAAAAAAGATCAACAATGTGGGAAATAGGGAAACGGATTGAGGCCTGAATTCGTTATCACTCCCAGATACTTTTATGTGCTACCCTGTCTATTCTGCTAGTTTGAATTGAATTAGTCCTTAATAAAAAAAATTGATTGGAAACGTTTTAGTGAACACAGAATTAAAAGTAAACTTTTGTGTGCTGGCCTGTGTATTGGTGTTCATCACCTATATGCTGGTTTAATTAAATTGAAAACGCTTAAATTCCAACCGTGTGTACATAGAATTCACGAAAATGGATAATTGAGGTCTAACACTCAATTTCTCGTTATCACTTACAGGTAGATAATTCCTTCCCTACCTTGTGCCTTGTAGCAATAACTGATTATTGAGGCTTGATGCTCAATTTCAACTGTGATTTTTGCTGGAGTAATCACATATATATATATATTATGTGTAATTAAAATAAAAGACCACCCCCAAAAAAGTTAAATTGCGACCATGTGGAAACTGAAAATATGTAAATGGGCGATTGAGGCTTGATCCTCAAGTTCAACTTAACACACAAAGGTAGATTGGTGCAACACCAAGGGTATTGATGCAGGAATCATGTATATATGCTGCTTAATTAAACTGAAAGATACCTCCCCCAAAAAATTAAATTGTGAAAACTGAAATCGGGTGGAAACTGAAAATACGCAAACAGATGAATGAGGCTTGACATTCAATTTCTTGTTAATACACACAGGTAGATTGCTGATATAACCTTGTTTCTTGTAGTAATCACATATATATGTGACTTAATTATATTGAACCCCCCAACCCCCCCAAAAAAATTGCGACTTCGTGGAAACTGAAAATATGTAAATGGACGACTGAGATTTGACGCTCAGTTTTAAAGTAACACACACATTTAGATTGCTGCCACACCATGGGTATTGTTGCAATAATCACATATATATATATGCTTAATTAAATTGAAAGACCCCCCCCAAAAATATGAAATTGCGACTGTGTTGGAAACTGAAAATACGTACAATGGACAACTGAAGCTTGATGCTCAATTTCTCAATACACACAAGTAGATTTCTGCTATACCTTGTGTCTTGTAGTAATCACATATATATGCTGGTTCAATTAGATTTAACAATCCCCCAAAAAATTAAATACCAACCGTGTGGAAACAAAACATATGTAAATGGATACTTGACACCCAATTTCAACTTATCACACATAGGTCAATTGCTGCCACACTGTGATTATTGCTGCTGTAATCACTTATCTATGTGACTTAATTATATTGAACAACCCAATGGATGTCGTATATCTGGACTTCTCCAAAGCATTTGACACGGTACCACATAAAAGGTTAGTATATAAAATGAGAATGCTTGGCCTGGGAGAAAATGTCTGTATGTGGGTAAGTAACTGGCTCAGTGATAGAAAACAGAGGTTATTAATGGAACATATTCAGATTGGGTCACTGTCACTAGTGGGGTACCATAGGGCTCAGTATTGTGCCCTATTCTCTTCAATATATTTATTAATGATCTTGTAGAAAGCTTGCACAGTAAAATATAAATTTTTGCAGATGACACTAAACTATGTAAAGTAATTAACACAGAAGAGGACAGTACACTGCTACAGATGGAACTGGATAGACTGGAGGCTTGGGCAGAGAAGTGGCAGATGAAGTTTAACACTGACAAATGTAAGGTTATGCATATGGGAAGGAATAATGCAAGTCACCAGTACATACTAAATGGTAAAATATTAGGTAACTCTGACATTGAAAAGGACCTAGGAATTTTAGTGAACAGCAAACTAAGCTGTAGAAACCAGTGTCAGACAGCTGCTGCCAAGGCCAATAAGATAATGGGTTGCATCAAAAGAGGCATAGATGCCCGTGATGAGAACATAGTCCTGCCACTTTACAAATCACTAGCTAGACCACACATGGAGTACTGTGTACAGTTCTGGGCTCCTGTGAACAAGGCAGACATGGCAGAGCTGGAGAGGGTTCAGAGGAGGGCAACTAAAATAATAACTGGAATGGGTGAACTACAGTACCCAGAAAGATTATCAAAATTAGGGTTATTCACTTTAGAAAAAAGACGACGGAGGGGAGATCTAATAACTATGTATAAATATATCAGAGGTCAGTACAGAGATCTCTCCCATGATCTATTTATCCCCAGGACTGTGACTGTGACAAGGGGACATCCTCTGCGTCTGGAGGAAAGAAGGTTTGTACATAAACATAGAAGAGGATTCTTTACGGTAAGAGCAGTGAGACTATGGAACTCTCTGCCTGAGGAGGTGGTGATGGTAAGTTCACTAAAAGAGTTCAAGAGGGGCCTGGATGCATTTCTGGAGGGTAATAATATTACAGGTTATAGTTACTAGAGATGGGTCGTTGATCCAGGGAGTTATTCTTATTTCCTGATTAGAGTCGGGAAGGAATTTTTTTCCCTAAAGTGGGGAAAATTAGCTTCTACCTCACAGGGTTTTGTTTGCCTTCCTCTGGATCAACTTGTAGGAAAACAGGCCGAACTGGATGGACAGATGTCTTTTTTTGGCCTTATAAACTATGTTACTATGTAACCCCCCACCCCCTTAGAATGGAGTTTTCCCTACCTGCTACAGCACTGATTGTCTCATCCAGGCTGTTTGTCAACCTGGGAGCCAATCAAGGCAAGCCCTCCCTACCACTTCCTCTCAAGGTAATGTGAGAACCCTTCTTCTTCCTCCCTAGTGTTTATTCTTTTACCGCCGGCTTGTCCAAAACAAACCCAGAAAGATTTGGGTTCATCAGCTGTCCGAAAAACTGGTTCTCTCAGCCTTATTTGCTATCTATACCACCACAGTGACCATGATTGTTGGATTGACTGGCTTTTCTCTATAGTCCTCTGAGTTGACCCCTGCTGTTCTGACCTGGATTTGACTCCTGACTGTCTGACTTCCCACTTGCTTATCATTCTGACACTTGTAGTGCTTCCTGGGTATTAGACACAGCTCTGACCATGACTCTATCTTTGGATTGTCTAGGAATGGGAAGGCATTGCGTAAAATTGTAAAGAGTCTGTCTTATTGGAATGGGAAGACATTGTGTAAACTTGTATCTGAGTGTGTACCATTTATAACCACCCTCTGTTTCACTGAGTCAATTATTTACCCACATACACAAATTTTTCCCAGTCCAATCATTCTCATTTTATATACTAACCTTTGGTAGTATAGTACTTGGTTAGTAAGTCCAGTATGGCCAGTCCTCTAGTCGGGTCCTGAACCAGTTGGGAAAGGTAATTGTCTTTGGTTATTGCCAAGAACAGGTTTCAGTTTCCCAGTCTGTATCTGGGTAGTTGAAGTCCCCCATTATGACCTCATTATGATTTACTGCCTCATCTATTTCCCTTAGTTTTAGATTTTCTGTGGACTCTTTTATATTCCGTTTAATGTGTTTTTTTTTTTTAAATTATGGATTCAATAAACACAATGTTTTAATTCTTTCTTCGTGGTGCTCAAATTTTTGCTTCTTTTGGACATTGTAAAAAAGAAGCCTCTGTATGGAACAATGCAGTATTTTAGATTATTCTTTGATACAATGTAAAGTAGTCAGTGTACAGCTTGTATAACAGTGTAAATTTGGTGTGCCCTCAAAATAACTCAACACACAGCCATTAATGTCTAAACTGCTGGCAACAAAAGTGAGTACACCACTAAGTGAAAATTGCCAAATTGTGCCCAAAATGTCAATATTTTGTTTGTCCGTCATTTTTTTCCAACACTGCCTTAACTCTTTTGGCCATGGAGTTCACTAGAGCTTCATAGGTTGCCACTGGAATTCTCTTCCACTCCTCCATGTCGACATCATGGAGTTGGTGGATGTTAGAGACCTTGCACTCCTCCACCTTCCATTTGAGGATGCTGTGTTTGGGGTCCTTATCATGTTGGAATACTGCCCTGTTACCCAGTTTCCAATGGGAGGGGATCATGCTCTGCTTCAGTATGTCACAATACATGTTGGCATGCATGGTCCCCTCAATGAACTATAGCTCTCCACAGCGGGCAGTACTTATGCAGCCTGAAACCATGACACTCTCACCACCGTGCTTGATTGTAGGCAAGACACACTTGCCTTTGTACTCCTCACCTGGTAGCCACCACACACGCTTGACACCAATTGAACCAAATAAGTTTATCTTGGTCTCATCAGACCACAGGACATGGTTCCAGTAAACCATGTGCTTAGTCTGCTTGTCTTTAGCAAACTGTTTGTGGGCTTTCTTGTGCATCATCTTTAGAAGAGGCTTCCTTCTGGGACAACAGCTATGCAGACCAGTTTTATGCAGTGTGTGGCGTATGGTCTGAGCACTGACAGGCTGACCCCCCACCCCTTTAACCTCTGCAGCAATGCTGGCAGCACTTATATGTCTATTTTGAAAAGACAACCTCTGGATATGACGCTGAGCATGTGCACTCAACTTGCTTGGCGAGGCCTGTTCTGGGTGGAACCTGTCTTGTTGAAGAGGACCTTTCACCTCTCCTGACATGTCTGTTTTAATAGCTCCATGCATTCCCCATGTAAGGGCACAGAGGGGTGGTGACCAGTTGGGGGTGTGTACCTGCACAGAGTCACTCTATCAAATCAATGCTGTCATTTTCAGATTTTGCAGGTACACCCCCCCAACTGGTTAACACCCCTCTGTACTCTTACTGGAGACTGCTAGAAATTCATGCATAACTTCTAGCAGAAATAATAAAGGAATGGCACAATGATTCTAGATGCTCTAGAATTGTTATTACATGGGAATGCATGGAGCTCTTAAAACAGGCATGTCAGGAGTGGTGACAGGTTCTCTTTAAAATGCTGTATGGTCTTAGCCACCATCCTGCTGCTCTTCTTATAGCCTATGCCATCTTTATGTAGAGCAACAATTCTTTTTTTCATATCCTCAGACTGTTCTTTGCCACGAGGTGCCATGTTGAAATTCCAGTGACCAGTATGAGAGAGTTTGAGAGCGATAACACCAAGATTTAACACACCTGCTCCCCACTCACACCTGAAACCGTGTAACACTAATGAGTCACATGACACGGGGGAGGGAAAATGGCTAATTGGGCACAATTTGGCCATTTTGACTTAGGGGTGTACTCAATTTTGTTGCCAGCGGTTTAGACATTAATGGCTGTGTGTTGAGTTATTTGAGGACACACCAAATTTACACTGTTATACAAGCTGTACACTGACTACTTTACATTGTATCAAAGTGTCATATCTTCAATGTAGTAGTATTCAAACATGATGTGACCACAGCCTCATTATCAAATATGCCCAGGTTGCGAACTGCTTGCTCATTGGCTGCAAGGGTTAGAGGGAATATTGATTATTTGTCAGATCTATGCTTTGATTTTTGTTATATTTTTACCTAGTTATTACGTCACCACTCAGATGTCACTTTGTCCAGTTGTTATAATGTTTTTAGGTACTGTGGTCTAGTCATTCTATATAATACTTTGCTTGCCAGCTTTTGAACCCCCTCACACTCTACTATGTATTTCTTGTATACTAGTGGCCAAAACTGAACTCTCAGTTTCATGTATAGTCTTACTATTGATTTGTAAACGTTTAGAACTGCACGTATGTTCTTATTACATGTATCTCATGATCTTATTTGGCTGCCTGCAAATAGCATGACCTTTACCTAATATTCCTAAGTCCTTTTGTGAGTCAGTTTGACCAATGTTTTCCATTGAGTAAGTAATGTTAGCATTTATTTTCCTTAACCAAACGCGTAACCTTTTTTAACATTTATCAGGGTTAAACCACTTTTGACACTTCTTTGGCCATGCCACATCTAATCCAAATTATATACTTTTGCTCCAGTCCAAGCAGCTTCATTTTATATTCCAGGCTTGTATGCTAACAGTCATTAGTGAAATGGTTTGGAAGCATATGAATTAGCACATGAAGAGTAAGGGTTCATGCAGTCCACAATGCATGGGCAATTGAATGGGTCCATGATCCACAAGATTCAGTCCGCACTGCAAAAAAATAGAACATATTTTATTTATTTGAGGTGCGGAAGCATGTACCGAAATCCCACGGAAGTGCTTTGTAGTGATTCCGTGGGCTTTTGCTTTGTGCCTTCGCTCCGTATCTAGCGAACTGTGGACCCATTCAAGTGAATGGGTCCATATTCATGATACAGAGTGCACATAGCCGGTGACCGTATATTGTAGACCCGCTGTTTGCGGGCACTGGCCACACACGTTCATGTGCACGAGTCCTAAACGTATAAAATAAATTGCAGAAAGAAAATTCTGCTGCTTCTTCAATGTGTGTAATACCCTTTACCCTTGCACACTATTTATGTTCATTTTTCTTTATTCCTCAACAAAAAGATTTCAGAAAAACAGCAAAAATAAGAAATATGCTCTGATATGTGACAGGGTCAATAATGAGATCACAGCAATTCTGAGAAGGTACAGATGTAGAGAATCATCTTTTTGCCCTGACAGCAAGTTTTAAACAGACAAAATCCTATTTAATATTAATGATATTATTTAAACAATATCTTACAAAAAGATTTCACAGATTCTACACCCTCACATATTTGTCTCCTAATTATTCCAGCTGTAGCAGCTGGATATGGAAAAATTATGTATTTCTTGCTGTGCTGAAGCAACAAACACCTGAAACAATATGAAATGTAAGAAGGTTCACAAAAGATTGAAAATGTATAAATAAGATGTTCTATTCAGAGTGGTTGAATACACATTTGAACAAATAATTAGAAAATAATCAAGTTATATATAAAACATAAAAATACTAATTTATTCACATTAGTCAACAGCTACATTCCCTACTCTATACAGCCATTATTTTACTAAATGTATGGATGACTGTTTTCTGATGTATTTTAGAGTTGTTCCTCATATAAATCAATATTACAGAATACTCAGTGCAGTTGTGTAAGAAGTTAGGTTCTTTCGTCCTCATTGATGTTTTTCTGAACAGATAGAGCTAGCTGAGTAAGCGGGCTCTGGTGTGAAATAAAGACTTTGTGTGTGCTGAGCCATTTAGGTGTCTACTGCTGCCTTCCCAGTGCCATTCTCATCCTCAGGGCTCATGCACACGATTGTATTTTTTGTCTGTGTTCATTCAATTTTTTTGTGGCCTGTATATGGAACCATTCACTTAAACAAGGCCGCAAAAAAAAAAAACAACAAAAAAATAAAAACGGAATAGGACTGTTCTATTAGGGATCAGCCATTCCGCAGAATGCAGAATGCACACGGCCGGTATCCATGTTCTGTGGATCCACAATTAGAGGAGCGCAAAACATCCATTCAGATACACCTCAAATTTTTGCAACATTCATGGCAAATCAGATTAATTTAGGATTAAGTTGCTCATTTCTAATCCTAATAATGCCTCAGCATGAGTGCCATTTATGACTTATAAGGACCAAAATTTTGCCAGAAATACAAGTGAATCTCAATAAATTAGAATATCATCAAAAAGTTGTTTTTTTTCAGTAATTCAGTTCAAAAAGTGAAACACATATTATATAGAGTCATTACAAACAGATTGAACTTGAACTTCAAGTGTTTATTTCTGTTAATGTTGATGATTATAACTTACAGCCAAGGAAAACCCCAAATTATCTCATAAAATTAGAATAATTAACCCAAAAGACCTGCAAAGGCTTCCTAAGTCTTTAAAAATGTCCCTTAGTCTGGTTCAGTAGGTAACACAATCATGGGGAAGACTGCTGACTGGACAGATGTACAGAAGTCTGTCATTGACACACTCCACAAGGAGGGTAATCCACAAAAGGTCATTGCTAAAGAAACTGGCTGTTCACAGAGTGCTGTATCAAAGCATGTTAATGGAAAGTTGAGTGGAAGGAAAAAGGGTGGTAGAAAAGGGTGCACAAGCAACAGGGAGAAACGCAGCCTTGATAGGATTGTTAAGAAAAGGCCTTTCCTAAAATTGGGGGAGATTCATAAGGAGTGGACTGCTGCTGGAGTCAGTGCTTAAAGAGCCACCACACACAGACGTATCCAGGACATGGGCTACAAGTGTCGCATTCCATGTGTCAAGCCACTCATGACCAATAGACAACGCCAAAAGCGTCTTACCTGGGCCAAGGAGAAAAAGAACTGGACTGTTCTTAGTGGTCAAAGGTGTTGTTCTCAGATGAAAGTAAATTTTGCATTTCATTTGGAAATCAAGGTCCCAGAGTCTGGAGGAAGAGTGGTGAGGCACTTAAACCAAGCTGCTTGAGGGCTAGTGTGAAGTTGATGGTTTGGGGAGCCATGTCATCTGCTGGTGTAGGTCCACTGTGTTTTATCAAGACCAAAGTCAGTGCAGCCGTCTACCAGGAACTTTTAGAGCACTTCATGCTTCCCCCTGCCAACAAGCTTTTTGAAGATGGATTTTTTTATTTTCTAGCAAGACCTGGCACCTGTCCACACTGCCAAAAGTACCAATACCTGGTTTAATAACCACAGTATCACTGTGCTTGATTGGCCAGCAAATTCGCCTGACCTTAACCTCATAGAGAATCTATGGGGTATTGTCAAGAGGAAGATGAGAGACACCAGACCCAACAATGCAGACGAGCTGAAGGCTGCTATCAAAGCAACCTGGGCTTCCATAACACCTCTGCAGTGCCACAGGCTGATCGCCTCCATGCCATGCCGCATTGATGCAGTCATTCATGCAAAAGGAGCCCCAACCAAATATTGAGTGCATTTACTGTACATACTTTTCATATGGCCAACATTTCTGTGTTTAAAAAAAATTTACAGTTGGTCTAATATAATATTCTAATTTTGTGATATAATGACTTTTGGGTTTTCCTTGGCTGTAAGCCATAATCATCAACATTAACAGAAATAAACACTTGTAAAAGTTCACTCTGTAATGACTTTATATAATATATGTGTTTCATTTTTTGAATTGAATTACTTTTTGATGGTATTCTAATTTATTGAGATGCACTTGTATGTAATGGTTGCAAACTGGGTATCCTAGGCAATGACTGAACTAGTCATTCATGCTGATTGGAACTATGTAAGTAACTATATATGCCTTATTAGGCCTGCAGAACTAATACATAGTAACATAGTAACATAGTTTGTAAGGCCGAAAAAAGACATCTGTCCATCCAGTTCAGCCTGTTTTCCTACAAGTTGATCCAGGGGAAGGCAAAAAAAACCCTGTGAGGTAGAAGCCAATTTTCCTCACTTTAGGGGGAAAAATTCCTTCCCGACTCCAGTCAGGCAATCAGAATAACTCCCTGGATCAACGACCCATCTCTAGTAACTATAACCTGTAATATTATTACCCTCCAGAAATACATCCAGGCCCTTCTTGAACTCTCTTAGTGAACTTACCATCACCACCTCCTCAGGCAGAGAGTTCCATAGTCTCACTGCCCTTACCGTAAAGAATCCTCTTCTATGTTTATGTACAAACCTTCTTTCCTCCAGACGCAGAGGATGTCCCCTCGTCACAGTCACAGTCCTCGGGATAAATAGATGATGGGAGAGATCTCTGTACTGACCTCTGATATATTTATACATAGTTATTAGATCTCCCCTCAGTCGTCTTTTTTCTTAAGCACTTCTTTCTAATGGCACTTCTAAAGTTGGATCATAACTTCTATACTGCCTTTTAAAAAACGTGCGATTATATAGTCATTAGAGATGAGCGAGCACTAAAATGCTCGGGTGCTCGTTATTCGAGTCGAACTTTTCCCGATGCTCGGGTGCTCGTTTTGAGTAACGAACCCCATTGAAGTCAATGGGAGACTCGAGCATTTTTTGCAGGGGACCAAGGCTCTGCCTAGGGAAGGCTGGGTGAAAACCTGGAAACCTCAGAAAATGATGGAAACACCACGGAAATGGACAGGAAACAGCAGGGGCAGCATGCATGGATGCCTCTGAGGCTGCTTAATCCCACCATTACCCCAAATTCTCAGGCAACAGCCTGGTGGTTAGCCTCATGGCAATTGTGCTCACCCAGACCAAGAAAGGTGATGCAAATACCCATCACATGTTAGGGAAGCACCCAACTAGGTGCAACGAAGGTCCATCACCGCCTGCAGGTGACACCACTGCTCATGCTGGCACTGCAGCTGACATCAAGTTTAGTATCTGTTCTTATCAGTTGCTGTGGCTGTTGGTGGTATAGTGGTGAGCATAGCTACTTCCCAAGCAGTTGACCCGGGTTTGATTCCCGTCTATCGCAGGAGGCAATTAAAATAAGATCTAAAAAAAAAAATCAGTACAATATCTAATACGTCCCCTACCCGGGGAAATTGTTTGGAGAGAAGGCCTGTAGGTGGGGGGGAAGGAGGTTTCGCTGTAAGAGCCAGAGGAGTGCCCCCTGGGCTAGCGTGTGTGGTGGTGACAACAGCCAGAATGGATTTGGAAAAACTGTCGCAACAACCGGTATGATATCGATTCTTCTCAGTTTAATACCGTATACGTCCCCTATCTTGGGACCCTATATTTCATGGATTTTTCGACCACGGAAAACGGAAAAAGAGCTTGCTCTGGCCAGGGGAGTGTCTTTCCCACTGTAGCTAAGGGGACGTGTCCATGCTCTGCCTATCACAGGTCAGGAGGCAATTAAAAGAAGAACAAAAAAAAACATCAGTACAATATCTAATACGTCCCCTATCCGGGTAAATTGTTTGGAGAGAGGGCCTGTAGGTGGGGGGAAGGAGGTTTCGCTGGAAGAGCCAGAGGAGTGCCCCCTGGGCTAGCGTGTGTGGTGGTGATAACAGCCGGATGTATTTAGAATGACGACGCAGGACCCCAACTTAAAAATTTAGCATCAACCGGTACAGTCGTAAATTATAAGATTGATCAAGTGTGGTATGTCTTCTATGTATACTACTCAGTTTAATACCGTATATGGCAGCTATCTGGAAAAATAGTTTGGAGAGAGAGAAAGATAGGACAAAGACGTAAATTCTTTGGAGAGAGGGCCTGTAGGTGGGGGGCAGGCTGGGGGGAAGGAGGTTTCGCTGGAAGAGCCAGAGGAGTGCCCCCTGGGCTAGAGTGTGTGGTGGTGACAACAACCGGATGTAGTTAGAATGACGACGCAGGACCCCACCTTAAAAATTTAGCATCAACCGTTACAATTGTCAATTATGAGCTCGATCAAGTGTGGCATGACTTATAAATGGATATTGCATGTGGTCATGTACTCCCTGGAACCCCATAGTCACCCCTTCCCTGATGTGCTAGCCCAGAACATTCTCTGCCCCAATTCGCAAGACCTTTTGCTGTTTCCGTGTGCTGACAGTGGGGATTTACCAGTGTTGTCTGAGGAGGTGGTGGACAATGGCGAGACACAGGTGTCGGGGGGTGAGGTAGTTGTATGGGAAGCAAGTTACAGTGGGGACTCCTTGGGGGGACTTTCTCATGATGGGACAGATTCAACTTGGGTGGATCAGGCACAGGAACAGATCAATTTTTTTTGTGTTTATTTAACTTTTATTTAGCAAAAATAACCACAGAGATATTTATTCGTTATCTTCTCTGCACAGTCTGGCGTTGGGCTTCGTCACTTTGATGGCGAGCTGTGCCGCTCTCTCCACAATGGTCTTTAGGTTCTTAGATGGAGACGTTGTCGGCGATTTCAGCACAGAAGGACTTGTTGCTCATCAACAGAACCTGGACCTCATTGACATTGTGGACCAGGAATTTGCGGGTGGACCAGGAATTTGCGGAACCCTGTTGGCAGCATGTGTTTGGTCTTCTACTTGCTACCGTATCCAATGTTGGGCAATATAGATACGCAGGTAATATTATTTTTCACACCTATCCCAAAAATAATAATTTACGCAGTTTGCGCAAATAAAACTGGAAACTGGAATTGGAGAGAGGGCCTGTAGGAGGACCTCCGGAAAAATTGTTTGGAGAGAGGGCCTGTAGGTGGACCTCCGGAAAAATTGTTTGGAGAGAGGGCCTGTAGGTGGACCTCCGGAAAAATTGTTTGGAGAGAGGGCCTGTAGGTGGACCTCCGGAAAAATTTTTTGGAGAGAGGGCCTGTAGGTGGACCTCTGGAAAAATTGTTTGAATAGAGGGCCTGTAGGTGGACCTCCGGAAAAATTGTTTGGAGAGAGGGCCTGTAGGTGGACCTCCGGAAAAATTGTTTGGACAGAGGGCCTGTAGGTGGACCTCCGGAAAAATTGTTTGAAGAGAGGGACTGTAGGGGGCCCTGCTGAAAAATTGTGGTAAAAGAGTGCCAGTTGGACCTCTAAAAAATGGCGTTTTTTGGGTCAGCGTTAGGCAAAGACGATATGGAGGAGGAGGAGGAGTAGGAGCAGTAGAAAAGAGGAATCGGATACATAAGTTATTTAAATCTTTAGCTGCTTTCCCCCAGAGGAGATTTGAATTCCGGTGAAATCCAGGCTTTGTTCATTTTAATAAGTGTCAGCCTGTCAGCGCTGTCAGTTGACAGGCGTGTACGCTTATCGGTGATGACGCCACCAGCTGCAGTGAATACCCACTCTGACAGCACGCTAGCGGCAGGGCAGGCCAGCACCTCCAAGGCATACAGCGCCAGTTCAGGCCACGTGTCCAGCTTTGAAACCCAGTAGTTGTATGGAGCAGAGTGATCGCTACGGACGTTGGTATGGTCAGCTAGGTACTCCCTCACCATCTTTCTGTACAGCTCCCCCCTACTCTGCCTAGACTGGGGACAGGTGACAGTGTCTTGCTGGGGTGACATAAAAGTGGCAAAGGCCTTGGAGAGCGTCCCCCTGCCAGTGCTGGACAAGCTGCCTGCTCGCCTCCTCTCCCCCGCTACTTGGCCCACAGAACCATGCCCTCTGCCGCTAGCGGCGTCAGATGGGAAGAATTGTTTCAGCTTGTGCACCAGGGCCTGTTGATATCTATTCACTCTCATACTCCTTTCCTCTGCAGGGATGAGAGTGGAAAGGTTCTGCTTGTACCGTGGGTCCAGGAGAGTGAACACCCAGTAATCGGTGTTTGAAAAAATTCTTCTAACGCGAGGGTCACGGGATAGGCAGCCTAACATGAAGTGTGCCATGTGCGCCAGAGTCCCAACACGCAAGAATTCCCTCTCCTCACTGGCCTGACTCTCCATTTCCTCCTCCTCCTCCTCCTCCAAGTCCTCCTCTTCAGCCCATACACGCTCAAGAGTTAAGGACTGAGCACTGGTACCCTCTACTGTCTCGCCGACATTCTCCTCCTCTTCCTCCTCATCCCCCTCCTCCGATACGCGCTGAGAAACAGACCGGAGGGTGCTCTGGCTATCAAGCGACGTATCTTCCTCCACCGTCTCTTGTGACAAGCGCAAAGCATCCGACTTGATGCTGAGCAGTGAGTTTTTCAACAGGCAAAGCAGCGGGATGGTGAGGCTGATAATGGCGGCATCGCCGCTGACCATCTGTGTTGACTCCTCAAAGTTGCTCAACACCTGGCAGATATCAGACATCCACGTCCACTCCTCATTGTAGACTTGAGGAATCTGACTGACCTGACTACCAGTTCTTGTGGAAGTTGACATCTGGCAGTCTACAATCGCTCTGCGCTGCTGGTAAACTCTGGATAACATGTTTAATGTAGAATTCCCTCTCGTGGGCACGTCGCACAACAGTCGGTGAGCGGGCAGTTGTAGGTGGCGCTGCGCTGCCCTGAGAGTGGCAGCATCTGTGGTTGACTTGCGGAAATGCGCACAGATGCGGCGCACCTTGGTGAGCAAATCAGACAGATTGGGGTATGTCTTGAGGAACCGCTGAACTATGAGATTGAACACGTGGGCCAGGCATGGCACATGTGTCAGTCTGCCGAGTTGCAGAGCCGCCACCAGGTTACGCCCGTTGTCACACACAACCATGCCTGGCTTGAGGTTCAGCGGTGCCAGCCACACATCGGTCTGCGCCGTGATGCCCTGTAACAGCTCTTGGGCGGTGTGCCTTTTGTCACCTAAGCTCAGCAGTTTGAGCACCGCCTGCTGGCGCTTACCCACGGCACTGCTGCTGCGCCTAGAGCTACCGACTGAAGGCGCCGTGCCCACGGTTGGTAATTCGGAGGTGGAGGAGGAGGAGGGGTCGGAGGAGGAGGCATAGTACGTCTGAGAGACCGTGACCGAGGTAGGCCCCGCAATCCTCGGTGTGGGCAGTACATGAGCGGCCCCAGGGTCAGTCTCGGTCCCAGCCTCCACCAAGTTAACCCAATGTGCCGTCAGTGAGATATAGTGTCCCTGCCCGGCAGCACTTGTCCACGTGTCCGTGGTTAGGTGGACCTTCTCAGAAACAGCATTGGTCAGGGCACGGATGATGTTCTATGACACGTGCTGGTGTAGGGTTTGGACGGCACATCGGGAAAAATAGTGGCGGCTGGGGACCGAATACTGAGGGGCAGCCACCGCCATGAGATTGCGAAAGGCCCCGGTCTCTACCAGCCTATAGGGCAGCATCTCCAGGCTAAGCAATTTGGAGATGTGGACGTTGAGGGCTTGGGCATGTGGGTGGGTGGAACTGTATTTCCACTTGCGCTCCAGCGTCTGCTGTAAAGACAGCTGAACGCTGCGCTGGGACACGTTGGTGGACACTGTGGAGGATCGTGGAGGCGAAGGTGTGGTTTTCCGGCGGGAGGCGCTCGTTCCGGGGTCCTGGGCAGGGGGTTGACTAGCAGAGGCAGCCAGTGACGCAGGGGGTTGACTAGCAGAGGCAGCGAGTGACACAGGGGAAGGAGCAGTGGTGTGACCCGCAGGAGGTGGTGAACGGCCTTGGTTCCATTGAGTGGGGTGTTTAGCACTCATATGCCTGCGCATGCTGGTGGTGGTTAGGCTAGTAGTGGTGGCACCCCTGCTGATCCTGGTGTGGCACAGGTTGCACACCACAGTCCGTCGGTCATCCTCACTTTCTTTAAAGAACCTCCAGACTTGCGAACATCTAGGCCTCGTCACGGGAGCTTCACTACGTGAAACAGTTGCTGCTGATGCACCAGCTCTGGCCCTGCTTCTCCCTCTGGCCACACCACTGCCTCTTACAACCTGTTCTGGTGCAGCACTCGCCTCCGCCTCAGAAGCACTGTCTTCACTCGGCATATCAACCCAGCTCGGGTCAGTCACCTCGTCATCCTCCGATTCCTCAGTCTGCTCCCCCCTCGGAATTCCTCCCCTTACAACAACTTCACCACTGTCTGACAACCGTGTCTCCTCATCGTCCGACACCTCTTTACAAACTTCTTCCACTAACTCAACATTGTCATCATCACCCACAGACTGCGACAGTTGGAAAACTTGGGCATCGGGAAAGAGGTCAGCAGCAACCTGAGAAGTGGTTTGTGACTCTGGGAAGGGTCCAGAAAACAGTTCCTCAGAGTATGCCGGATCGCATTCCAAATTTTCCTGGGAGGGGGCAGACTGGGGGGAAGGAGGTTGAGGTGGAGGAGCCAGAGGAGTGCTCCCTTAGGTAATGTGGGTGGACTGCGTGGAAGACTGACTGGTGGACAAATTACTTGAAGCATTATCCGCAATCCACAAGATCAGCTTTTCGCACTGTTGTGGTTTCAACAGTCCTCTACCACGTGTGCCTGTAAGTTGAGACATGAAGCTAGGGAGTGTAGCTCTGCGGCGTTCCACAGCTCCCTCATCAGCAGGTACTGTCTCACCCTGCCCAGGACCACGGCCTCTGCCCTCTGCAGTAATTGAATGCCTACGCCCACGCCCATGTCCTCGTCCTCGTCCTCGACCCTTAGCCCTGGGGTTCAACATTTTCTGTATATAAGTGTATTCTATAAAAAAAATAAAATAAATGGGCCTAGTGTACTGAAACCCACAAACTTGTTCAGTCTGGTTTAATTTAGTGACGTACAGAAAGTGTCACCTGGACAGAATATACGGTTTGGAGTGAGTGTGCTGAACTGTGACACACAGAAAGGTTACACGCAGCTGTGTGAAATGGATTTGTATCACTCAGCTAAAACAACAAAAAAACTAATTTTTTTGGTATATTTTGTTTTGGATTTTTGTTTTTTTGGGAACGTGACGTGCAGAAACTATCGTAGAGCTAACTGACACCCTACTGACGGTAGCTATTTAGACTGCGACCCAGACAAATGTCGCACAGAGATTTTTGGGATCAAGCCATACACGTGACAGGCAGCAAATGACTTGGTTGTATTCGGTGACATACAGAAAGTGTCACCTGGACAGAAAATAGTGAGTGTACTGAACTGTGACACACAGAATGGTTCCACACTGCTGTGTGCAATGGATTTGTATCACTGAGATATAACATAAAAAAATAAAAGGGGGTTATACATGGCGATAGCTGCACTACTAGTGCCAGCCAGCCAAGTGACAAAAAAAAAAAAAAAAAGGCTTCTAGCCCTTAGAAGGGCTGTTGGGTTCTTTGTGGGTGATCCCTGCCTAACAGAGAACTAAATGCAGGCCCTAACACTGTCCCTGAAATGCAGCAGCTCTATCCCTAACGACATCCAGACGGCATCTGAGCCGAGCACCGCGGCCAGTCGGTAGTATATTCCAGGGTCACCTGATCAGGCCAGCCAACCCCTGCTATCGACATGTAAGGGCCCCACGTGATGCTGGGTGTACCGCAGAGTCTCCTGGCTTGTGATTGGCTGTGTTTTTAGGCGCCTTAAAAGCACGATGCGGAAGTTGCCATTTCCTCGAGCATGGCGAGATACTCGTCCGAGCAGCGAGCACTTACGAGTACCCTAATACTCGAACGAGCACCAAGCTCGGACGAGCATGCTCGCTCATCTCTAATAGTCATCAATTTTTGCTTAGAATTCAGTAGACTGGAGTTTGCAAACCATGAACTGTATCAAGCAGGGTTGTTGTCAGTAGGTGATAATTGTCATGCCCTTCTGTGTGGTTATACAGAATAGAGTATTTATGTTCCACTGTAGCTATAAGGTGGCCATCATAATGACTAGGAACAAACAATTATAAGGCACCTAAGTTGATGTGAAATAATCTGTCTCTTTTTTTTGCTAAACCTAAGGGCCTGCATACACGTTAGAGTATTGTTGGCTGAGGGGGCGTGTCCAAGCCAGGCATGTGAGCGGACGCATGGAGAAGAGCTCCCTCACAGTATCCTTGTAAAATCCTAGGCATCCTGCCAGCTTACAGCGATTTAACAGCAAAAACCATACCTGTGAATTGCTATACTGCACCTGGTACCAGTATGACTCTCAAGAATACGGAAGGAGAAAGGGAAAAGAAGCCCAAGGAGGACTGCAACACTAGGCCCGGGCAAACACCCGGAAAGCATGGTGCCGACAAAGCAACGGAGGTAGATTCCAAGCTTATGAGATTCGCTAGGACTACTGGTCAGGATGGAGAGGGTGCCACACCTTATGAAGACTGGGGTATAACAAATGGCTCTACAGATGAGTGGCAAGCACAACAACAAGGCCCCAAACCTAAAATTGCCACGGCTGTGGCACCACTGCGTCTTCAGCGTTCCGCTAACATTTAGGAGATCGGAGAGGAGCTGCCTCAGAATGACATGACACGAGAGGTCAGTACCAGTAATCTTGAACCTGTGGACCCCACTTTAAAAGATGTCCTTACTGCTGTGCATCAATGTAATACGGCCATTTCCTCCTTGGGCAATCTTATGGGGAGTCTAAAGCAAGATGTCAACATTATTAGACATGACCTCCAGAAAGTTTCTAAACGCATGACTGAAGTAGAAGGCAGAGTGAATGACTTGGAGGACTGTATTCCTCCCATGAAAAGGGATATGAAGAGAGTAATTAACAATATAGCCATGGTTGCTGCAAAATCTGATGATATTGAAAACAGGATGAGACGCAACAACATAAGCGTGCCTGAAAAAGTGGAGGGACGTGATCCGAGTGCCTTTTTTGAAAAGTGTCTGTTAAACACCTTTGGCAAAGAGACACTGACGTCATTATTCGCAGTTGAGAGGGCCCACAGAGTACCTACCAGACAGCTGCCTCCTTTTAGTCCCCCGAGACCTGTTTTAATTCTACATGACAGAGACATTATCCTGCAGAAAGCACGTGAAAAAGGCCAAATTACCATCGATGGCAATAATAATTCTTTATTTCCGGACTTTTCGGCAGAGATACAGCGTAGAAGGGCCCAATATATGGATATCAAAAGACGCCTAAGACTATTGCAAGTACCATATTCAATGTTTTACCCGGCAAGGCTGAGAGTGGCGGCTAAAGGATGTACGCAGTTCTTTGATTTACTAGCAGAGGCAGCACCCTGGTTGGATGCCAACGAAAATCAACTGCGTCATGACATGCCACGTGAAGAGACTCACACTTGAAAGGCGCGAAACAGGGACGACTCGGACGACTCCAGATAAGGGGACTCTAGTCTCTATATTGTTTGGTAACTTCCCGTAAATACTAATACTAATTGGTTTCTACAGGTTCCAGAGATATACTCTGAAGATTGGCAGGATGGCATTTGTTATACCGTTGTAGTGCGGGCTATACTTAAGTAGAATTATATATATTATTTTCTCTTTCTAGGAAGACTAACTGTCTGCATTTAGTAGATTTTTATTGTTCGAAGTTAAGGCTTTCAGTGCCTACGGTTGTTGGGTATTATTGGTTTTACTAGCCCTAATCCCTGTACCATAGCGGGGAGTGTGTTCATTCAGATGTTACATGTTTATGTTTTGGGGGAAACCGCATTGTGACTGTACACCTCTCTCAGGTTTATGTGGATCTCTACGAAAAGGAAGGCAGGTAATACTGAGCAATATTGGATGGGTGTTGGAAACAGTGGATGCTGCCCAGTCAGACACATTATCAACTTTTGATAATGGGGGTTAGTATAGTGGCATGGAACGTGTGGGGCCTGGGGGACGCAGCCAAGAGATATGCCGTGTTCAACTCGCTGAGAACTTATCAACCTGCAATTATATGTCTATCCGAAACCCACTTGACTAAAGATTCTGTGAGCATACTAAACAGGCCATTCTTATCATTCATCATACTCCACACATGCCAGAGGCGTCAGTGTGCTCATTCATAAGATGATCCCATTTCAATGTCTTAAGGTTAACATAGACCCAGTAGGTCGCTATGTATGTCTGCACTGTATTATATTCCAACAGACGCTTAATATGATAGCATTATATATTCCACCTGCATATACAGGAGAAGTACTGAAGCATGTGTTAGCATTTGCGGCTGCGTCTCTGAGTGCCCCCACAATAATAGTTGGCGATTTCAACATGGTGTTTGACTACCATAGAGATAGACATGGTGGTTCTGCAATGACAAATAGAGAAACAACGTCCAACATGGCCAAACTGTTAATAGAAGCTGGGTTTAATGATATATGGAGGCTATGCAATCCTTTTACAAATCAGTTCTCCTGTTACTCTGGCTCTCATAATACCCTATCACGTATAGACCTAGCAATAGGCAATCAGGAGATTTTGACGATGCTAAAAATAGTTGAATACCTCCCTAGAAGTATATCTGACCACTCTCCAATTAGAGTGAATTTGACATTAGATCACGTGTCTTCAAAAAGAAGAGAAGAGGTCTATGGAAACTAAATCCATTCTGGTTAACCATACTTCAGAATAATACTGGGATACTTGCAGAGATGCAAGAATTTATGACATTTAATATAGGTTCAGCAAATACAGCGACGGTATGGGACACATTTAAAGCCTTTGTAAGGGGCATATACACAAAACACATTCAGCGTCATAAATCTAAGAAAAGAAAATTAACGATAGCGTTGCAGTCTAGGGTCACAGACACTGAACACAAATATGTAGACAGTCCTACAGAGGTTAACATGTCCAATTGGGTGGAGGCGCAGTTGATGTACAAAGAACACGTAATGGAAGTAGCAGAAAACAAACGGCTCTTTTGGAAACAAAAGTATTTTGAGGAGGGGAAGTGCAGGCCACATGTTGGCCTCCATCATTAAAGCCCAACAAGGCCCCTCACACGTTGGATGTATACGAAATATGTCACATAGCTTAGTGTCAGAGAATGCAGAAGTACTTGCTGTGTTTAGTGATTATTATAAGCAAGTATACACTACCAGATTGCAGCGCAGTGAAGAAGAAATTCGCAATTTCATTCCCTCAGCTCGGCTGCCTGTATTGACAGCAGAGCAGAGATCTAGGTTTGAGGAACCACTGACTGTAGAAGAACTAAAGGAGGCTGTGGGAGGTCTTCCAAATGAAAAAGCCCCAGGGGTAGATGGCCTACCTGGGGAATTTCTTAACCACTTCCAGTCTGCCCATTGACTATAAACGTCCTGGTAGTGGATCTCTATCTCTGAATGGACGTTTTAAAATGTCCTTGAGCTTTGCTCCCTGTGTGCAGCACCTGTACATAGAAGCTCCATGACTCAGCTGCCTCCTGACAGCCAAGAACATGGAGCTTTAACCTGAGACCTTTTTTCCTGACCTCCTGGCTTTTGATCACTCTGACAAGCTGTCAAAGCCATCACAAATGCTTGTACTATCTCCCTCTCATTACTGCCGGTCACAGAGCAGTTTACAACCACATATGGGGTGTTTCTGCAAACTTCAGAATCAGGAAAATAAATATTCAGGTTTGATTTGCGGTTTACCCTTGCTATCTTATAGTAAAAATGAATTAAAAATTGAAAATCTGCAAAAAAAAATTATTTTTAAATTTCACCTTCCTTCTGTTTTAATTCTTGTGGGAAATCTAAATGGTTAACAAACTTTGTAAAAATCTGTTTGGATTACATTGGGGGCTGTAGTTTCTAAAATATGTTCATTTATGGGAGGTTTCTATGATTTAAGCCCCTCAAAGTCACTTTAGAACTGCAAAGGTCCTTTAAAATTAACTATTGGAAACTTTCATGAAAATCTTAAAAATTACATCTAAAATTCGAAGCCTTCTATTGAATGAACATATGGTGAATGTTCATTAATAACAATTTTATTAGATATCTCTATGCAACTTAAAAGCAGAGAAATTAATATTTAAAAAATTGTGATTTTTTTTCAAAATTTTCAGTAAATTTTGGATTTTTTATAAATAAAGGTAAAATATATTGACTCAAATTTACCATTAACACAAAGTACAATGTGTCACAAGAAAACAATCGATGAATGGCTTGGATAAGTAAAAGCGTTCCAAAGTTATTACCACATGAAGTGACACATGTCAGATTTGCAAAATTAGGCCTGGTCAGGAAGGGGGTAAATGGCCCGGATGGGAAGTGGTTAAAAAGTATAAAGATTTTCTGCTACCTCACTTACTAACAGTGTTTGAACAAGCAGTATCACAGGATGGTTTGCCGGAATCCATGTTGGAAGCTATTATTATAGTAATGCCTAAACCTGGGAAGGATCCCACGTATCCAAAATCGTGTAGACCTATTTTACTATTGTGTACAGATATTAAATTACTGGCCGAGACCTTGGCTAATAGGCTGCTAAAGGTCACCCTGAATTTAGTACATGGTGACCAAACAGGGTTTATGCATGGCAAATCCATTGCAATCAATATTAGAAGGCTATACTTAAAGGGTTTCTGTCATCAGAATTTACCATAGTAAACCAAGTGTCATTTGCAATGCGCAAATGACACCTGATGACAGATATGTTTGTTTTATACTTTTCTGTAAAGTTGTTAGTGAGAAAAGTCCGTTTTTAAAATATGTAAATTAGCTCCCCTAGGTGCAGTAGGCGTGAACCCTGCACCTAGAAGCGGCCGTAATGCCTCCTCTTACCTCTCCTCCGTAGCGTTGATTGACAGGACCAGGCAGCCAGCTCTTTCGGCTCCCGGCCCTGTTTGAGTCCGAAATCCCGCGCCTGCGCATTGCGATCAGCAATCCGCGCATGCGCATTGAGCCGCCGGCCGCCCGGCCCCCGGCTTCCTCAATGCGCCCGCATTGCTGATCGCAATGCGCAGGCGCGGGATTTCGGACTCAAACAGGGCCGGGAGCCGAAAGAGCTGGCTGCCTGGCCCTGTCAATCAACGCTACGGAGGAGGGGTAAGAGGAGGCATTACGGCCGCTTCTAGGTGCAGGGTTCATGCCTACTGCACCTAGGGGAGCTAATTTACATATTTTAAAAACGGACTTTTCTCACTAACAACTTTACAGAAAAGTATAAAACAAAAAGATCTGTCATCAGGTGTCATTTGCGTATTGCAAATGACACTTGGTTTACTATGGTAAATTCTGATGACAGAAACCCTTTAAACTTGCAGATGTCCAAGGGGAGAGAGGGGGGCTGTGCCGTTCTTTCACTCGATGCTGCTAAAGCTTTCAACAGCGTCGAGTGGAAGTACAGTACTTGTGGGAAGTGCTGTCTGTTATGGGTTTTGGCCCTAGATTCCTGACATGGGTAAAATTGCTATATGCAAAACCGAGGGCCCATATAAGGACCAATGGACTATTATCAGATGCTTTTCCATTGGAACGAGGCACACGCCAAGGGTGTCCGTTATTGCCTCTTTTATTTGCATTGGCAATAGAACCTCTGGCACAGTTGATTCGCACAGACCAAAAAGTGACAGGATTTAAATACGGGACTATTGAAGAGAAAATTGCATTATATGCAGATGACATGCTGTTATTTCTGAGCCATATTAACAGATCTTTGCCATATGTAATGACCTTACTTAAGCAATTCGATACATACTCAGGACTTACCATCAATTGGGACAAGTCTGTGATGCTCACATTGTACCATGTGACGGCTCCCCTTTTGGATGAAATTGCGCCCCTACAGATAGCTGCTTCATTTAAATACTTGGGAGTGCAGATCTCAGCAAGACCCCAAGAATATATATATCTAAGAATCTTCTCCCATTAATTGAAAAGAGTGCCAAGAAAGTAGTGAGCAGGTGTAAATTACCGCTTTCCATTATTGGTAGAGCTAATTTAGTAAAAATGGTACTGATGCCACAATTTTTGTATATATTGCATAATAGCCCTATATGGATCCCTATGAAATATTTTTACAAAATCCAAAGCTTATATAGATCACTGATTTGGAGTAAACAATCCCCAAGAATAAGATTGGAAACTTTGCAAAGAGACAAGGATAATGGTGGGTTAGCAATTCCCAATCCATGGTTGTATTTTTTAGCAGCACAAGCTCAGCAATGTAAAGCTTGGGGATTACAGGGCGACTTGGGATCAGTGGGAATGCTAATCTCATACCTGATGGGAGGGAAACCCCCGGGATACATTCTGGAACTTGGCTCAGTAGTACGTCCTCCAGAAAACTAGGAAATAAAATAAAGGAAATAACTAAACTAACAGGATGTACCGCCTTAACTCCATTATGGCGTAATCCCACCCTTTCAGAACTGAGAACTCTGACGGATTTTGGATCATGGGAAAGTAAGGGGTGTAACTGGGTGTCGCAGCTCTATACTAATGGTGTATTTAAAAGCTTTGAGCAGCTGGGTACGGAGTTTGGCCTACCAAACTCACTTTTCTATCAATACTTACAGCTCAGGCACGCCCTGACTTCACAGGGCAAGACTTATGACCTATCCATACAAGCCTCAATGATTGCAGAACTAATAAGAAAGGGGGGAGGGACGAAAGGTATTATCTCCATTTTTTATAAACTACTACTCTCATTCTACTAAGACAGGTACCCACTGTTAGTAAAAGAGAAATGGTCTAGAGATGTTGGCCCACTGTCAGCTGAACAGTGGTCGGAAGTACTGTCCAGGGGACCATCCTTATTACGCGAAACACATAGACTATCTCAACTATATTTAATACATAGGGTCTACAGAACTCCCTCATTCCTATATAAATTAGGTATACGAGATACCTCCAATTGTCCGAAATGCGAACTACCAGATGCACATTTGATGCACATGTTTTGGGAATGTACCGCGATAGGTCTCTTTTGGCAAGCAGTGATGAACTTAATATATGATGTTTATAACATCAGACTTCAAGCAGATCCAAAAGTATGTTTATTAGGAATATTGCAGGACGACACTACAGAAGGTATTACCATAGGCATAAATAGAATACTCTATCAGACAAGGAAACTAATTGCTAAACACTAGATCTCCAGTAATGTTCCATCAAAAGGAGAACTTATAGCACGTATGAATATAGTGATTAGTTTAGAGAGAGGAATATACTATAAAAGAGGCACTCTTAAAAAGTTTGGGCCTACCCTCTAGACGTCTACTATCGCTCCAAATGAGGAGCAATATTACAGATCCATAACTTGACTGACATTACTAAGTTGGCTGTATCATGTACACTTACCTGAGATAACAACTACATGTGTGTTTTGGGATGGGAGAGAGATGGGAGAGATAAACACTCTGACATGTCACAATGCGGTTTGGGGGAGGGGCAAAGGGTTGGGTCCAGAATTATGTATGCAATTCATATTTGAAGTTTTCTGTACTTTGAATTATACGTGTTAAACATGTTGTACACAAATAATTGACCCTATTGTTTGTTTTTATGTCCGAAAGTGAAAATGAAAACAAAACACAATAAAAAAATATCTGATTAAAAAAAAAAAAGAGTATTGTTGGCTGAACCTGATGGTTTCGCTTGATCTGTTTGTTCTGGCAGCAGATAAGCACCTGCCAGAGGTGTCTGCCAGCAGTTTTATCCTCTCTTGCCATTGAAAATTTGGAAATTTGAATTTGAAAATTCATCTGTGAATGGGAGAGGTGTAAGGAATAGCTGTAGACCAACCGTTATTGAAGGTGAATGGACACCTTTAATAAAGGCTGTGGCCATTTAGATCTTCTGTGTTTTAGTTATTTAACTTTTTGAATATAATCATTTACCCATTAATGTATTTTTGCGTTCCGTGTGCCATTTGTTAACTCACTGAGCTTTGATCGGATTTATCCCATCCATTTGAAAGGCACCTAATGGTTTAACATTGGGCTGCTTGCTGACTAATGGGGAAGTGTCAGGTAAATGGTTACGCTGACTTTTGGCTAAATGTTAAAGGAGCTATTAATTAATAATATTTTGTGAAATATTATTAATTAATATTCATAAATAGGCGTAACCGGCTCTCGCTAGCTCCGCCTATTTATTTCCTTTATTCAATCCGTTCCCTGCACTATGTGTACTGAACTGTACTATGGCGGCTACACAAAAGACAATGTATACAGTATTTAAATAATAAAAAGATTTATTACAAAATACTAAAAGTCTACAGTCTACTAATTTAGACTATATCTATATATATTTATATTAGCGTATATAAATATATATACATATAGCCGCACAACAATGCAATAACACAACCTCAGTATAAAAACTCAACTACACTGCACAATCCCACATAATTCCACCCACAATACTAACTAAACACATACACACTCACACAGAAATACATATAATTACAGCAGTACCCTCCCAAGCCTACTACTAGCTGTCCCTAAAAGTGGTTACAGGGGTTATAGGGGAATGCAAGGGGTTATCTGCAGTGATAAGGCACTGCAGGGGTCAGGAGTTTGGGGATAATTAGGGGTAACAGGGAGTTCCAGGGGTACTTAGCCAGTCTCTGTTTCTGGAGGGGCTGCTTGGCTTCCTTCCTCTGTGGTGATGAGTCCCCTCTCCTTGTGGTGGTCCCAAAACTCCTCTGCTTAGTGGAGGTCAAAGCTCTTCTGGTGAAAAGCTTAGTGGAGGTCAAAGCTCTTCTGGTGAAAGCTTCTCCCAGTCCCCCAAATGCTGGACTATATATCTATCATAGGTAGGGGGGAAGGTGTGGACAGTCCATGCTATAAAAACAGGTTTAGCATGTCTGCACAAAATGACACCAGATATCAATCAGGTGTAATAAACCTTTACAATGCAAGGCTTTGGCCTGGAGGAGACCAACACCCGTGTTCATAGCAAGCCTTGCTGTGAACAGCTGATACCACAGGTCTGTGACAAATGGTAGATGATCTTATCAATCCTCTGTCCTTTGATGTGCCCGAGACTGTCATCAGGGTGGCGTCTCCCTCCTGCAAGTGCGCTGGTATGTGCCTCCAGGGGGATGCAGGGTGGAGGGTCAGTTTATATGTATATAGATAAATGCATATAAAAACTTCCTTCTACACCTACAGTGCTGAATGAAGGAATGGCCTATAAAGAAGCACTGTCACTTTTCAAATAATGAGCTTCTTACATGAAAACCCGGTCTCTCCGGTTCTAAGTTGTAGATGGTGCACTGCTCAGCGTAAAAGAAAGCAACAGCACTCATATTATCCAATATCCTCTGAAGAAGTAAGAACAGTGACACTCACCACTTCAAACCAATCTTCTTTATTAAGACATGGTCAGACGATGTGGAGGAGGACTCATTATCACAGGAGGAGATAATTTTGCTTTCATTTATGGGAAGAAGTACTCAAATGCCCATGTTAAGCTGACAATATACAGTACATAATGTCATTGTTGAATGAACACTCATTTAGTCAAGAGCTGTCTATCCCAATCCTCCAATGTATATGAAAGCTCAGCATGGTACAGGTAAAGTGAATGGGGGGGGGGGAGGAAAAAGCCACCACCAGGCACATCTGGCAGCTGTTTGTCTCCCTGTTGACAAAAGTATTGGGTAGGTGAAATCCAGCATACTCAATTCTCATCTTCTCTGAGATCAGTCATCGCGAAAGAGTCTGGAGGACACCATATACTGTACATCAGATAATTGAAATTCGTGGGTTCAACTGACATAGGCTACTTTCACATTAGCGTTTTTAAATTCCGGTATTGAGTTCCGTTATAGGGGCTCAATACCGGAAAAAAACGCTTCAGTTTTGTCCCCATTCATTGTCAATGGGGACAAAACTGAACTGAAGACAACGGAATGCTCCTGAAAGCATTCCGTTCCGTCTTCAGACCGGAGGACAAACCGCAGCATGCTGCGGTTTGCTCTCCGGTCCAGGCATCCGCACCAAGACGGATCCGGAATGACCCCCAATGCAAGTCAATGGGGACGGATCCGTTTGGTGTGGACACACCAGTAATCCGGATCTGTCCTCCATTGATTTCCAATGGGGGGTCATTCCGGATCCGGCATACATACACACAGACATACATACAAACAAACATACAGACATACATACAAACATACAGACATACATTACATACTCACATACTCCCGGGACGCCGCAGAACGTCTTCACGCGCCTCCTGCGCGCTGCGATGACATTTCCCCACTGCGCCCAGCAGAGGGCGCTGTGGGGAATCGTCATCACTGCGCGCAGGAGGCGCGTGAAGACGTTCTGCCGGCGTCCCGGAGTATGTGAGTATGTATGTATGTCTGTATGTATGTCTGTATGTTTGTTTGTATGTATGTCTGTGTCTTGTTTTAATGTGTGTCATGTGTGGGGCCGGAGCGCTGCTCCGGCTCCACACATGTATAGCGTTAGCACGGATCCGTTGGCACCCTTTAGGTGCCGGATCCGTGCTAACGCTAGTGTGAAAGTAGCCTTAGATATAATGTGTACAGCTAGCTTTAGACAAGGTGGCCCTCGTAGTGAGTAGGAACAATGATACGGCACCTACTGTAATTTGATTTTCAAGGTTCTCTTCTTTATTTGTTTAGGCTTAATACATTTCAGGCCATTTCAATTCCAACAACTTGTCTGTCTCAGTTTAACGTTTTGGCATAGTTTAATAAACATGTTAATGTAATTGTATGTTGTATATAACATCTGTTATGGTGCTGGGCTTTGGGCAGACATCTCTTAATCTTCATAGTTAAAGGGGGTTTTCCAGAATTTTCATATTGATGGCCTATCATCAGGATAGGTCATGAATATCTGATTGGTTGGGGTCCGACTTCCGGCAGTCCTGCTGATCAGCTGTACGGAGAGGTAGCGGCACTCCATGAGTGCCTATTCCCAGTTCATGTGACGGCACATTCATTGTTTGCATAGCCTTGGCACAGCTCAGTCCCATTCAAATAAATATGACTAAGGGGCAGCTCAGCTCACCAGAGCTCTGGTGAGCAATGTGGCTTCCTCAGACAGTTGATTGGTGGGGGAGCCAGGAGTTGGACCACTGGTGATCTCACATTTATGAATTATCCTAAGCATAGACCATCAATTTGAATATCCTAGAGAACCCCTTTCAGCTAGATATAGTTTACTTTTTATTGAATGTGAATAACATTTCAGAAATCAAATTCTGTATATATTCTAAAGATTTCAAGTTTTACAGCTTCACTAAATATTTACTTCATTTTTTGCCAGTGGACACAAAAGAACACAAGTAAAAGTATAGCTCTTTATAAAGTTTTCTTGTTTACTCATATCTAGCCACAAAAGAGGGATGACTAAGTTGTGTACTTGCAGCTAAATATACACTCGTACAAAGGAATCATTCAGAGGTTTCAAAATATGTCGAGAAGGTATCTTCAGGTAATCTGCTTAATATGGGGGAATCTTTCTAAACTGAAAAACAAAGCAACAGTGTGGCCATAACCGAAATATTTGCTTTCAGAAAGTTTACAAATAATCTGATTAAATCTTCAAAGCCAGACAATTATGGGACACAGACAAATAATGAATATGAGCAATTACGAAAAAGTAAATCCAACCACTAAAAACCCTCAAGGGCTTTGCTGTGAAATTGCTATGCTTAGTAAGTATATGCCCTTACGTAGCCCTGTTACGTCAATGCAGAGCAGTCATTCTTATGGATCTGTCTTACTAAATGCTTAAGAAACCTAGAATTTTAGCATATTTTCTTTGAGGATGCTGAGAAGGCTTTTAAGGACAATAATATAAAATAGATTCATTTAGTTTAACTACAGTATATTCTTCAACATGATAGAGTCAGCAAAGAGCAAAGAAGAAAGCAAGAGAGAAGTGGGGCCACATATGTGTGTAAAATTGGGCAGTTTGCAGACTACTGATAATCAGGTTTATACTGATGGATCAAAACCATATCAATACCATTGATACACTTTACAATACAGAATACCATGGTTGTTAAAAGGCTCAGAGATACTGTACAACTGCATTACTCTCCTATTGCAAACAAGGTGCTGCTACTATAGTAACATAGGCCAGAAAAAGAAGTAGGACAATTCATGTTATCATTTGCATTATTCTTGCTAATTGTCTCTAGATAACCAACCTTTCAAAAATGACAACAAGCACTACATGTGACAGTAATGCTTTCAGCATCTACATTTGCAGTGGAGCTCTGCCTTGGTAGTTCTGTCAGATTTGACAGCAAGAAATGTAGAGCATATAGATTGATAGAAATGCTAATGATATGCAAATGATAAAAATATAGAAACAAAAGATTCAAAACATCGATTTATTCAATATCGAGTATAAGCACCACGCACAGAAGTACATGCACTTACATGCTATACGTGCTTACGTGCATGCTATAAAGGAGGTTGTTAATGGTTGTCTGAGGAATGCTCTGCCACACTGAATGCACTTGGGCACACAAGGTATCAAAATCCGCTAGGTGTGCTGTATCTGGTAGTATGCCTGTGTTCCAACCTTTGCCCATTTAGCCATATTTGACTCTATCTCTCTGTGCAGGTCACATTAGGCAGCTTGACAAGGACAGTAAGAAGTTGAAATGTTGCATTCATCTTGGTGAATAAACCTTTTCAAATACTTCAAAGAAGACTAGAGAGTGCTGAGGCATTCTGTTTCTTCTGTTTGACCTGGGGCTTTCGGGCTACAGCCTAACACTGCTGGCACCGCCATTTATTGAATCCTGGAATAGCTCTATAAACTGTTAGTGCTGCTGCATCTTTACATTTAGGGTCTTCCAACCCAGTAAGGTGGCGACCTCCACATTTAGGGGAAGAATAAATGTGGAGGTGTCTGTGCCTCATGGCTTTGGAGTTGATAAGACAACTGTGCTTGCTTCTGGCTTTGAAGTCAAGGAGGTTGTCTTATCAGTGACAGCCAGTGGCGTACATAGAGAAGTAAGGGCCCCATAGCAAGGATTAAACCATGCCCCCCACACAGGACAGAGGGGTTTCCACCTAAACCCTTTTCAATGACCCTTGGATTGTGATGGCTAACCTCTGGGACTCCAGCTGTGGTAAAACTACAACTCCCAAGAGTTGCTTGGCAGTTCTCAGAACTCCATAAAATGAATGGAGCATGCTGGGAGTCGTAGTTTCACCACAGCTGGAGTGCTGGAGGTATCTATCACTGCCCTTGGGTCATTTTTTCCACTGCCTCATTTGCTAAAAGTTGTTCCTTTAGAGGGTAGAGTCCTGACCAAATTTTCACCGCCAGTAGAAGAGAGGATGATCCCAACTGGGCCTCCTCTTGACTTAGGCCCCAAAGCAGTCACATGGTCAGCCACTATGGTAGTTAAGCCTCTGGTGACAGCCTTTCCTCTATGTGTATACAGATATAGCTGTCAATCACTGATAGGACCTCCTCCTTGACTTCAAAGCCCTGAATGAACAGGAATTGAAATACAAATTATACTGAATCCTTTCACACAAAACTATATATCAATCTGTTTAGCTTCTACTGCTCTATACCATGCTGCCTGTTGATTATTATGCATTTTCATGGTGACAGGTTCCCTTTAAAATTGAATTTCTTGGTGACCCTTTAAATCCAGCATAAAAAGATGACCCCCCTCAATAAGTGCATTTTCTAATACCACTTAATATAAATGTAATACTTGTAAAGTGAGCCTATACATAAACCTACTGTAAATTATAATTTATTTATATCTGTACTAAGTTTAGATAATGACCCATAATGATCAATTCTAAAGAATTGATTACATGAATGTCTTGAAGCTATAGACTTTTTTATAGGAAATGAGTTAAATAAGGACAAGATGTGTTGTTAATGGCTGTGAATATTGTTGTCCGGCAGAGTATATGCCTCAAGAGAATGGGTGCAGTAGTTTTTAAAGTGATGTTTACAGAGGGCTGGGACTTGTTGTTCCAAAAAATGACATCATTCCGAGTTTGTAAAGCATTGAATTATAAGCTGACTTCTTCAGACAGGAAAAGGTCAAAAGAGAACAACCAGCAACTAAATATCTAAAATACATGGCAATAATATCTACAGAAAAATAATGGCTCCTGGATGTTTGTGATTGATTTAAAAAAATGTGGGGACAAAAATTCAAAAACAAGTTTGGAAACCTGCAAGACTGATAGCAAAAGTAGATTTGTGTCTCCTGTAGGAACCAAGTGCAGACATAACAAACTTACGATCCAAGAATTTGCTCCTTGTCCTAGGGAGCTTGTTTACTGATTATTTCTCAGTTGAGGCTAATAATGTCAAATTCAGGAATGCAGGTTAATATATTTGTACCACAGTGCAGAAAAATATAAAAAGACTATTGCATTTCCAAAATGCAAAAACATGATCTGCACTGGGCATTGCCTTCACTGGGCATATGTTGAGATCTCACTGAGCAACAGAGACCTCTTGCCTGTTTCGTACATCTTTATTTGAGGCACCTGAAACTGGTTTTCTCAACATGCTTAGTCTGGTGTTTGCTGGTAGGGTTTTTTTTTATTGTTATGCCTTTATATACCTTTAGTTATTGTTAGGGGGCTTTTTGATTGTTATGCCTATAAATACGTTTAGTTTATGTGGCTTTTTGTCTGGTATATTGAATGCTATGTGCAGTTGTTGAATCCAGAACCTTGAATCCTTGTCGAGTTGCTTTGAGTTCATCCCGGGTTTATGGTTCCACGTTCTGAGGGTAGGCTCACAGGTTTTATTTTGAATTTGGTGCTGAAAAGTGGGCCAAATTTGCACTGAAACAGCCTTCCATTGTTTTCAAGAATTTACAGGTCCATTCTTTTCCCAGTTACCACATGGACCCCTTGCAATGCTGCAGCGGAAGCTTGCTCATGGTTTAGCTCTGTTGAATGGGGCTAAAGCTCAAGCAGGTCCGCATGATAACCCATTGCAGAAACTGCAGCAAAGCAGAGGGATACACAGAGGATTTTGTCATGGACAAAATCCTCTTTGTGAATTTACCGTAATTATTGTCTGTATTTTAGCTGTCAGGGGTGTAGCTAGGCTTTCATGCACCAAGGGCTAGGATTCAGTATGACATTCCCCCCTGCACATACAGTACCACCCAGCTTTCTAAGATCAGAACAATATAATTTTTTTATTCTAAGCCATGCCAGTAATTACGCCCAATGCATAATTATACTCACCCATTATGGATGAATAGCTTAAAATGTAACTTTTAATAGTATTCTTACAAATATTTTTACGCCTGTTTTAGGTGTAAAAATAGTTGCAAGTACGCTATTTCAACTATTTAGTAGTGGCAAGTGCATGATGGGGGCTGGGACTCCAGCCCAACACATTTACACTTTTTACACATCTTTTATACTTAAAACAGGTGTGAAACTGGAGTAAACATTACTCCAGACGGGGGCCGAGTAGTTTTAACTCCAGGAGCACGGACTGCCGCAGGTGTGCCTGATTCAAAAATTAGGTTAATCCTCTGGCAGTGCAGAGGGGGAACAAAGATTGGCACAAAAAGCCAATATGTACACTTGATAAAATCTATTATAGGGTAAACAATGGTAACAATACACCTTGAGATAAATGAAAGAACCAACTGGTCCTACCGCATCCAGGATTTTACTGGCATGTCAACCTGATGTCCGCTGAAACCAGAGCAAGGTTACTGTGGTGATAGAGCAAAAAGAAAAACTACATAAACAAGGGATGGTAACTGCCCCCGTTAAATTCCTAGGATGGGGTTCTGTGCTAGCCCTGTAAGACCTAGCCGTCCGAATGGTCCACAAGGTAATCTAGAGCATTGCTTTCCCCTTAGTGCTCCCACACAGTAGTAATGCCTACATTCTGTCCCCTCAAACAGGGGCGTAGCTATAGGGGAAGCAGGGGAAGCAGCTGCTTTGGGGCCCAGACCCACAAGGGGGCCCCTCAAGAGGGAGACTAAAAGATTTTATTGTCAGGGCCCCCTCAACAGTATTATACAATGACATTATATACAGTGACACTATAGGAAACGGATGGAGCGGTTGTCAGGCCTTGTCTGAGAGAGCTCAATCTTGACTAGCCACAAGAGTGAGGGTTGCATGTGAGTTGGGGGTTGCGAAGAAGTTTCTGGGGGCGGCCCTGTTCAAAAATTTGCTGTGGGGCCCAGTTAGTTGTAGTTACGCCACTGCCCTCAAACTAGTAATATCCACATTGTGCCCCCTCATGGTAGTTATGCCATCATTGTGCCCTCTCACAGGAGCAATATCCACATTGTGCCCCCTCACAGTAGTAATGCTCACATTGTACCCCTCACAGTAGTAATATCCACATTGTGCCCCCTCCCATTAGTTATGTCCACATTGTGTCCCTCACAATAGCAATGCCCATGTGTGCCTTTCACAGTAGTAATACCCACATTGTGCCCCCTCTCAGTAGTTATGCCTACACTGTGCCTCCTTTACAGTAGTTATGTCCACATTGTGCACCCTCACAGTAGTTATTACCACATTGTGTTCCTTTCACAGTAGTAATGCCCACATGGTGCCCCCTCACTGTAATTAGCCTAAAGGGGTCCCCTCACAGTAGTAAGCTATGGTATGACAAGGTAATCTAGAACATTGCTTTCCCCTTAGTGCTACCACACAGTAGAAATGCCCACATTGTGTCCCCTTACAGTAGTAGTGCCCACATTGTGCCCCCTCACAGTAGTTATTTCCAAATTGTGCCCCCGCACAGTAGAATATATAATACTGGGGACATTACTGTGAGAACTACTGGGGGTCAGTAAACATACTGGACACACTACGGAGGGGAGGGGGCATTGTAAATACTGGAGGCACTACAGGAGGCCATTATAAATACTGGGAGCACTATAGGGGGCCATTAAAAATACTGGTATTATTACAGGGTGCTATTCTAAATACTGGGGTTACTACAAGGGGCAATTATAAATACTGGGACATTAAATACTGGGGAACTACAGGGAACCTTATAAATACTGGGGGCACTACAGAAGGTCATTATAAATACTGGGTCTACTACGGAGGGTCATCATAAATACTGGGGCTACTATAGGGGGTAATTATAAATACTGGAGGTACTACAGAGGGCCATTATAAATACTGGGGGCACTACAGGGGGCAATATTAATATGGAGGCATTATATCTACTGGAGATTCTGTGGGGTCATTATTATTAATACTCATATACACAATATGAAGGACACTAGTACTAAAAGAGGCACTCTCAAGGAGCATTATCACTATATGGGCCACTATTACTAATGATGACACTCTGGGAAAGAATTATTACTATTGGAAGGACTTTTGGGAGCACTTTGTATGGCAATGTTATTTCATATAGTATTTGGGGGTATTTGGGAGCACATGGATACTGTATTTGGGGGTAGCCTAAGATGTCTGTCTTGCAAACTCTGCAGACAAAATGTGGCTGAAATAATTCTTCATGATGGTCTGGTCAGAATGGAGAAGATGAGGAAAGAGAACTTCTGCAGCAGAGGAGACATCACTGCATATAAGAGGTATGTAGGGCTGTCGCAGTAGGGCTGGGAGGGAGTGGTTGGATTAAGAATTTGGCTCCAGGGAACCATTTCACTTTTCACCTCAGGCAGCAGAAAGCTAGAATATGCCTTGGCCAAATCTTTCAACTTTCAACGCAGATACAGTTGTGGACAAACAGGGAACCACTGCCGGGAATAGAGATTCCTGGCTATACTGATTAGGGCCACCAGACATAACTTTGCCTGCGGCACCAGAAATGCTAAGCCCGCCTCTGTTTAATTGTTCCTCTTTATGTCTACAGAGTGAACAATTTTACGTTTAATTTTATAGCATTGCGAAAGAAAGCAAATACAGGGGAATTGTCTCCAGCTTTCTCCAGCAATGCTTTGGAGAATGTTTTTGGATGTAGTATTTTGGCCTTTACCTATGTAGAGCTGTCTATTGTTGATAATATCCCAATATTTCACATGAGACGCAATGTTCCCATAAATAGGACCAGAACATACTAGTAGGACTTGCAGAGAACACTGACTTTTCTATATGCTCTAATGCAGAGTAGTCATTTATTTAACATTACCTATAACCATAGCTGTGACATTCATTTGGGTGACACAGTAACTCTTGGCCTGTAGTATCCCCCTAGACAGCTGACATAAATATTTGCTTATATTAATTAGTACTATAACCTATTGTGTGTACTACTTGTGCTAGTGCTAAACTAAAGCTCTATGGTCATTAAGCTGGACAGGTGGCAAAACGTTGCGTTACAAGTCAGTATGATGGATAATCACTATAGTAAAAAGCCAAGTAATTACACTACTCCAAGTGTGTGTTTTGCAAACTGCTGAGTTTAATAAATGGACCCCATGGAATAAATTTGGGTGATGGAGGTGACCTCTACTATGTAAAGAAACAAAGCTGAGACCTTAAGAAAAGCAGCTGTGTTGTGAAAAGAGCCATCTCCTTGAGAGAGGTAGGAAAGAAATAATCTGTTCTTGAAGGGCCTTCCTAGGCTAACGCATCTTGTAAATTGAGATGGGAGAATGGAAAGCATACTATTACTTCTATATATTTCAGCTCCGGAAAACACTTAAAGGAAATCAACAAATGGTTTTATGAAACCTGAGTGACTTAATGGATAATTTAACATGTCCCATTTATCATAAATCACTATGGAACAATTACTTGTATTTACCATATGGTGAAAATCATGAAAGAGACAAGACCTGCTTCCAACTGCCTTTGACTTCAACTTCTTTTTATTTGCTGATGTGTAAGGATGCTGTTTGCTTTTAATTACTTCTCTGTTTTTACATTAATGTGAAGATTGTTCTTTGGGAAATTTTATTTGTAGCTTGTCCTCTTCCCATGTTTATTTTGCAGGAACATTCCATATACTAAATAAACTTATCAAACTGAGTCTGCCTTCTATTGTCTATTTTATAGCGACAATTAAAACTTAGCTTTTATTCATTTTAAATCAGGAACAAAGTGTATAATCTCAGTCTATTAAGAAGGAGGGTATATGCACTAGTTGCTTGTGTATAAACAGGTTTAGACAGGGTTCCTATATATCTGAGTGGGGGCTGGGAGGTCGTATTTTTCTTCATAGCTTGCTCAAGATAACAGATGCATCAGGTTACCCTAGCAGTACATTAAGGGCAAATGCTCCATCCTAATAATTCTGTCCCTTACAGTCTCTAGTCTGCAGTGGGGAAAGCTCTATGTTGGCCGTAGTTGGAGCACTCGCCCTGAGAAGGGCGACCCCCAGCCGCTGGAACCTGGGACCTGTCTAAAAAACCCTTCCTATCAAACTACCCAAGTGTCATCCTCAACGCGTTTCTCCTAAAGCTAGGATCATCAGGAGGTTTTGCAACACAGTGGCAGCATAACATCTCAAAATGGCAGTGGCAAAGAAACAACTGAAGTACCTGGTTTAACCCTTTCTACCCCGGAGGTTTTTTCGGTTCTGCATTTTCGTTTTGCGCTCCCTGCCTTCAAACAGCCATAACTGTTTTATTTTTCTGTTCACATAGCTGTATGAGGGCTTGTTTTTTGCGGGACAAGTTGTACTTTCCAATGCCACCATTTAATATTGCATATGGTGTAGTGGGAAGCGGGAAAAAAATTCCAAATGGGGTGAAATTGCAAGAAAACCGCTATTCCGCTACAGTTCTACGGGTTTCTTATTTATAGCGTTCGATGTGCATTAAAACTGACCAGTTACTTTCATTCTACTGGTCAGTACGAATCCGGCAAAGTTGCCCTTTTTTTTTTGTTTTTTTCTTGTCATATCTTGACCCCTATAACTTTTTGATATTTATGTGTACAGAGCTGTATGGGGGCTCATTTTTTGCGGGGCGGTCTGAAGTTTTTATTGATACCATTCTGGGGTGTGTATGACTTTTTGATCATTTTTTATTTAATTTTTTTTAGAAAAAAAAAGCGACAAAAAATGGCGAATCGCCATTTGGACACTTTTTTCCGCCACACAATTCGCCGTATTGAAATTTTTTTTTTATATTTTAAAAGTATGGGCGTTTTCGGTCACGGTGATATCCATGATGTCTATATTTATTGTTATTTAGGTATTTAATTTTTACTTATACGGAAAGGGGGGTGATTTGAACTTTTATATCTTTTTTATTTTTTATATATTTTTTAAATTTTTTTTAATTTTTCTGTGATTATTTTAAAGCTCAAATATCATCTGATCTATTGTGTTTTGTTTTTTTTCTTTATGAGCAATCATGGATTTACTAGATGCAGTTAAATCCATGAATTGCTCATTTCTTATCCTGGCCTGCCATCTAGTGGCCAGAATAAGAATTGCAGTTTGAAAACTGTAATCCTCACCAGCGAGGATTACAGTTTTCAAATGGTGTACAGACACCCCGATTGGCCAATCGGGGCGTCTGTACACCACCCGGAAGCGTAGGCTTCCAGGTTCAGATGCATCTTGATGCCGTGATCACGTGTGATCACGGCATCAGTAACGCCCTGGAAGTCGCCGACGACGAAGGTGAGAAGCGGCAAGTCTCTGCTGTTAGAAACAGCAGACACTTGCCGGCCATGACGCCCGCCGCACCCGCGAGCGGGCGTCATGTCCCCGCACCGCCCGAGCGCCGTACATGTACGGCGCCGGTCGGGAAGGGGTTAAATAGTCAACGCTCCTCCTCTCAGCAGCAGCGTCATTATCAACGTCAGCTGAGTGATTCTAAGCAGTGAAGCATAGCTTCATTCCTCTGCTTCTCACTCCTGACATACCAGGATGTGACGTCTGGTGAGGGGGCGTGTTAGTTGCTATGGGGACTAAGCAGCGCGTCCCCGGCTGTTTACTTGTCTTAACTCTTTGCAGTCATAGGAAAAGTTCAAGTCCTCTTCACTAGATAGATTCCAGAAACACAGTCTAAATCTCAGTCTTTACACAGTGCTTTAGCTATATGAGAACATTAATTTATATTAGTCTATATAGATAAAGATATAGGGTGAGGAGTGTATGATTTACAGAGTCCTGTAGGTAAAGGTGCCGATACATTATTTGATATTTATATGTCTTCAGCTCCTACCAGGGGCAAACATCCTTGTTATTGTACAGTTAGAAAGGGCCTAAATGATAAATATTCATTCAGGCCCTCCGGTGTTACAGCTTTGAGTTTATATATCCATCTCGACTCTGCTTTCAGGATAATATTATCCCAGTCACCTCCCCGCTGGGGGTGCGGAATGTGTTGTATGCCTATAAATTTTTTTATAAAAACATTCCATATACTGTTTTGCAGAGAAGGAAAACAATGCAAAGATTTGAAATGATGAACCAGAAGCATATGGTGTACTTTGACATGCGTGCTTAGGACTCAACTGTAAAAGGTTTACGTTAGAGATAGAGTAAATCTTCCGAATCGATTCTATCCAAACCAAATTGTAAGAGATAGAGAGACAATGCCCCTCTGGGTTTCTGGGTAAGATATTCAAATTAGCTTTCCTAAGCCTATTTGATGCCAGCAGATGTGCTAATTTTCATATGTTTTCCCAGAAAACCAGAAGAACATTGACTGGCTTATGATACTCCTCATGCATACTCAACACCCTCCATAAGAAGAAAGAAACTCCAACCAAGGCCTCTCAGACATCCAAGCAAAGTTCCTTTGCTCGGCTTTGCTAAAGGCTAATTACCAAAAAAGGCATCAGTTCCTGGTATGAGACACTCTGTTTTAATTTTCTTTTGGAAAAAGAGAGTACATAGCTTGCATGACTATTTTCCACATAAGCATCTTATTATGAAAAAGCACTGTTTGAACAGTTTGAGGTTATGACCAAAACTTAGTGGATAAGAAAAAGGGGAAAATTCATATATCTATCAGAAAAGCCAGAAGGGCATTGTCTGTCCTACAATGTTCCTCACACATACTATGCATACTAGGAACTCTCAATAATGACAACAAGTACAACCTAGGCAATGCACATGTGTATATCTTGCCGAGAAACTGAGAGTAGCCTACTAGGCTTGATTCATGTTATGTGTTGCAGTTTGCTTATTTTCATCATACTATGCCACTGCCTAATGATTCTGTACTATAAATGTATCTATTATATGAAAGTTACTAGCAGTTGTTATTGGAAACTGCTTTGGGGATGTGTCCATATCCTTTTGAGGTGCATGTGAAGATGCAAGACCCCTACAAGTTTTACCCCCAAGGCCTGTTTCACAGAACCTGTTCTGTTTAGTCCTAATGCATTCTGAATGGAAAAAGATCTGTTCTGGATGCATTATTATTAGAGATGAGCACTAAAATGCTCGGGTGCTCGTTATTCGAGTCTAACTTTTCCCGATGCTCTTGTGCTCGTTTCGAACAACGAACCCCATTGAAGTCAATGGGAGACTCGAGCATTTTTTGCAGGGGACCAAGGCTCTGCCTAGGGAAGGCTGGGTGAAAACCTGGAAACCTCAGAAAATGATGGAAACACCACGGAAATGGACAGGAAACAGCAGGGGCAGCATGCATGGATGCCTCTGAGGCTGCCTAATCCCACCATTACCCCAAATTCTCCTAGTGGGGCATGTGTGGTATTGATTCTTCTCAGTTTAAAACCGTATACGTCCCCTATCTTGGGACCATATATTTCATGGATTTTTCGAACACGGAAAAGGAAAAAGAGCTTGCTCTGGCCAGGGGAGTGTCTTTCCTACTGCAGCTAAGGGGACGTGTCCATGCTCTGCCTATCACAGGTCAAGAGGCAATTAAAAGAAGAACCAAAAAAAAAATCAGTACAATATCTAATACGTCCCCTATCCAGGTAAATTGTTTGGAGAGAGGGCCTGTAGGTGGGGGGCAGGCTGGGGGGAAGGAGGTTGAGCTGGAAGAGCCAGAGGAGTGCCCCCTGGGCTAGCGCGTGTGGTGGTGACAACACCCGGATGGATTTGGAAAAACTGTAGCATCAACCGGTATGGTATGTATTCTTCTGAGTTTAATACCGTATACGGCACCTATACGGAAAAATAGTTTGGAGAGAGAGAAAGATAGGAAAAGACGTACATTGTTTGGAGAGAGGGCCTGTAGGTGGGGGGGCAGGCTGGGGGGGAAGGAGGTTGAGCTGGAAGAGCCAGAAGAGTGCCCCCTGGGCTAGCGTGTGTGGTGGTGACAACAGCCGGATGGAGTTAGAATGACGACGCAGGACCCCAACTTAAAAATTTAGCATCAACTGGTACAATCGTAAATTATGAGATTGATCAAGTGTGGTATGTCTTCTATGTATACTACTCAGTTTAATACGGTATATGGCAGCTATCCGGAAAAATAGTTTGGAGAGAGAGAAAGATAGGAAAAAGACGTAAATTGTTTGGAGAGAGGGCCAGTAGGTGGGGGGGCAGGCTGGGGGGAAGGAGGTTTCGCTGGAAGAGCCAGAGGAGTGCCCCCTGGGCTAGCGTGTGTGGTGGTGACAACAGCCGGATGTAGTTAGAATGACGACGCAGGACCCCAACTTAAAAAATTTAGCATCAACCGGTACAATTGTCAATTATGAGCTCGATCAAGTGTGGCATGACTTTTTAGATGGAGATTGCATGTGGTCACGTACTCCCTGGAACCCCATAGTCACACCTTCTCTGATGTGCTACCCCAGAACATTCTCTGCCCCAATTCGCAAGACCTTTTGCAGTCTCATTGTGCTGACAGTGGGGATTTACCAGTGTTGTCTGAGGAGGTGGTGGACAATGGCGAGACACAGGTGTCGGGGGGTGAGGTAGTTGAAAGTGAAGCAAGTTACATTGTGGACTCCTTGGGGGGACTTTCTCATGATGGGACAGATTCAATTGTGTTTAGAAAGGCTGATGGGCTTCCGTCAGCACTGTGTGTATAGAACCCCATGGCCTTTCATAAAAAATAGTCTGGCGATGACCCCAAGGCAATTTTCAGGGACACGGTAATGGTGACCCACTTAAAAATGCTGCCTGACAACCTGGCGGTTAACCCCTAATTGTCTGTCTTTCAATACGATTGCAGTGTAAAGCATGGTGGTGAGCCTCAGTAATAGGATTGCAGTGTAAAGCATTGTGGTGAGCCTCAGTATAACTTTTTGGATGGAGATTGCATGTGGTCACGTACTCCCTGGAACCCCATAGTCACCCCTTCTCTGATGTGCTACCCCAGAACATTCTCTGCCCCAATTCGCAAGACCTTTTGCAGTCTCATTGTGCTGACAGTGGGGATTTACCAGTGTTGTCTGAGGAGGTGGTGGACAATGGCTAGACACAGGTGTCGGGGGGTGAGGTAGTTGTATGGGAAGCAAGTTACAGTGGGGACTCCTTGGGGGGACTTTCTCATGATGGGACAGATTCAACTTGGGTGGATCAGGCACAGGAACAGATCAATTTTTTTTTTGTGTTAAATTAACTTTTATTTAGCACAAATAACCACAGAGATATTTATTCGTTATCTTCGCTGCGCAGTCTGGCGTTGGGGTTCGTCACTTTGATGGCGAGCTGTGCCGCTCTCTCCACAATAGTCTTTAGGTTCTTTGAGGAGACGTTGTCGGCGATTTCTGCACAGAAGGACTTGTTGCTCATCAACAGAACCTCGAGCTCCTTGACATTGTGGACCAGGAATTTGCGGAACCCTGTGGGCAGCATGTGTTTGTTCTACTTGTTGCTACCGTACCCAATGTTGGGCAATATAGATACGCAGGTAATATTATTTTTCACACCTATCCCAAAAAGAAATTTACACAGTTTGCGCAAATAAAACTGGAAACTGGAACTGGAGAGAGGGCCTGTAGGTGGACCTCCGTAAAAATTGTTTGGAGAGAGGACCTGTAGGTGGACCTCCGGAAAAATTGTTTGGAGAGAGGGCTTGTAGGTGGACCTCTGGAAAAATTGTTTGGAGAGAGGGCCTGTAGGTGGACCTCCGGAAAAATTGTTTGGAGAGAGGGCCTGTAGGTGGACCTCCGGAAAAATTGTTTGGAGAGAGGGCCTGTAGGTGGACCTCCGGAAAAATTGTTTGGAGAGAGGGCCTGTAGGTGGACCTCCGGAAAAATTGTTTGAAGAGAGGGCCTGTAGGGGGCCCTCCTGAAAAATTGTGCTAAAAGAGTGCCAGTTGGACCTCTGAAAAATGGCGTTTTTTTGGTCAGCGTTAGGCAAAGACGATATGGAGGAGGAGTAGGAGGAGTAGAGAAGAGGAATCGGATACATAAGTAATGTTAATCTTTAGCTGCTTTCCCCCGGAGGAGATTTGAGTTCCGGTGAAATCCAGGCTTTGTTCATTTTAATAAGCGTCAGCCTGTCAGCGCTGTCAGTTGACAGCCGTGACAGGCTTATCGGTGATGACGCCACCAGCTGCACTGAATACCTGCTCTGACAGCACGCTAGCGGCAGGGCAGGCCAGCACCTCCAAGGCGTACAGCGCCAGTTCAGGCCACGTGTCCAGCTTTGAAACCCAGTAGTTGTATGGAGCAGAGTGATCGCTACGGACGTTGGTATGGTCAGCTAGGGACTCCCTCACCATCTTTCTGTACAGCTCCCCCTTACTCTGCCTAGACTGGGGACAGGTGACAGTGTCTTGCTGGGGTGACATAAAAGTGGCAAAGGCCTTGGAGAGCGTCCCCCTGCCAGTGCTGGACAAGCTGCCTGCTCGCCTACTCTCCCCCGCTACTTGGCCCACAGAACCATGCCCTCTGCCGCTAGCGGCGTCAGATGGGAAGAATTGTTTCAGCTTGTGCACCAGGGCCTGTTGATATCTATTCACTCTCATACTCCTTTCCTCTGCAGGGATGAGAGTGGAAAGATTCTGCTTGTACCGTGGGTCCAGGAGAGTGAACACCCAGTAATCGGTGTTTGAAAAAATTCTTCTAACGCGAGGGTCACGGTATAGGCAGCCTAACATGAAGTCTGACATGTGCGCCAGAGTCCCAACACGCAAGAATTCCCTCTCCTCACTGGCCTGACTCTGCATTTCCTCCTCCTCTTCAGCCCATACACGCTCAAGAGTTAAGGACTGAGCACTGGTACCCTCTACTGTCTCGCCGACATTCTCCTCCTCTTCCTCCTCATCCTCATCCCCCTCCTCCGATACGCGCTGAGAAACAGACTGGAGGGTGCTCTGGCTATCAAGCGACGTATCTTCCTCCACCGTCTCTTGTGACAAATGCAAAGCATCCGACTTGATGCTGAGCAGTGAGTTTTTCAACAGGCAAAGCAGCGGGATGGTGAGGCTGATAATGGCGGCATCGCCGCTGACCATCTGTGTTGACTCCTCAAAGGTGCTCAACACCTGGCAGATATCAGACATCCACGTCCACTCCTCATTGTAGACTTGAGGAATCTGACTGACCTGACTACCAGTTCTGGTGGAAGTTGACATCTGGCAGTCTACAATCGCTCTGCGCTGCTGGTAAACTCTGGATAACATGTTTAATGTCGAATTCCATCTCGTGGGCACGTCGCACAACAGTCGGTGAGCAGGCAGTTGTAGACGGCGCTGCGCTGCCCTGAGAGTGGCAGCATCTGTGGTCGACTTGCGGAAATGCGCACAGATGCGGCGCACCTTGGTGAGCAAATCAGACAGATTGGGGTATGTCTTGAGGAACCGCTGAACTATGAGATTGAACACGTGGGCCAGGCATGGCACATGTGTCAGTCTGCCGAGTTGCAGAGCCGCCACCAGGTTACGCCTGTTGTCACACACAACCATGCCTGGCATGAGGTTCAGCGGTGCCAGCCACACATCGGTCTGCGCCGTGATGCCCTGTAACAGCTCTTGGGCGGTGTGCCTTTTGTCACCTAAGCTCAGCAATTTGAGCACCGCCTGCTGGCGCTTACCCACGGCACTGCTGCTGCGCCTAGAGCCACCGACTGAAGGCACCGTGCCAACGGATGGTAATTCGGTGGAGGAGGAGGAAGGGTCGGAGGAGGAGGAGGCATAGTACGTCTGAGAGACCGTGACCGAGGTAGGCCCCGCAATCCTTGGTGTGGGCAGTACATGAGCGGCCCCAGGGTCATTCTCTGTCCCAGCTTCCACCAAGTTAACCCAATGTGCCGTCAGTGAGATATAGTGTCCCTGCCCGGCAGCACTTGTCCACGTGTCCGTGGTTAGGTGGACCTTCTCAGAAACAGCGTTGGTCAGGGCACGGATGATGTTCTGTGACACATGCTGGTGTAGGGCTGGGACGGCACATCGAGAAAAATAGTGGCGGCTGGGGACCGAATACCGAGGGGCAGCCACCGCCATGAGATTGCGAAAGGCCTCGGTCTCTACCAGCCTATAGGGCAGCATCTCCAGGCTAAGCAATTTGGAGATGTGGACGTTGAGGGCTTGGGGATGTGGGTGGGTGGAACTGTATTTCCTCTTGCGCTCCAGCGTCTGCTGTAAAGACAGCTGAACGCTGTGCTGGGACACATTGGTGGACACTGTGGAGGATCGTGGAGGCGAAGGTGTGGTTTTCCGGCGGGAGGCGCTCGTGCCGGGGTCCTGGGCATGGGGTTGACTAGCAGAGGCAGCGAGTGACGCAGGGGGTTAACTAGCAGAGGCAGCGAGTGACACAGGGGAAGGAGCAGTGGTGTGACCCGCAGGAGGTGGTGAACGGCCTTGGTTCCATTGAGTGGGGTGTTTAGCACTCATATGCCTGCGCATGCTGGTGGTGGTTAGGCTAGTAGTGGTGGCACCCCTGCTGATCCTGGTGTGGCACAGGTTGCACACCACAGTCCGTCGGTCATCCTCACTTTCTTTAAAGAACCTCCAGACTTGCGAACATCTAGGCCTCGCCACGGGAGCTTCACTATGTCAAACAGTTGCTGCTGATGCACCAGCTCTGGCCCTGCTTCTCCCTCTGGCCACACCACTGCCTCTTACAACCTGTTCTGGTGCAGCACTCAACCCAGCTGTGGTCAGTCAGCTCGTCATCCTCCGATTCCTCAGTCTGCTCCCCCCTCGGACTTCCTGCCCTGACAACAACTTCACCACTGTCTGACAACTGTGTCTCCTCATCGTCCGACACCTCTTTACAAACTTCTTCCACTAAGTCAACATTGTCATCATCATCATCATCATCACCCACAGACTGCGACAGTTGGAAAACTTGGGCATCGGGAACGAGGTCAGCAGCAACCTGAGAAGTGGTTTGTGACTCTGGGAAGGGTCCAGAAAACAGTTCCTGAGAGTATGCCAGATCGCATTCCAAATTTTCCTGGGAGGGGGCAGACTGGGGGGAAGGAGTTTGAGGTGGAGGAGCCAGAGGAGTGCTCCCTTGGGTGACGTGGGTGGACTGCGTGGAAGACTGACTGGTGGACAAATTACTTGAAGCATTGTCCGCAATCCACGACATCAGCTGTTCGCACTGTTGTGGTTTCAACAGTCTTATACCACGTGTCCCTGTAAGTTCAGACATGAAGCTAAGGAGTCTAGCTCTGCGGCGTTCCCCTGCTCCCTCATCAGCAGGTACTGTCTCACCCTGCCCAGGACCACGGCCTCTGCCCCCTGCAGTAATTGAATGTCCACGCCCACGCTCACGCCCTCGTCCTCGACCCTTAGCCCTGGGGTTCAACATTTTCTGTATATAAGTGTATTATATAAAAAATAAATGGGCCTGGTGTACTGAAACCCACAAACTTGTTCAGTCTGGTTTAATTAAGTGACGTAAAGAAAGTGTCACCTGGACAGAAAATACGGATTGGCGTGAGTGGACAGCTGAACTGTGACACACAGAATGGTTCCACACTGCTGTGTGAAAAGGATTTGTATCACTGAGCTAAAACAACAAAAAAACTATTTTTTTTATATATTTTTTTATATTTTTTTTGTAGTTTTTTTTTTTTTTGGAATGTGACGTGCAGAAACTATCGTAGAGCTAACTGACACCCTACTGACGGTGGCTATTTAGACTGCGACCCAGACAAATGTCGCACAGAGATTTTTGGGATCAAGCTATATACGTGACAGGCAGCAAAAGACTTGGTTGTATTAAGTGACGTACAGAAAGTGTCACCTGGACAGAAAATACGAATTGGAGTGAGTAGACAGCTGAACTGTGACACACAGAATGGTTCCACACTGCTGTGTGAAATGGATTTGTATCACTGAGCTAAAACAACAAAAAAACTATTTTTTTTATATATTTTTTTAATATATTTTTTTGTAGTTTTGTTTTTTTTGGAACGTGACGTGCAGAAACTATTGTAGAGTTAACTGACACCCTACTGACGGTGGCTATTTAGACTGCGACCCAGACAAATGTCGCACAGAGATTTTTGGGATCAAGCTATATACGTGACAGGCAGCAAAAGACTTGGTTGTATTAAGTGACGTACAGAAAGTGTCACCTGGACAGAAAATACGAATTGGCGTGAGTGGACAGCTGAACTGTGACACACAGAATGGTTCCACAGTGCTGTGTGCAATGGATTTGTATCACTGAGATATAACAATTAAAAAAAAAAAGGGGGTTATATATGGCGATAGCTGCACTACTAGTGCCAGCCAGCCAGCCCAGCCAGGAGGCAAAAAAAAATGTCTTGTAGCCCTTAGAAGGGCTGTTGGGTTCTTTGTGGGTGATTCCTGCCTAACAGAGAACTAAATGCAGGCCCTAACACTCTCCCTGAAACGCAGCAGCTCTATCCCTAACGACATCCAGACGGCATCTGAGCCGAGCACCGCGGCCAGTCACTAGTATATTCCAGGGTCACCTGATCAGGCCAGCCAACCCCTGCTATCGACATGTAAGGGCCCCACGTGATGCTGGGTGTACCGCAGAGTCTCCTGGCTTGTGATTGGCTGAGTTTATAGGCGCCAAAAAAGCACGATGCGGAAGTTGCCATTTCCTCGAGCATGGAGAGATACTCGTCCGAGCAGCGAGCACTTACGAGTACCCTAATACTCGAACGAGCACCAAGCTCGGACGAGTATGCTCGCTCATCTCTAATCATTATGCCTTCTGTTCCATCAGAATTCGGTTTTGTGACCAGACTGCAAGCTGCAGTTTGTGTCTGGTCATTGAAACGGAACAAACCGAATCCGTCACTAAAAACAATGTAAGTTAATGGTGATGGATCTGGTTTTTAGGAGCCTAAAAAACTGGATCAGTCACCCATTGACTTTCAGTGTATGTAGTGACGGATACAGTTTGTTCAGTCTTGATTTCACACAACTGCATCCTAACGAATCGAATGCATACTGATGTGCAAAATCAAAATGGATTTGTTTAATTCTGGTTTTGAGATCCTCAGCCAGATCTGAAAACTGGAATTAGCAATGCAAGTGTGAAGCAGGCCTAAGTTTAGCCATCCATCTAAACCAACTGTAAAGCAATAGGATCTCTCCCTGCCATGACTTTAGCTTGTGAGATTCTGTGCGGATTTATGTTATATCACTGTTCAATTAGGTCAGACAATTTATACTGACCAGGTATAATAAAAACTATCACTGAAAAGCCTAGTCCATAAAACTTAACTTGTAATAATGACAAAGTTAAAATTATTTCAAGTATAAAAACTGAATTGGGCTACTTTCACACCAGCATTTTTGCTGGATCCGGCAGGGATCAGCAAAAACGCTTCTATCACGATAATACAACCTCCTGCATCTATTATGAACGGATCCGGTTGTATTATCTTTAACATAGCAATGACGGATCCGGCATGATCACCATTGAAAGTATATGGGGGACGGATCAGTTTTCTATTGTGTCAGAGAAAACTGATCCATCTCTATTGACTTACATTGTGAGTAGAGATGAGCGAGTAGTGAAATATTCGAAAGTTCGAAATTCGATTCGAATAGACCGCGAAATTCGACTATTCGACCGAATATCGAATCCCATTAAAGTCTATGGGAAAAAAATGCTCGCCACTTGGAAATCTCAATTCGACCACTTGGAGGTCACCAAGTCCACCCTGAAACCTCAGAAAAGGATGCCAACACTGCTGGAATGCAACTGGGACAGCAGGG
>ONZH01002534.1:0-25275 GCA_900303285.1 Rhinella marina
TTGTTAGGCAGGTACTGCCGGAATTTTACCCTCCCCTTGAAATGCAACAGGGACTCATCTATACAGATGTTTTCTTCTGGGGTGTACACTTCAGAAAACTTGGCGCTGAAGTGGTCAAGGAGGGGTCTAATTTTGAAAAGCCGATCAAATGTTGGGTCATTTTTGGGGAGGACACTGTGCATTATCATTATAATGCAAAAATTTCAGAATAGAATCAAATCGATTCCAGACCATGGCACTACGGAATACTAGAGTGTGGTACAAGACATCCACACTCCAATACTGTCTCATTTCTGGTTTTTTAACAAGCCCCATGTGCAGCACCAGCCCCCATAAAATCTTCATTTCCGCTGCTGTTACTGGGATCCAACCAAGGGGTCTTGCGTATGGTGACGTGGGGTTCTGGGTAATGAACTGCTGGGCGTACAAATTAGTTTGGGCCACGATAAGATTTACTAAATCGTCACTGAAAAAGATTTTGAAAAAATCAATTTCGGTGAAGCCCGCGCAGTCAATTTGAATTCCAGAGTTTCCCACAAACTCTGTAATTTGGGGCTGATAAACGTCAGGGGGTGGGGTCCATGTGGGGTCACTCTGGGGGGCTGCCTCAGCAGTCGTTCTGGGGCGCCTCCTAGAGGGTCCCTCATCAGCGGATGATGATGATGATGATGAGGGGGTGGAGGAGTAGAGGAAAGTAGCGTCCTCTTCTCCTTCAGTGGCCGACTCGGTATCAGAGGCAAGGATGGCGTATGCCTCTTCTGCCGAGTACACTCGTTGGGATGATTGGGACATTTTTATTTTAGTGGGGTGTGATGGGTGAAACGTGTAGAACTTTATTTAGTGTGAGGGGTGTGTATGTAGTGGTTTTACACGTGAAGGTGTTTTTTACTGTATTGACTTTGACTTTAAAAAAAAAAAAGGGGGGAGGGGAATTAAAAAAAAGGTCTTTTCAGTAATAAAAGTCTTCAGTTAAAAAAAAAAAAAAAGCCTTTACTGCAGAAAAAAGGCTTTGCTGCAGAAAAAGTATATACCGCACAAAAGAAAAAAAGAGCAGACGTGATCAGTAATGGACTACTGATCGGTGCTCAGTGCTTACAAAATGCACGTACGCAGATGATGCGTTCGTACAAATTCCAAAACTGACACTAACTAAAATCTAACTACAGTTTTTTTTTTTTTTTTTTTTACAGATATGTAAAAAAAAAAAAAAAAAGCAGATGCTTTTACAGCACGCACGCACCACACACAGATGGTGTGGTGAGTGCAGAAACTGTAGTGAAAAAATTCACCACAGTCCTCTGCAAACAGCACGTACGCAGATACAGTGCGTTCAGGGGCGTAGCTATAGGGGGTGCAGAGGTAGCAGTCGCTACCGGGCCCAGGGGACTGAGGGGGCCCAAAGACCCTTGTGCCGAATAAGAAGACACCGGTATTATAAAAAGTGCATGCTGGTCAAGTTACACTTCTGGTGGAGGGAAGGGGGTAGGTCAAGAATTTGACATAAGGGGGTGCCGTTTTAATTTTTTCCTCAGGCAACACAAAGGCTATGTGCTCCCCTTTCCCCTGGCCACAAAGTACTGAGGGAAGGGGGGCCCAAGATGAACTCTTGCACCAGGGACCATGAGCCTTTAGCTACGCCCCTGAGTGCGTTCGTGCAAAAACCTAAACTGACACTAAATGAAATTTATCTAACTAGCACTGTGTTTTGGGGTTTTTTTCACACAAGTAAAAAAAAAAAAAACCCCAAAAATATGCAGATGCTGCTTTTACAGCACGCACGCACACACACAGATGGTGTGAGTGCAGAAACTGTAGTGAAAAAAATCACTACAGTCCTCTGCAAACAGCACGTACACAGATACATTGCGTTCGTGCAAAACCCTAAACTAACACTAATTGCAATATATATATATATATATATATATAATATATATATATATATATATATATAATATATATATGTATATATGATATATATCTGACTGACACTACCTAGAGTTTCAAAAAATGTGCTAACGCAGCACGCACGCACACACAAAACGTGTGTGCGTGCAAATACTGTAGTTAAAAAATTCACTACAGTATAAAAAACTGAACACTGGCTAAAAATTAAAACATATATATATATATATATATATATATATATATATATACTAGCAGAAAGACCCGGCTTCGCCTGAGTATATTTCATCTATTTATTTAATGTTTCTGTGTGTCGTTGCAGAGAGAAAGTCAATGCAGCTGACAGAAATTGATTTTACCTTCATTTTTTCAATCCCTATTGGCTGCGTAGTGGAGGGGGTGTGATTTAATGGGACACGGGGGGGGGGGTTAAGTCCTTCATTTCAGGGTGGCCTGAATTATAGGTTAATGCCATGGTAATTTGAGGAAACACAATGGGTAGCAGTGGAAGAAAACATTGCTTTGCGCGGGTATATTTAATCTATTTCATTTAATGTTTCTGTGTGTCGTTGCAGAGAGAAAGTCATCCTCCCTCCCATCCCTGGCAGCTGACAGATGTTGATTTTTACCTTCAATTGTTCAATTTCCATTGGCTGCGGAGTGGGAGGGGTCATGGCCTGACTGAGTCGGGGGCGTGACGTTGCAAGACCTGGGGCGGGGTTTTAAGTCCTTCTTTTGATGGTGGCCAGAATTACAGGTCGATGCCATGGTAATTTATGAGGACACGCCATGGGTAACAGTGAAGAAAACATTGCTTTGCACGGGTATATTTAATCTATTTCATTTAATGTTTCTGTATGTTGTTGCAGAAAGAAATCCAACTTCCCTCCCACCCCTGCAGCTGACAGAAGTTGATTTTTACCTTCATTTTTTCAATCCCCGTTGGCTGCGGAGTGGAGGGGGCGTGGCCTGACAGAGTCGGAGCGTGGTTTCGAGAGATCTGGGGCGGGGGTCAGAGTGGCATGAATTACAGGTCGATGACATGGTAATTTATGGGGACCCGCAATGGGTAGCAGTGGAAAAAAACATCTTTTATTAGTACTGAATGGTCGTAGTCTAAAATTAGTCAATTTCATCTATGATTTTTGTGTGTCGTTGCAGAGAGAAATTCACCCTCCCACCCCTGCAGCTGATTTTTTTCAATCCCCCGTTGCCTGCGGAGTGGGAGGGGTCGTGGCCTGGCAGAGTTGGGGGTGTGGATTATCAAGATGCTTCGAACGGTTGTAGTCTGAAATTAGTCTATTTCATCTAAAATTTTGTGCGTCATTGCAGAGAGAAATTCACCCTCCCACCCCTGCAGCTGACAGAAGTTTATTTTTCCCTTCATTCTTTCAATCCCTGTTGGCTGCGGAGTGGGAGGGGGCATGACCTGACAAAGTTGGGGGTGTGGCTTAGCAAAGCGCTTCGCATAGGTGATTTAATCTATTTCATTTAATGTTTCTGTGTGTCGTTGCAGAATGGCTGCAGAGTGGGAGGGGGCGTGGTCTGACAGAGTTGGGGGCGTGACTTAGCAAGACGATTCGAACAGTTGTAGTCTATAATTAGTCTATTTTATCTAAAATTTTTGTGTGTCGTTGCAGAGAGAAATTCACCCTCCCACCCCTGCAGCAAACAGAAGTTTATTTTTACCTTTATTTTTTCAATCCCCGTTGGCTGCGGAGTGGGAGGGGGCGTAACCTGACAGAGTCGGGGGCGTGGATTAGCAAGACGCTTCGCATGGATGTATTTAATCTATTTCATTTAATGTTTCTGTGTGTCGTTGCAGAAAGAAAGTCAACCTCCCACCCATCCCTGCAGCTGACAGAAGTTGATTGGCTGCGGAGTGGGAGGGGGCGCTTTGCATAGGTGCATTTAATCTATTTCATTTAATGTTTCTGTGTGTCGTTGCAGAATGGCGAGAGTGAGACGGGGCGTGGCTTACCAAAAGGCTTCGAACGGTTGTAGTCTATAATTAGTCTATTTCATCTAAAATTTTTGTGTGTCGTTGCAGAGAGAAATTCACCCTCCCACCCCTGCAGCAAACAGAAGTTTATTTTTACCTTAATTTTTTCAATTCCCATTGGCTGCGGAGTGGGAGGGGGATGGATTAGCAAGACGCTTCGCATGGGTGTATTTAATCTATTTTATTTAATGTTTGTGTGTGTTGTTGCAGAAAGAAAGTCAACCTCCCACCCATCCCTGCAGCTGACAGAAGTTGATTTTTACCTTTATTTTTTCAATCTCTGTTGGCTGCGGAGTGAAAGGGGGTGTGGCCTGATGGAGTCGGGGGTGTGGCTTAGTGAGACCTGGGGCGGGGGTTTTAAGTACTTCTTTTAGGGTGGCCTGAATTAAAGGTCAATACCATGCTTATTTATGAGCCCACGCAATAGACAGCAGTGGAGGAAAACATCTTTTATTACTACTGAACTGTAGTAATAGAAAATAGTTATATTTATGGTAACCGGAATACCTTTAACAGTGTCAGTGAATAGAAATGGATGAGATCCTCAGCTGCTGATAATTACCTGGTTGTTATGGAAACTCCCTCCCTGTGTGTGCCTTTGCAGAGAATGGCAGTTGGAGTTTAAAACCAAAGCTCCCAGTTGTAATGTTGGCTAATGGAGATCATATTTTGGGAATATCTCAGGAACGGTATGTCCTAGAGAGATGAGACCTGGTCTAAAACCTTCCCGGACACCTGATGTACCTGTGTGCCGAATTTGGTGAAAATCGGTCCAGTAGTTTGGTCGCGCATAGAGAACAGACAGACAGACAGACAGAAACTCATTTTTATATTAAGATATATATATATATATATATATATATATATATACTAAACAGAGCATGGCAGCAGCACTAGATAAGCCATGAGACATAAGATGAACATGAAATGAACATGTAAAGGAGTAAAAAAGCATAACTGCTATGTAGTATATAAAGTATATAAAGTGGAAGCTCTTAGCGCATATAAGATAGATAATCGGCTAGAGATGAGCGAATCGAAGCCGACGAAGTGGAATTCGTTACAAATTTCATGGAAAATTCGATTCGCAACTAAAGCGAATTTCATGGTGATTCGTAGTAACGAATGCTTTTTCTTTTTCCTAAAATGGCCGCAAGCACATGGCATGACATGGGGGAAGGATTTCTGGGACAAAGAAGTAAACGCCCACAATGCGATCACATGCAGACATGTAGCCAATTAGCAGCCAGCCAGGTCCTATGATGTCATAGCCCTATAAATAGATCTGCAGCGCTGGAATCCGCCATTTGATATTGATTTTAGACCAGAGACAGACGTCAGGAGAGATAGGGCAAGTGGAAGAAAAACTAAAGAAAAGAAATGAGGAGATCAGGGATAGATAATCTGAATTGCAAGGATAGGAGAGGGACGATTTCTAGACAGAATCCATAGGGGATTATCAGGCAGTGAAATCGCTATTCTGGTACACTGAGCAGCAGTGAGTGGGCATAGGGGTTAGCCTGTTATCCTATGTAGTCAGTTGGCTGCTGCCTCTCTGCGTCATCGTCCATCCTCTCGCAGGTGTGACCGGGGGGGGGTCCTTCAGCGCTCACGTACCACTGCCACGGCTACTGTGGGGTGGGGGGGGGTCGGGGGTTAGGAGCAGTACCAGCTCCATCAGCAGCAACTTGAGTCTGGAGTCGATGATGAGCAGCTTTCTTCACCCGCCAAGTGCGGAAAGTACTCACCAGCAGCAGCAGCAGGTAGACCAGGAGCAGACCCTGAACCAGCAGGTGGTGGCCTACTTGGACAGCACCCTGCCACCCAACATTGAAGATCCGCTGGACTACTGGGCAGCCAAACTGGATTTTTGGCCGCAACTGGCCGAGTTTGCACTGGAGAAACTGTCCTGCCCGGCTAGTAGTGTGGCATCAGAGTGGTTGTTCAGTGTGGCGGGGGCCATAGGGGCCAAGGAGAACTCGCCTGTCCTTCCAAAGTGTGGAAAGACTCAACTTTGTCAAGATTAATCAGGCGTGGATCAGCCAGGATTTCCACCCACCAACACCTGATGCATCAGATTAGATCAGCCATGATGCGTCACCCAAACCTTGACAAATGAGACTGTATTCTCCAGGCTACCTGCCTCAGCCACTCTTATGATGCTGCCACCCGCCTGATGCCACACATCTACCAGCTGCTCCTTCTACCACCCAGCATCTTTACCAGTGACTGGTATTGCCACCCACCTCTCCACTCTGTCACTGACCCAATATGTAGCCTTCTGATGCTGCTGCCACCTCAACAATCAGGTCTCTTCATGCTGCTACTGCTGTCACCTCCAGGCTGTCACCATGCCACTCTGTGGCCTGATGATGCTGCTGCCGCCTCCGCACGCTGTGTTCTAGCTGCTGCTACCTCCAAATTATGTCATTGTGCCACTCTACGGTATGCTGCTGTTGCTGCCTCCACACGCTGTGTCCTAGCTGCCGCTACTTCCTAATTGTGTAATTGTGCCACTCTGTGGCCTACTTATGCTGCTGCCGCCTCCACACGCTGTGTCCTAGCTGCCGCTACCTCCAAATTATGTAATTGTGCCACTCTACGGTATATTGCATTTAAATTTTTATGACTGCTGCTGCCTCTCCCACGGTATGTCACTGTTCCATTCTGTCTCATTAAAATTAGTACGAATCCTGCTGCCTCTCCCACTCTGTGGCCTTGAAATGTATTCGACTGCTGCCTTTTGCAGCTGCTGTTACGGTGCCACTCTGTGGCCTTGAAATTTCTTTGAGTGCTGCTGCCTCTTGCAGCTGCTGTTACGGTGCCACTCTGTGGCCTTGAAATTTCTTCGACTGCTGGCTCTTGCAGCTGCTGTTACGGTGTCACTCTGTGGCCTTGAAATTTCTTCGACTGCTGCTGCCTCTTGCAGCTGCTGTTACGGTGTCACTCTGTGGCCTTGAAATTTCTTCCATTGCTGCTGCCTCTTGCAGCTGCTGTTACGGTGCCACTCTGTGGCCTTGAAATTTCTTTCACTGCTGCTGCCTCTTGCAGCTCCTGATAAGAACACATGCTACAGTTGATCTTAACCAAAAGGCCGAGAATTCTTTTTTACGGTCTGCTCTTCAGGGTATGTCACCATGCCACTCTCCGGCCTGATGCTGCTGCCGCCGCCAAATGCACGTGCCGTCTCCTAGCTGCCGCTACATTAAAATTAGGTAATTGTGCCACTCTGTGGCCTCCAAATTGTACTACTACTTCCACTGCTGCTGCCCCTTCCAGGGTTTGTCATTCTGCCACTCTGTGGCCTACTCATGGTGCTGCCACCTGGCCACACTGTCGTCGTGCCACTCTATAGTCTGCTGATGCTGCTGCCACTGCCATCTCCACACTGTCTGGGGGGGGCGCTCTCCTTGTGTAAGCGTGTAATAGAACAGGTTCTGTCAAAATGTATGTGGAATCAGTGAATTGGTGTAAAAGGCGTGCGCTTTTGATGCTCTAGTAGGATCTTGGGCCTCTGCACGATTCTTTATAGCTGGCGCTAACATTGACCTGTAAGGCTGAGTTCAGACTTGAGTTGTTTGGTGAGTTTTGGCCCCTTAACTGCCCAAATACATAAAAGTGTGCAGCGATTCTAAGAGCTAAACCTGTTATGTGCGTGTCACACTGGCTCACAGTATTCTTTCACTACCACAGTAGACCCCCTATTAGTGTTGAGCAAGCATGCCTATGCTTGGCTCTGCTCGGTGTTCGGCCGAACACTGAGTCTACTCGAGCGCAATGCTGGAATTCACTGTAACGTTGATTTGTACGCTAATGCTACACATTGTATGCTAATGCGTACAAATTTGTATGCTAATGCGTACGCATTTGGACGTTAATGTGTACAAATTCAGTTAATTAGCATACTTTTACCAGTGAAAGAAGTAAAAGAGGAGAAGTCGTGATTCTGACTTTTTCCTATTAACCAGACACCCTCCCCTCTTCCGAGCGGGGAGTGCCTGGTTTAGTCCCATTGACTAACATTATGCTCGAGTGCTCGGCCAGAGAACCCGAGCATACGAGCACAGGGATGCTCGCTCAACACTACTCCCTATGAATTTTACTGCAAGGCACAGTGTTCTACACCACTATCCAGGCTCTCGGCAGCCCGGAAGTAGCCATTTTTTAACGCTATTCGCAACTAATTTATTCGGATCGAAGCAAATCTTTTTAGAAAATTCGGCGAACCAGCCGAATTGAATTTTTGAAAAATTCGCTCATCTCTAAAGATTTTTACATTAATGCAGCGTCTGCCTTCTTTATTATAAAATTTATGTTTTAGTGCATATATTTTATGTTTTACCACTTTTCATTTATGCACTAGGAGACTGGGAACTGTGGTACATGGATTGGCACCAGTTTCAATGTGGATTTTGGTGTGGAATATGCATCAAAATCCAAGTGGAATTTAAACCGTGTCATACCCTTATACTTGCAAATTAATCTTCTTGTCTGAATAGTTCATTTTGGTCAAGACTGTCAATCATTGGGTGCCTGTTTATTTAGTGGGTCTCCACCATTAATTCTCAACCTTCTGCAGAGAGTTAAAATAAAAATCTGCTGCAAAAAGTTAATTGAGAATAAACATTCCAGCTATGTCATGTCATGGTTATTATTCGACCTGCCTTTTAGATGCTATGCCACATAGAGACTTCTCCCTTTGTTTATTATTACTCGTTTTCAGTATTTGTGGTTCCTAATCATCAACCTCTTGAAACGTCGTCTTTTAGAACCATCAGCCTTCCAGTCATACCAACCAATTGACCTCAGGTCAATGGCTATTGTTACAGTTCTGTGTCTTCTCATACCAAGTCCCAGAGGATTTCAGAACAGCATTGGTAGTATAGAGGTAATATACAGCCCTGATTGGATGCTTCTCACTGGTGACATAGGGGTCACTGAGTCTGTTTATTTAGCTGGAAATCACACCATGTCGAATGGATAATATTTAGTGAAATACAGCAGAGCTGCAAAGGAAAAATAACTGCATTGTAGAATATTACATTCAATTGAGTATTTGCCAAAAGTGTTACTTCAATTTCTAATAACTAGGAAACAAAGCCTACCATATCCAGTAGTCAAGCAGTCTAACACTGGTCATATTTATCTAACAGCAGTCATTTCAGGCTAGGTGTTGGTGTCAAATAATTCTACTTTTCGCATCCTGAGGAAATTTGCTGCTGAGCTTGCTCTATAAGCGTCAGATGCCCACTGTATAACACAGCTGGCACCCAATGGCAATGACCAGGATCATTGATGACACAGATCCTGGTCATGTATACCCTCAGATGCTGCTTTCAGTAGTGACCACAGCATCTTTGGGGTTAGACAGAGGAAAGGAACTCCCTTTGTCCTCCAATCATACCCCCTTCGGCAAAATTATCAGAGTCCGATCAGTTGCCATGATAGCCTGGGGCCTTGTGAAGACTCCCAGAGTGATCTTCCTGAAAAGCCACAAGGCATAGCCTGACAGGCAGCCAGTGAAAATCTCATAGACTGCTCACTGTTCAGTTCAGGTGCACTCATTCTAGAAATAGGAGTGGGTCCCAGAGGTGGGACCCGAATCTGTCTGACAGTTATGGCATATCTGAGCGATATGCCATTAGTGTGTGAGATTAGCCAAAACCTTTAAAATCAGCCGATGAGTAATATCTGATAATAAAGCAGGTAATCATCCCCTGTAGGTATTGACTTACATATCATTTTGAGCTCCTGACTGGACAACCACTTTAAGCAATATGAAATTCAAACTATTGTACAGTAGGGAATATTAACATACAGCAGGCAAAAATATAACTCACTAATGCTTTGTCAATATAAAGCAATAATATGGATGATAGATAGACAGACAGACAGATATCGCCTTATAATCATCATCTTTTGATACTGAATGCTAACCTGAATAGAAAAGGCTAGCTTTTCTTAATATAAACCTGCAAATGAGGTTAAAGTTTTGTGCTCCAGAGAAAGAAGAAGAAAGGCTGGTAGTGACATTTGCAGGTATTTCTGAAGGAATGAGCTAATCACACCTGCGGATAACAGGACCTGCCCTGTCACATCTGTCTCAATTAAACACCTAACTTCAAAGACTGGAAACTCTCTGCGGCACACTGCCTCATTCGCTTTATATCACTTGGCTTAAAGATGTCTTGTACTTATTTCCTTGCTGCGGAGAATTGTGGTGAGCAACTTGACATTTTCAGGGGTCTAACTCATAACCCATATTCCCTTATGAGGAGGTACAAATTATTTATTGAGAAGAAGTAAATAGCAAAAGTGTCAATCCAAGTTGAGAAGTGACTAAAACAAAAGTGGATGCACCAAATAAAAAAAAAATGTGTATCCTAAAATGTTGTGCAGGCAGTTTATATTGATGAGCAATCCTCAGGATAGGTCATTAATATCAGAGTGGTGGATGTGCAACTTCTGGCACCTGCACCAATCAGCTGTCGAAAAGGAGACAGCTCTAGTGCAAGCACTCTTCCTCTTCAAGATTACCTGCACATCATCTTTCTTGGTGGAGAGTAATTATAGCTGTTTATCCCATTCACTTGGGTTATGATTGCTGCTGGTGTCTAGTACAGCAGATATGGTGTCCTCTATAGCTGTGTGAATTAAATTTATAGTACAAAGGTGGCGCCTTTTGAGCCTTTGGCCTTGGAATGTTGCCCATCATGCCTCAATATAAGCTATTCTTGGCATACACAAAGCAAATCCCCATTATCCTGCAACAGTAGTATAACATTCATATCTGCCACTAACAAAGAAACATTGATTTCCTGTCTCAAATGGAAACATTAGCAAAAACTACAGTGTCACTCTTTCATGTGTCAGCCTCTCATCGACTGTTCACCTGCGTAGTTGCTGCTCCAGTAGCAGAATCAAAGACTCTGCACGTGTGCTGCTATTTGGAGCAGCGGCACAGACTTGAGATTGTAAGAGCCCACTGAGATGTCTGGCTCTGTCAATGAAGTGGGAACAGCCTCAGCTTCAGGGGTACACCATCACAGGTGCAAAACTCCCATGAGACTAATTGATTCTTAGAAATTAAATCACTCATATCTAGTGTGAAGTACAGTGATGGAAAGCTGTGTTACTGGTGGAGCTCTTCTTTAGAGTGTAAAGCGCCTTGTAAAATATTTTGATATGTCATAGTGACATACACTATCAAAGGTTTTGATTAGTGGGAGTCAGAACCCTCCGATCACTAAAACAATGAGTTAGAAGCACTCAGAGTGCTGTCGTTCCTTCTGCTGAAGACAGACTGAAGACAGCCTCAAAAGGAAGTTTATGAGGACCTCCCATTCTGCCTTCAGGCAGAGGCGACACTCAACTTCTAAGTCCTAGTTTTAGAGAGTGTGTCTCACAGCTCAAACCCCCACCGAATCAAAACCTGTCATATGTCAATCTAACATATCAAAAGTTTTTACAAAATGCAGTTACTCTTTAAAGTCTCAGTTTCGGAGAAGCATTTGCAAGACTCCAGCAGCTGTATACAAGTAATTAACATTTACACTCAGTGGTCCCCTCACTTGTCCTGTGATGGCCTCTTTACCTCCTCACAGGGTGAGATTTCTCCATCTGAAAAAATTAGCAGGCAGATGATTTGTTATATTAACTTACTTGAATGCTACTGGAGCTTTTGAAGATCTAAAGCTACTGTGGTTTTGTAATTCAGTCTTCAAAATAATTTATCTTTTAGAAGACCCTCTCTGAATACATGCATATGTTTCAAATAGTAAGTAAATATGCAATTAATTAACTAAAATGCTTCCAAATAATGTCCTCAGGACCCAGCCATCTCAGTGGTCTAGAGATTTGGAGGCTTTCCAAACATATTCTGCAAATAAAATCCTGTGGTAGATGTCAGGAGACTGTGATCATGCTGGTGCCCTCATTGATTATATATCCTTCTTGTAGAAACCTAAAACATGAAAATTATCTATCAAATCCAAGCCCTTGTGGGCTACAGATTTCCAATGAAATGTGCTAAACTTTCTACACATTTCTCAATACATGAGGTCATTTTGACCTGAGATCACACAACCGTGTCCTGTAACAAAATCTATAGGTGACAATTAGGAAGTTAAAATTGGTTCAATGCACTTTTGCTATCTCATTTCAAAACAAATTTGGCTAAATATGTACGTGTGAACATTAAACATAGTAATGAAATGCATATGGCTAATATATCAGAAATATGAATATACTTGATTTCCCCAGTGATCATTATGTCACAAGTTCAACCATGCTACTTGACCAGAAATTTTCTATTGTTTGTTATAAAATGATGATCTTATCTGCTGTTGACTTTTCAGTTCAGTGATTTACTATACAGTACAGTAAGCGTATCTATGCAAAAAATATCAAATTCTTAGGAATGACCGGCTCAAGTCAAAAGTTAAAGGCTTGTAATCGATAACTAAACATCTCTATTGGTCACATAATTTATCATTTGTAGATCACGCTGTTTCTTCAGTGAATCAGCGAAGACATGGAAAGCTTCTCTTTGGAGCTTTGAACAACTTAAGTAAGATGAACTCCATTAAAATAATGATTTAGGCTACTTTCACACTAGCGTTTTTAAATTCCGGTATTGAGTTCCGTCATAGGGGCTCAATACCGGAAAAAAACGCTTCAGTTTTGTCCCCATTCATTGTCAATGGGGACAAAACTGAACTGAAGACAACGGAATGCTCCTGAAAGTATTCCGTTCCGTCTTCAGACCGGAGAACAAACCGCAGCATGCTGCGGTTCGCTCTCCGGTCCAGGCATCCGCACCAAGACGGATCCGAAATGACCCCCAATGCAAGTCAATGGGGACGGATCCGTTTGGTGTGGACACACCAGTAATCCGGATCTGTCCTCCATTGATTTCCAATGGGGGGTCATTCCGGATCCGTCTTACATACATAGATACATACATACAGACATACATACAAACATACAGACATACATACATACTCACATACTCCAGGGACGCCGGCAGCATGTCTTCACGCGCCTCCTGCGCGCAGCTATGACGTTTCCCCACTGCGCCCAGCAGAGGGCGCTGTGGGGAATCGTCATCAATGCGCGCAGGAGGCGCGTGAAGACGTTCTGCCGGCGTCCCTGGAGTATGTGAGTATGTATGTGTGCCTGTGTGTCTGTGTTAACATGTGTGGGGCCGGAGCGCTGCTCCGGCTCCACATATATATCAGCGTTAGCACGGATCCGTTGGCACTCTTTAGGTGCCGGATCCGTGCTAACGCTAGTGTGAAAGAGGCCTTAGTCCTTTACCAATTGAACTAGAATTAGAGCAGTATATTCAGCACATACATGAAGACTGTTTTAACTATGAAACATTCCAAATTAATGGTCCAAATACCAATTAATTGATGTTATGAACTGGGCCGGAGTATAGGTTGAGCAATTCCCCAGGATCCTTCACCTTTCTATTCCTGTCAGTCCTTCCCAGACAATCACAGCTGCAAGACACTGGAGTTCCAAAAAGGATTAAAGTGTACCTCGAACAATTAGAAGGAATGATCTCATCTTTCTTAAATAAATGATCAGGCAGGTAGAAATTGGACATGCCAAGGGATGAAAAAGCTGGGACCCATAGGAAATTTTTGAATGCCTCCCAAACAACCACTCTTCCAAATCCCCTCCACCCATGCCTAATCGCACACTAGACAGGAGTTGGAATCAAGGGTTTACTTTACAGTAAGCCTCCTGGGTCCTGTATGTCCCCTTAGTGCCCCACACAGTAGACATCCATCTTAGAGCATCCCCTACCACAGAATTCTCCCTGAGTGCTCCCACACAGTAGTTATGCACCCTTAGTACTTCACCAAAGTAGAATTCCCCCCTTAGTACCCCCTTTACAGTATTCATGCCCCCTTAGTCCGCCTTAACAGTAGAATGTCCCCTTATTGCCCTCTTCACAGTAGTCAAGCCTCCTTAATGCCTCTTTACAAAAGTGCTGCCCCCTTAGTGCCCACTTACAATCGTGCCATCCCTAGCTCCTCCTGAGATTAGTACTGCCTCCTTTATGTAGTTCTATTGCTTTGTGCCCCGATACTGTAGTGCTGCTGCCCTTAGTGCTCTCTTACAGTAGTGATGCCCTTTTAGTTTCCTACTTACAATATTGCTTCTCCAGTAGGGCTGATAAAATTTAAAAAAAAGGAATTCTCACCTAGCCAAATCCCCAGATAAATGGAGCTCATCACACTCTCCCCAGCAGATGCTATGCAGTGACGCCATCGAGCCTGGTGGGCTGAGTAGGAGAGCTCACAGGCCAAGAAACGATTCTTTAGACACAATGAAGTCACAGCATTGTGCCTGCTGGGGGAGCAGAGCCTGAGAATGAGGCCTGAGCCTTCATGCCACAGCAGTCTGACTTGAGCCCGAATTTTAGCCCGAGTCCAGCTGCTGTGTCTGTAATCCATTATGGCCTGGCCCTCGCATGCCAGTACATTCACAATAACTCTTTACTGTGTGTGTGCCTTCACTGGCAGGTGAGGCACTGGCCTAATGTAACTTGACTTTTAAGCTAAACGTTTAATCAATCATTAGTTAAAATAAAGTTAATATAAATATAATGAAAAATGTCTACCATATAATCTCAGGTTGAATGAAGTTGTGGTAGCATAGAGTTTACAATCACAGAAAAAAATGTGGTCTAAAATGGCAGAAAATTGCTCAGACCCCATATGCTGTTGCGCATATCAAACCGGGGGAGCAATTCCTGCACATGTGATCCGTTACTAACAGCAATCCCCAGCAAAAATGCATACGATGGAGGATGCCTGCAGCGGACCACATGTACCACAAAACCATCCTACACAAGGTAACAATGTAGATGTGGCGAACTATATAATCAAACAATCAGTAGTAAAGGTGCACTGCGGCGGTAATGCAATTGACAATATATGGCTAAACCCTCACGCTGATGTTAAAATGAGACATTCGCCAATATATTCTTATATCAAGAACATACCGGAGCCCGAGCACCGCGTCAAGGTATCCCTGCCTAGCCATATGGGCAATTGCGAAAGGAGCATATAGGCCGACACACAGCAACTAACTCTTAGTTACCTCCAGCTGTAAACAGGTGTAAATGTTCAAATACAATCACAGAAAAAAATGTGGTCTAAACATCAGCGTGAGGGTTTAGCCATATATTATCAATTGCATTACCGCCGCAGTGCACCTTTATTTGTGACTGTTTGATTATATAGTTCGCCACATCTGCACAATTTGTTACCTTGTGTAGGATGGTTTTGTGGTACATGTGGTCCGCTGCAGGTATCCTCCATTGTATGCATTTTTGCTGGGGATTGCTGTTAGCAACGGACCACATGTGCAGGAATTGCTCCCACGGTTTGATTTGCGCAACAGCATATGGGGTCTGAGCAATTTTCTGCCATTTTAGACCACATTTTTTCTGTGATTGTATTTGAACATTTACCACTGGAGGTGTGGCAACTCCAGGTTTGAATGTACCATTACTTACATCTGGTGCACGTGTGCAGCCTGAGTCACATGAGTCATTGGTAGGTGGGGCTCATAGTCTCCTGCCTCCTCCCATTGTATGTGTGATCTCATGCTGGAGGTAACTAGGAGTTCGTTGCTGTGTGTCGGCCTGTATGCTCCTTCCACAATTGCTCATACGGCTAGGCAGGTTAGTGTTTGGTCCCGAGCCACTCTGAGATACCTTGACGCGGTGCTCGGGCTCCGGTATGTTCTAGATATAAGAATATATTGGCGAAAGTCTCATTTTAACATCAGAGTGAGGGTTCAGCCATATATTGTCAATTGCATTACTGCCGCAGTGCACCTTTATTAGTTAAACCCTCACTCTGATGTTAAAATGAGACTTTTGCCAATATATCCTTATATCAAAGACATACCGGAGCCCGAGCACCGCGTCAAGGTATCTCAAGTGGCACGGGACCTAACGCTATCCCTACTATGGTATAGGTAATGACAGATAGGTGCATGAGGTCCGAAACACAGCGACCAGCTCCCAGTTACCTCCAGCGTGAAATCACACATACGATGGGGGGGGGGGGGGGGCGGAGGCTGTATTTCCCACATTGCCCTGACGTCATGTGACCCAGGCTGCACAGGTGCACCTGAATGTTACCCATTAGTATAATCAAGGCACATTCAACCTGGAGTTGCCACGCCTCCAGGAATAAACGTACAAACAAACTCACGGAAAAAAAAGTGGTCTCAAATGGCAGAACATGCTCAAAAACCCCAATGCTTTAGCGCATTTATAACCGGGGGAGCAAATCCCGCACATGTGGCCCGCTGCCGAACGTAATCCCCAGCATCTTACCTCATGCACCTATCTGTCATTACCCATACCATAGTAGGGATAGCGTTAGGTCCCGTGCCACTTGAGATACCTTGACGCGGTGCTCGGGCTCCGGTATGTCTTTGATATAAGGATATATTGGCAAAAGTCTCATTTTAACATCAGAGTGAAGGTTTAGCCATATATTGTCAACTGCATTTTCCGCTGTAGTGCACCATTTTCCGTGAATTGTTTTTCTATGTAGATTGTCACATCCGCACATTTGTCTACCCTGTGTAGGATGTCTTTGTGGTACATGTGGTCCGCTGCAGGCATCCTCCATTGTATGCATTGTTTGCTGGGGATTACGTTCGGCAGCGGGCCACATGTGCGGGATTTGCTCCCCCGGTTATAAATGCGCTACAGCATTGGGGTTTTTGAGCATGTTCTGCCATTTGAGACCACTTTTTTTTCCGTGAGTTAGCATAGAGTTTACCCAGATATCCTCGAAAATATTTCTTGTTGCTGGATATTCTCACAAGGTTCTTCCTCTTATACTCATAGTAAGAGGTAGTAAGGGAACCTGTCACCACAAATTACAATGCAACCAGAAAGTGCCATGTTACAGAGCAGAAGTAGATCAGATTATAGTTTTGTGGTAAAAGATTCTTTAAAACCTGTAATTTATACATTTATATATTTGCTTTTTTCACCTCCTGTGAATCAGTACAAGGAGGATGTGCTATCAGTGACTGATAGCATTGTATGTATAAGTGTATGGGTATAATTTCATTACGCATATACAAGCTCTAAAAATTGATTTTAAAAATTGATAAGAGTATGCGGGAATTTATTCACCATTTTATGTAGTGACAGAAATAAACATACTGAAAACAGCATTTGAGACCTTGATGGCAAAAAAAAAAAAAGATCAGAATTCGAGATCAATTAGAAGCAGAACAATGACAATAAGAGTTGGGAAGATACTCCTCGGCCGTCTGTAGTCTGCCCTTTTTTTTATTAGAATTCCGTTCCTAGCACTAGCTTATGATTTGTGTTCAGTAGCAACCCTTGGTGCTGTTCTAGTATAAAACCCTTTGAAACCCTATTCAAAGATCATCACGCTTTGTGTTTGCTCGAACATGCTTCTTTGTACTAACTTCAGAATCACATTGACTGATGAAATTATGGACAGTACTTTGTGGAGTTGAATGTACTGTATTCTACAGAAACCTTCCCTAATTAGGTTTGTTGCTTCCAGACTAGATATTACTTGAAGTCGCCATGTATTATCACTAATTATTAAACAGAAAAGCATTTTTACATTACATATAATTACTGGAAGGAGTCATGCTTGTTATGGTTCGGATCATTTTCAGGGTTTAACAGAAAATTAGAATATATGAATACGAGATAATCAGATTATTCTGAAGATGGTTAAATATTGTCCAATAGGATGACGCAGTAACAGCCAGGCAGAAAATGGTAGAGTCCTGAATATATTTCTTACTATATTAATGCTAAGATTGTATTCATTTCCAGGGTTTTATTAGCCAAATTCACTATACGGTAAACCTGCGCTAAAATGAATCTTTTTAATCCAGTATACTTAATTTCAATTCTTCACGCATTAGTAAAGTCTGACATACTATTCATTTGCATAAGCTAGCGACGGATTAATACAAAAGTAGGCCATGTGATATTAGTATTTGATGTGCTATGACTCACCAGACTTGACATGATGCATGACATTTCATCCATACAAAATAATTTAATTTATTATTAATATTATCCAGAGGAATTCAGTATGCGTGCCACAATGTGAAATAGTTACACTTTAATAGATTTATAAATTGGTCTCATCTGAAGCTCATTTAAAGTAAATTGAAGCAGACCATGTAGTAGAGTTTTTCAGATTCAAACAATAAGCACGGGTTTACACGTTGCGCTCACATTGCGGCCATGTCATGGTGCATTTATGCCACGGTCATGGAAAATTGAGGCACAAAATCCAACATGATGAATTTGAATGTTATAACCTCTACTCTTAGACATCGATAAAGGCATAAGGCAGTGATGGCTAACCTCTGGCACTCAAGCTGTGGTGAAACTACGACTCCCAGCATGCTCCATTAATTTCTATGGAGTTCTGAGAACAGCCAAGCATGGGGCATCTTGGGAGTCATAGTTTTACCACAGCTGGAGTGCCGGAGTGTAGCCATCACTGGCATTTACAACAGTTTTCAGGCGTATATCTGTCGCAGATTGCTGCACAAAGGTTATTTGTGCCGAAATCTGCGACCTTTACCAGCTTATGCCAGGTCTAAAAAAAGGGGCATGACATGGGTGGGGAAGGGAGAGGGCCGCCAGGCCCGTCTCATTTATCATGTTCTAAATCTATTGCAGTAAGGAAGCTGACGTAAATTTAGACCGGCAGTAGATGCACTGCCAGCGCACAGGATTATTAAGACCAGCCTCTAAAACGCCGGCCTTTATAAATGCCCACCATAATGTGTGTACCCAGCTTAACCCATAGGATACCGGAGGTTTTTTTTTGTTTTTGCGTTTTCATTTTTCTTCTCCATCTTCCTTGAGCCATAACTTTTTTATATTTTAATTCACATAGCTGTATGAGGGTTTATTTGTTGCAGAACAAGTTGTACTTTCAAATGTCACCATTATGGCATACAATGTAGTGGGAATCAGTAAAAAAAAATCCCAAATGAAGAAAAAAACGTATTTCCTCCATCGATTTACGGGTTTTATTCCCACGGCGTTCCATTCGTGGCAAAACTGAGCCATGCCCTTCATTCTCTGGGTCAGTATGATTACAACGATACTACATATGTATAGGTTTTCTATGTCTAAATAGTGTAAAAATAAATTTAAACTTTGTAAAAAAATGTTTTTTTTTCCCATCACCATATTCTGACTCCCCATAACTTTTTTAAATAGTTATATCTACAGAGCTGTGTGGGGCTCATTTTTTGCAGGACAATCTGTAGTTTTTATTGATACCATTTTGGAGTGTGTGTAACTTTCTGATCACATTTTATTACTTTTCCTAAGAGAAGCATTGAAAAAATGGCAAATTGGCCATTTTGACCCTTTTTTCCGTGACGCCATTTGCCACATTGGAAAAATATTTTTACATTTTAATAGTACAGGTGTTTTGGTCACGGTGATACCCATGATATTTATATTTTTTGTTATTTAGATATTTTATTATACGGAAAGGGAAGTGATTTAAACTTTTATATTTTTTTTTATTTTTTTATATATTTTTACGTTTTTTTCCCTTTTTGTAAGTACTTTGAAGCTCGTATTTGAGCCTACAAAATCCATTTTTAATTTTGATCAACCATGTATTTTAAAAGAGCATTTATTACTGTCTATTGCTCGTTTCTTATGTTGGCTTTTCACCTAGTGGCCAAAATAAAAATTTAAGTTTGAATGCTCTCAGCCTCTTCTGTAAGGCTGAGCGCATTCAACTCAATTGCTGGTATCCTCACTGGCCACAGAGTATGCCGGTAACCGCTGGGTTTTTGACCATTTAGATGCCATGATCTCACTTGATCACGGCATCTATCTACATTATTGCCGGTTGCGGTAATTAGGCGCATATGATCTACATTTAAAAATCTTGAAATCTCTCAGTTATAATAAGCTGACACATCCTGCTCTATAGAAATCCATTTTCAATAGTCATCTAATTATCATCACCGACAGGATCAAAATGACAAGGAGGTGTCCAACTGGTTTTACTACCGTTCATACATCCTAAAGAGTAAAGCTTCTGAAGCTGTGAGGCAGGATGGGGAGATGAAGCTTGGGGGGAGGGGGGAATTATTTTTCACAGAACTGATAGTTTGATGCACAGACCTTTAAAAAATGGAGCTGCCATAAAACCCCTAGTTAGGATGTTGTCTGATTTCCTCAGCCATTTTTAGGTGTTTTTGCCCATGTACTCTGTTTTACCATCTAATGTTTTAATGGCATTTTGTATGCCTTGTGCAGTGTCCTGAAACCCACTGCTAGACACTGTAATTGTGTTTCATGAAAATGTGTCTGTCTGAGCTCCCAAAGTTGCACACGGAGGGTTAGGTTCTTAATATACATTCCAGGACTGACTGCAACCTTTTCTCTCTCCAAGAGGAAGGAAGCCAGTAGAGTGCAGTGTAGTGAAGTATCTGAGGTAGAAGCAACAACTCAGCAGCCATTGTTGATAGTTAATTCTCCAGTTAGTTCCATGTACCTGTCCATAGAAGGGAAAGATTACAGACGATCCAGGCAACCTAGAGAGGGAGTGAGAATATTGGCAATAAGGAAGGTAATTGCTTAAAAAACTGGAGAAACGTTAATTTAGACATGCTCCATTTAGCAAACAAAGTGCCCAGTTTGGTGCAAAGTACATCAATGCAGTCCCGAGCTAAACTGACTTTAAAAAATTACCCTCATAAGAAATTTCCCCCATAACTGTGATCCCAGCAGTTTAAGCCTTTAGACGCTACCGTCAACAGCCCATCGCTCTGCTCCCTTCCCTACCCAATGATGGGGTGATAATGGGTTGTCTTGGCAGCCAGACCCCAACAATGGCCTCCTGGTTTAACATCTACAGAAGTCTATCAAGGTCTAATAGGCTATCTCTCAGTGTATTGATACCCTGAAATGCCAAATTAAAATAAAAAAGTAAAAAGAATATAAAAAGGTTTAATAGTGTCAAAAGTATTTCAGAAACTTTTCACATGTAAAAAAATAACCTGAACCATAAACTTAAAAATCTCAGAATTACTGTTTATCTTGTATTCCATAACCCAAAAAATAAAAGTTTTTTCAGTGTATTTATATATACCACAAAATGGTGGCATTAAAAAAGTACAAATCGTCCTGCAATAAATAATCCATCATATCATTATGTTGAGGTATACCACAGTTGGCACAGAAAACTTGATAAACAAGGGGGCATACCTCATGAAATATAGAAAATCGTGCAGAATTTCAATGAATGCTGTATTAGAAAATCCCATATAATCATCTCACAAACACATTGGTCAACAATAACCAGAAAGTATCACTCATTGTTAAATTGTAGTGGACTAGTCCAGCAGTACAGTGTGACGTCTGATTGAGCGCAGCGTCAGAATGGAAGTGAGTATGAAGATAACAATTACATATTCAGATTCAGCATCACTTACACTATACAACACTTACTCTAGTTCAGGGGGTGTTTCGGAGATGACAGGTTCCCTTTAAGATAAATGTCTGGTAAATTAGAGAGTTGCAATAGACAAAGTAATGGAAAACAAAAGATTTGTGCCACCTCATCCCGAGTGTTGGTAGTTGTAGTAATACAAACGAAGCACCAGCAGCAGCCAGTACAGATTTCTGAACACAATGGAGCAGTTTCTTTCAAGTGCTGCTCCAATCCTATGCGCATCATAAAGCAAATAAGCACTGTGCACAGCCAGGAGAGAGTTAGGACAAAGACTGCCATTGTGAACTGTCAGTACTACTACCACCATCATAGCCCATACCATCCCTCTCATCCTCCTGGGAGCTGCGCATGTTTTAATTTAAGAAGCATAACAAATCTGACAGTGTAGTACGTTTTTAAACAGGTTGTTACATAGCTAATTAGGTCACTGACACTAATTACTAATATTTTCTTTGTGTGAAAGAGTTGCGAAGGGGTTGGGTATACTTTTTATGGCAAATCTGAACACTTTCAATTTAAAAGAAATCTGACCAATTCATCAAAATCTGTCCATGAAACAAATTTAATTGACAAAAGTTCTTTTTATATATCTGAATGGGGGTGTCTCTGCAGAAGGTGCACATATTTTTACAAAACGTTCAGAGGAATGAGATATGTTATCAGTTGGAGAAATTTCTGAAGCAAATCTTCCATAATTCATCATTAAAAAGAAAAAACTATTTGTCAAGATTGTATTTTCATTAATATTATGATGCTAAAAAAAACAATGCCATATCTGCGGTACAGTTTATAAAACAAGATTTTGTAAAAAAAATTACTGTATCTCACAAGAGTGAGTACATCGCTCACATTTTTGTAAATATTTTATTATATCTTTTCATGGGACAACACTGAAGATCTGACACTTTGATACAGTGTAAAGTAGTCAGTGTTCAGCTTGTATAACAGTGTAAATTTGGTGTGCCCTCAAAATAACGCAACGCACAGCCATTAATGCCTAAACTGCTGGCAACAAAAGTGAGTACACCCCTAAGTGAAAAAGGCCAAATTGTGTCCAAAATGTCAATATTTTGTGTGGCCACCATTATTTTCCAGCACTGCCTTAACTCTCCTGGGCATGGAGTTCACTAGAGCTTCACAGGTTGCCACCAAAATCCTCTTCCACTCCTCCATGACGACATCATGGAGCTGGTGGATTTTGGAGACCTTGTGCTCCTCAACCTTCAGTGTGAGGATGCCCCACAGATGCTCAATAGGGTTTAGGTCTGGAGACATGTTTGGCCAGTCCAGAACCTTTACCTTCAGTTTCTTTAGCAAGGCAGTAATCGTCTTGGAGGTGTGTTTAGGGTCATTATCCTGCTGGAATACTGCCCTGCGGCCTAGTTTCTGGGATCATGAGCTGCTTCAGTATTTCACAGTACATGTTGGCATTCATGGTTCCTTCAATGAAGTGTAGCTCCCTACAGTCAGCAGCGCTCATGCAGCCCCAAACCATGACACTCCCACCTCCATGCTTGACTGTAGGAAAGACACACTTGTCTTTGTACTCCTCACCTGGTTGCCGCCACACAATCTTGACACCATCTGAACCATATAAGTTTATCTTGGTCTCATCAGACCACAGGACATGGTCCCAGTAATCCATGTCCTTAGTTTTCCTGTCTTCAGCAAACTGTTTGCGGGCTTTCTTGTGCATCATCTTTAGAAGAGGCTTCCTTCTGGGACGACAGCCATGCAGACCAATTTGATGCAGTGTGCAGCATATGGTCTGAGCACTGACAGTCTGACCCCCCCCCCCCCCCACCCCCCCCCCACCCCTTAAACCTCTGCAGCAGTGCTGGCAGCAGGCATACGCCTATTTTCAAAAGACAACCTCTGGATATAATATTGAGCATGTGCTTTCAACTTCTTTGGTTGAACAAGGTGAGGCCTGTTCTGAGTAAAACCTGTCTTGTTAAAATGCTGTATGGTCTTGGCCACCATGCTGCAGCTCAGTTCCAGGGTGTTGGCAATCTTCTTATAACCCAAGCCATTGTTATGTTGAGCAATAATTTGTTTTTTCAGATCCTCAGAGAATTCTTTGCTATGAGGGGCTATGTTGAACTTCCAATGACCAGTATGAGAGAGTGAGAACACTAACAACAAATTTAACACACCTGCTCTCCAGAGCCATTTTCATTTAGGGGTGTACTCACTTTTGTTGCCAGCGGTTTAGACTTTAATGACTGTATGTTGTGTTATTTTGAGGGCACACCAAATTTACACTGTTATACAAGCTGTACATGGACTACTTTACATTGTATCAAATGTCATATCTTCAGTGTTGTCCCATGAAAAGATTTAATAAAATATTTTCAAAAATGTGAGGGGTGTACTCCCTTTTGTGAGATACTGTACGTGTTGAATACGAGTTTTTTGGAGGTGGTTTTGAGGTATATTTTCCTTGAGGTTTTTCAGACAAATCCAGAATTGGATCCAGCAGGAAGGAGAAGTATAAGTCTTTCTTTTATATTACCAGTTGCCTTTGAATCTACTTCTAGCTTTGGCTGAAAAAACCTGAAGGGAAATCATACTCAAAACCTTCTCAAAAAAACTGTATGTGAACCTACAGCAAAAATAATTGAGGAATTTTTACTCTCAATGTGTAAAATGTAATATATCTAGGAAAGCTGATTATCGCCACAGTGTGACACATAAATGTGGTAAAGCAAATAAAATGAACTGCAGATCCCAATGAGGTTGTAACCTTCACGAAAGACTTCATCTTAGAACATAGTGTATTTCTAAGCTCATAGTCCTGGAAGCTGGTACATATTTACCTCAGCCAAATGTGATTACTGTTTACAACAATGGCTGCTAATATGTCTAGACTGACTACTTAACAATTTCAATGTAAAAAATAAGTAGCTTTCTAGAAAAATGTAAAAAAAAAAATAATTTGGTAAAAAATACTTTTTTCTTTAAAAAAATACATAGTTATTAGAAAACTTGTTAAAAATAAAAAAACTTAACATTTTATTATTCATGAATGCCATAAAAAAGCTATTAAAACAATGAAAGAATTTTTGGCTTTTTTGTCATCTTATCTTCCCAAAAAGCAATAAGTATTAATGAAAAAGTCATATGCAACCCAAAGCTTAGGGATGACCATAACGGTTTATATGAATCGATTTGTTCATCTGAATGAATTTGCACTTGGGGGGGAGCATCCTCACAGCTCTGGGTGCTCCCCCTGACAGCAGGTTAACATGGCCATACATCTCATGTGGCCTTTATAACTTGCACATGCGCTGTTACTGCGAGTATCTTCACATGTTAGAATCATATTCCTACAAGTCCTCATCAACAAATTGGCCTCACAGACAGAGAATTTGTTTAGACACATGAATCCATTTGTAAGAGTTGATTAGCTCATACTGTTATGGCTGTCAGAATGTGGTGACACAAAAACAAATCCTTTTTTTTCTTGTGCAAGTGCAAAAGTAGTAAAACATAAAAATACAAGTATATATTTGGTATCACCATGCTGTGAACATCCCAAAAATAATGGTGGAATCATTGTTTTTTCCATCATGCCCCTCACACACCGAAAAGTAAAATATTAATAAAATGGGTTAAAAAAATTACATATTCCAAGATAATGTCATTAAAAATGTGCCTCCTTCTGCAACAAACAAGCCCTTTTAAAGCTATGTTGATGAAAAAAAAAAATAATATATATATATATATATATATATAATATATATATATATACAGTACAGACCAAAAGTTTGGACACACCTTCTCATTCAAAGAGTTTTCTGTATTTTCATGACTATGAAAATTGTAGAT
>ONZH01002535.1:0-48281 GCA_900303285.1 Rhinella marina
GACCAGCTATTTTGAAGCCCGAAGATTGATGGACTACGCCTTGTGGCATGTACAACACCGCCCCCCTTCCTTTCCCCCATCCCAGCCCTATCCCCCATCCCAGCCCTATCCCCCAGCCCCAACCTATCCCCATCTCAGCCACCTCATCTCCCCTTTCAGCCACCTCATCTCCCCTTTCAGCCACCACATCCCCAACCCAGCCTACCTCCCATTCTCACCTGCCGAGCAATTTTCTACTTCTTTTTCTGTTTCATCTCCCAATTTCTTTCACCCTCTCTCCTTCACTACCCCCTCTTTTGCTCGGCAAACTCCATCTCCTGCCCCATCATATACCCTAAATACCCCTACTGTTGTACCTGCCACAACGCGTAACTTAACGTCCACAATGGCAGAAAGCCAACAGGACAGAGGGGCTACTACTGGCGGTTCTGCCACCCCCCAGACCTCCACTCCCACACGCCCTTTGTACAGGGATTTATAATTGTTTTTAATTTTTCAAATTTATTTATTGTTTTAAAAATCTTATAGTATAAAAGCTGTTTTCAAAAATAAATGTTACATTTTTATAATTTACCATTTTGTTGTGTCTTATTTTATACTAGTAATTTTTTAGGTATGTAGACTCTCTCTACCGGTAATCTGTCACCGGTGGGAGAGCAACCGAAAAAGTGGTCGCTCTTCTACCGTGGAGAGATTATGTAGCAAAACACACGTAGTGTAATTGACCAAAATAATCTGTCACCGGTGGGAGAGCAACCGAAAAAGTGGTCGCTCTTCTACCGTGGAGAGATTATGTAGCAAAACACACATAGTGTAATTGACCAAAATAATCTGTCACCGGTGGGAGAGCAACCGAAAAAGTGTTCGCTCTTCTACCGTGGAGAGATTATGTAGCAAAACACATAGTGTAATTGACCAAAATAATCTGTCACCGGTGGGAGAGCAACCGAAAAAGTGGTCGCTCTTCTACCGTGGAGAGATTATGTAGCAAAAGACAGGTAGTGTAATTGACAAAATAATCTGTCACCGGTGGGAGAGCAACCGAAAAAAGTGGTCGCTCTTCTACCGTGGAGAGATTATGTAGCAAACACACATAGTGTAATTGACCAAAATAATCTGTCACCGGTGGGAGAGCAACCGAAAAAGTGGTCGCTCTTCTACCGTGGAGAGATTATGTAGCAAAACACACATAGTGTAATTGACCAAAATAATCTGTCACCGGTGGGAGAGCAACCGAAAAAGTGGTCGCTCTTCTACCGTGGAGAGATTATGTAGCAAAACACACATAGTGTAATTGACCAAAATAATCTGTCACCGGTGGGAGAGCAACCGAAAAAGTGGTCGCTCTTCTACCGTGGAGAGATTATGTAGCAAAACACACATAGTGTAATTGACCAAAATAATCTGTCACCGGTGGGAGAGCAACCGAAAAAGTGGTCGCTCTTCTACCGTGGAGAGATTATGTAGCAAAAGACAGGTAGTGTAATTGACCAAAATAATCTGTCACCGGTGGGAGAGCAACCGAAAAAGTGGTCGCTCTTCTACCGTGGAGAGATTATGTAGCAAAACACACATAGTGTAATTGACCAAAATAATCTGTCACCGGTGGGAGAGCAACCGAAAAAGTGGTCGCTCTTCTACCGTGGAGAGATTATGTACCAAAAGACAGGTAGTGTAATTGACCAAAATAATCTGTCACTGGTGGGAGAGCAACCGAAAAAGTGGTCGCTCTTCTACCGTGGAGAGATTATGTAGCAAAACACACATAGTGTAATTGACCAAAATAATCTGTCACCGGTGGGAGAGCAACCGAAAAAGTGGTCGCTCTACCGTGGAGAGATTAATTTGGAAGAAACATGAATATTATTGCAATTTTAAAAAATGCAAAAAAAGATAATATAGCAATGAAGATATATTTTATTAAACACTGAAATTAGTAAATGTTTAATTTACACCATTTGGTCCTGCCATTCAACTCTTCCGTCGGGTGACATAAAATATTCAGCAAAAGAGTCTCTCATCCTTGCTACAGCAACTGTTCCCCTTATGCCAAAGTTTTCCAAACTGGCCAAATTGCTGTCTTCATTAATTTGATCCATGTGAAGTGGTTCTTTTTTTAGAACATAGTTGTGTAGAACAATGCATGCCTTTACCACTTCATCGACAGTATCAATTTTTAGATGGATTGGTTTTGTAAATACTCTCCATTTAGATACAAGTATACCGAAAGCGCATTCCACCATCCGGCGTGCCCGAGTGAGCCTGTAATTAAACAGGCGTTTTTGCCTACTCAGTCCACGACTACAGTATGGCTTTAATAAATTAGTGCACATTTGGAAGGCTTCATCCCCAACCAAAACAAATGGCATGGGGGTTGAATCTGAACCAGGCAGAGGTCGAGGAGAAGGAAAATCAAAATCGTTATTGTATACTCTTCGGCCCATATCCGAATTTTAAATATCATTGAGTCGTTGGTACGCCCATAACCTCCGACATCTATGGCAACAAATCTGTACTGGGCATCAGCTATTGCCATTAAGATAATTGAAAAATATTTTTTGTAATTGAAATATTCCGAGCCAGAACCATGCGGCTTGACAATACGAATATGTTTTCCATCCACTGCTCCTAGACAGTTTGGAAACTGGCAAACTTCCCAAAACTTTTCCGAAATCTCAAGCCATTGCTGACGAGTTGGGTGAGGGATAAATTCTGCATGCAATATTTCCCATAAAGCGCAGCATGTATCTTGTATGATGCTGGAAACGGTCGATATTCCAAGACGGAATTGGTAATGTAGTGAAGTCACACTTTCACCAGTTGCAAGATACCTGTAGGAAAAAAAATAAAGTTTATATACTAAATGTTAACTGCAAACACTTGATAACAGTTTCTTTAAAAAAAAAAATAAGAATAATTACCTTAATGTTAGCATTAATCTTTCAGCTGGACAGATGCTTCGCCGAAACCGGGTGTCCTGTCTCGCAATTCGATGACCAACCCTTTGCAGGAGGTCATCAAAGCTGGATATCGTCATCCGTAGATAATTTAAGAACTTTTCCGGATAGTTCCGCAGTTCTGGAAAGAGCACCTCAAAAACGCCCCTTCTCACACGGTCAGAAGTTATGGGATGCACCCAGAAACGACGACGACGACGTTGGGCTCTCAGACGTCTTCTCCAGCGTGACAACAAGATTAAAGCCTGGAATCCAAACTCAATATGGTCTGGCAACATGTTGGCAAGCTATGAGGGGTAAAGTGACCGGTCACTCTTTTATACACACTTTACCATTAGCATAACTTTAAAATTTCTTTTTGTAGACTTTCATTGCTTCTTTTCTTTACTTCTTTTCATTATTTAAATTAAACATTTGCACGTTATATTGATGCTTTTATTTCTACAGGTACACATTTACATCTTTTTTGTCTATAAAACAATCAAATACCGGATCAGTTTTTCCGGACGAAAACGGATAATAACGGATTAAACGGATCCGTTATTTCTACGGATCCGGATTACGGATCCGGTTTATTTATGCTTCCGTTTTTGTCCGTTTTTCCGGATCCGGAAAAACGGAACTTCTTGCCGGAATCAGCAACGCGAGTGTGAAAGTAGCCTTATTATGGTAGCTTCAGGATTTATAGCTAAAGAATGTCAGCTCTGAGATAAGAAACTTTCTAATTAGTAGAACCTTGTTAGTATAGAGCGGAAATATTACCTTTTATGAATAACCAATCAAATCATTAGTTCTGATTTCCACCCCCTCCTTTGTGGTGGGCCAGATTTGTCTATGATTATCTGTAGTGTTATAAGATGTATACGTATGTAAAATAAACCAGAATGAAGGAGAGAATCTGATTCATCTAAGGTGCATGTGTCAATTCTTCATCTTCATTGAATTAGGACCCCAGCAATCATAGAGAAGGGGGTTTGCCCAACAGTCCCTCAAGATACAATATCAATTGGTTCCAGGACAACCATTGTATGTTGAAGCCATTGTAACTTGAGTAATCGTTTCTAAAGCCCCAAAATGTCATCCAAGATAAGACAAAATTAAGATTTAAGAAAAATAAGCAGATAACTAAAACAGATAAAACAAGCCCTTACATATAACAGCTAGGAATAGCTGCTGTCAGGGAGGTCTGGGGTAAGGGAGAATGGAGGACCCTATCTAACCCGCAACCCCTGTCCCTACCTACTAGCCACACCCAAGGCTAAGGTCCAAGGGGGACAACTGGGCGTCAATCCCTGACCTGCTGGGGAAACTGGAATGGCAACACAAGGCTAACACCCCAAAACTAAGTCAGACAGTCCAAGGTCAAACACGAGAGGTAAACTAGTTACAAGCAAATACAGAGAGCAGTTAATACGAGCCGAAGTCAGAAACACTGGAGAGGCAACAAAGTACAGAATCAGATCCGGAGGCGAAATCAGTACATAAATGCAGGGTCGGATGATCAGGTAGCAGACACTGGCGATACACTGGTGCTGGCAGAAAGACCAAGTAGCACTGGCAATGAGAGGCAGTAACACAGGAAGTTTTATACAGACAGGATTCCCACCCCCAGACCCTGATAGGGGTTGGAAGCCTGTCAATCAAGGACCACACCCGAGGAGGACCAGAGCAAACAACAGAGCTGACTTAACCCTGCGAGTGCTCAGAGTACAAGGCAAGTAACCTAGGATGCGAGACAAGTAGCCAGAATGGAGTTCGGAGCGTCTGAATGGTAACAGCGGCAGCACAGCAACCTGCTCATCTGCTGACCCTGACACTAACTAGCAACTAACACGCGCTTGACAAAGGCTCCACTGAGAGAGCTGAAACATTGCGGGGAATAAATCCACCTTCTACACAAGCCTGGAGTGCTGCCTCGTTCTTTGGAATTTGTAGCAACTAACACAGATATTTTACCGGAGAAGTGGCCTGGATTGGTCAGTCGGATGAAGCATTGTATGTTAAATCTGGTTTCAACTTACGATGGGTCAGAAAAGACCATTGTATGTTGAAAATATTGTATTCTGAGGCCATTGTATCTTGAGGGATCACTGTACATAACATATAACATTAATCTACCAATGAGAAAGAAAGAAAAACTTCAAAACTTAAAGTGGTATTTCTATCTCATCCTTTCATGGCTGGGCTGACCATCAATTGTGTAAGCTATGGTTGGAGATACGGAAACATACAAGCTGGCTGCGCTCTCTTGTTTCTGTAAGAAACAATGCACATGACCATATACATTTTGTGGTCCACATTTTTCTAATAGAGCTGCCTATTCTTGTATGCAAAACAGATAAGAACAGAACAGGTTCTATAATTTGTGTAATGTCCATATGAATCCGGACATCCACATTCACCCACAGAAATGAATGTGTCCACGCGTGATTCACAAAAAATGCAGATCAGATGTGGACCTAAACAATGGTTGTGTGAATGAGATCTAACTCCCATAGCAGTGAAAGGGAGCTGCACAAATAGTGTTGCACTGGAAGCTACACTGTTCCTATTAACTTGGGAATTACGGAAACAGCACAGCTAGCTGTGATATGCTGTTGGCGTAGCTCTCATTCACTGCTATGGGAGTTAGCAAAACAGCAGAGTGCAGCAGAATCTGATATACAGTATCATACTGTAACACGACATATTATTGGATTTCAGCCATTTCCTTCACCTCTTTTTAAATCTTTGGGATTTACCCTGTGACTTGGCTTGTCATGTTCTAACCACACTTCTTTCAAAATCGAGTTACTCCACTGTTTGTTTGTTGGGTTGTGAGTCCCAAACACAAAAGGTTCCACTGATAACTGAAAATTTACAATAAATATTTGATGAAAGGGAACCGGACTCCAGGAAATTCACTGTTACAATGCCTTGTATGACTAGCTCAGCTGAATGTAATGATACATAGTAACATAGTAACATAGTAACATAGTTTGTAAGGCCGAAAAAAGACATCTGTCCATCCAGTTCAGCCTGTTTTCACTTATTAATCCTCTGCTTCATAGTGGAGAAAAAATACTTTCAAGCCATATGCAAATGAGCAGTTAAGTGCAATTCATCATCTTTCCCCATCTTGCTCAACACCCTCCATCTCCTCCCCCCAACAGACCTATCTATCACGATCAATGGCTGCATGCTCTCCCCCGTAAACCAATTCCGCTGCCTTGGAGTGACCTTGGATTCTGCCCTCTCCTTCCAACCACACATACAAGCCCTTTCCGCCATCTGCCGCCTCCAACTCCAAACATCTCCCGCATCCACGCTTTCCTCAACTTTGAGTCTGCGAAAATGCTTGTACATGCCCTCATCATCTCCCGCCTAGACTACTGCAACATTCTCCTCTGTGGCCTTCCATCGAGCACTCTCGCACCCTTCCAATCTATCTTCAACTCAACTATCCTCAACTCGCACCCCTCTAATGTATCCTCAACTCGACTAATCCACCGCTCACCCTGTTACTCCTCTGCCTCTCCCCTCTGCCAATCCCTTTACTGGCTCCCCATTGCCCAGCAAATTCAGTTCAAAATACTAACAAATATATACAAGGCCGTCCAAAACCTGTCCCCTCCCTACTTCTCAGAGCTACTTTCCCGATACATCCCCACACGTAATCTGCAATCCTCACAAGATCTCTACCCCAACATATCAGACTCTCACCTACAGTGGAATCCGTCAAAAGAAACCTGAAAACTTACCTCTTCAGCCTACAATATACAGTAACCCTGCTGCCTCTATACCGCTGTGACCAGCTTTACTCTCACCTACTGTGTACTTCTCCCACACCATGTAGATTGTAAGCCCTCGCGGGCAGGACCCTCTCTCCTTCTTTACCAGTTTGTAACTTGTCTTGTTCATGCTTAGTGCAATTTTTTGTATTATGTATGTGCACCGCGTATCCTATGTACAGTGCTATGGAATGAATGGCGCTTTAATAATAATAATAATAATGAGGGTGGGTCCCAGCCACTTTGTGCACCCTTCTGACAGCCCTTCCATCTCCTCTTTGACTGACGGTCAACACAGTGGAAGATCTGTAGCATAATCAGTAGCTGAAAGCAGTTGTGACCTTTGAGCCATTGGCTTCGAAGGGAAAAGTAGCCTCAAAAATGCTTCAAAGATGTAACATGCCAAATTTTATGTATTATATATTCTGTAAAACAGCTGCATGTGCCCTGGGGGTATATTTTCATTGAAATAATTTGTAAGCTTTGTGGTAGTGTTTTAACATGTATTACACAGCGTGAAATTCCCATTTTACACAGGCCAAATATATAGTTGTTTTTTTTTCATGTGTCATAACTAGTGTTGAGCGAGCATGCTCAGCCAAACTCACTGTTCGGCCGAGCATGCCTATGCTCGGGTCCGCTCGGTGTTCAGCCAAACACCGAGTGTACTCAAGCGCAATGCTCGAGTCTCTGTTTTCTATTGCTCTATAGTCTTTTACTGCAATAGAAAACAAGATCAACAGCACAGACATATGAGCAGTGACAGTCCAACATGACAGGTACACCTTGGGGATGTCTAACACCACCTTGTAGGTGCTTCATTGGTGTAAATTTGGGCGCTAAAACAAAAACAAAAAACTTTAATAAAAATACTCACTAAGAGGGTGACTGATTAAGCCCTAAATACAATTGGCTAAGACTTGAACAAACCCCTACCTGACTCTATAGTCCCAATCTGGGTGCATAGATAAATCAATTACAGGCACGGGGTCGTGCCAAAAATATGTCTGGACGCTCTTTTAAACCCTTTTAAACTAGAGGGAAGGGCAGTGGGCTCGTCCTCTAAACCACTGTCCTAGCTCCAGAGTAAACACAAAATTAATAAGTGCCGCAGTCTGTATGGCTAATAACGAATATAGGGTTGGTCAATAGCTCAACTCGTTTCTGGGCAGCGTTACATGCCCTCATCAGGAGCGCCTAACCCACTCATTAATATATAATAGCCCACTAAATACAAACAAGACCGACAGACATATAAAACTCAGAACGCACGCCACCTCTTCTTGTGGTGGTGCCTCCGGCACTAGTAAGTATTTATATTAAAGTTTTTTGTTTTAGCGCCCAAATTTACTGTGACTTTACTTAGTAATCATTGGACGCCTACCTGTTACCTTGTTTGTGTGAGCCTGCTTCATTGGTGTCACAAACTTACCTGTCTGCTCTCCAGCGGCAAGATCTCCAAATGAAGAAACGCATTGCTAAGCCATGCCCCCTGGTGACGCAACAGCATCATTAGCAACAGCATACCTCCCAACCGTTCCAGATTCAGCGGGACAGTCCCAAATTGCAGTGGCTGTCCCGCTGTCCCAGTACAGGGGAGGCATGTCCCGGTTTACTGCAGCTGTCCCTGCGTCCATAGGACGCAGAGACAGTTGCCTGTATGGTGATGAAGCAGGGAGCCGGCATCGGCTCGCTGCTTCATCCATTCTCCCTCCCGTCCCCCCCTGCAGGCTCTCAGATACCTCCCTGCCGCTCTCCACACCTTCGGTCTGGGTGGGGGGCGGGGCCGGCAGCCAGTCAGCCTTGGCTTCACCCCCTCCAGACTAGAGAAGATGATGTCCTGCTGGTGATGCTGCTAGGAAGAAGGTAAGTATATGGTATGTTTGTTTTTTAATTTTCTGTGAGTGGCACAATATGGGCATATTACTGGGGGCATAACATTACTGGGGAGCACAATGTGGGCATATTACTGGGGGAACAACATTACTGGGGGCACAACATAAACTGGGGAGCACAACGTGGGCATATTACTGGGGAGCACAATGTGGGCAAATTACTGGGGGCATAACATTACTGGGGAGCACAATGTGGGCACATTACTGGGGGCACAACATTACTGGGGGCACAATGTGGGCATATTACTTGGGGCACAACATAAACTGGGAAGCACAATGTGGACACATTACTGGGGAGCACAATGTGGGCATATTACTGGGGGCATAACATTACTGGGGAGCACAATGTGGGCATATTACAGGGGGGCACAATGTGGGCATATTATAGGGGGGCACAGCTGGGCATATTACTGGGAACACAGCTGGGCATATTACTGGGGGGCACAGCTGGTCATATTACTGGGGGGCACAACAGGGCATATTACTGGGGGTACATAACTGGGCATATTACTGGGGGCACACAACTGGGCATATTACTGGGGACACATAACAGGGCATATTACTGGGGGCACATAACTGTGCATATTATTGGGGGCACATAACTGGGGAATAATTACTATGTGCAATGTCCGGGGCCTAGTTGCTATGGGGCGACCCTTCCCCTCCAGGGCCCTCTAAGGTGATGTGCCTCTCGTCCCAGTGTAGGAGTGCCAAGGGTAGTTTAGGCCACTTATGTCTTGGGAGCATGTGTCACGGTGTTCCTACCTTGATGGATACTTTGGCAGATGCTTGGCAGATAAAGATTCCTGAATTTCTGCCTTAAGCTGAGCTTTTCTATTAAGTCTGGCTTTCATTTGAAGCTTGTTGTAGGCTGTAGTACTCAGCCTTGAGGGATCAACAGAGCTGAATATGCTCTGCTGTCCTGAACATCTCCTTCCCCTAGCAGGGGGTAGGGTAAACTGACTAAAACTCCCTTTTCCTCCTCACTGCAGGAAGTTGGAAGAAACTACTTCTCTCCAGCAGAGGGGGTTAGAATGGAATAAGGAACGTACCATTCTGGTGAAACTACAAACTAAATCTGCCACAGTATTGCTGACACCTGCTGGTCCACCAGGTACATTACATTACAACAGTTGCATAACACTGAATACAATGCACATTTCTGCTGGTGATGACATTTCTGCATAGGATGACATTTTTAGAGTAGCACACAGATATCTGCTAGATACCAAGAGTGGCAACACACCACTTTGGAGTGTTACATTCCCCCTTACTTAAAGTCAAGCCGTCCTTGGCCTGTGTTTAGGATTAGCTCACAGGGAATCCAATAATTACAATGTGCTGCATGAAATAGATACATACAATTGACATTACATACATATATAGACATTTGCGCTACTATGCTGGTATGTTCCTGCCTTGTGAGTAGGGTGCATGGTGTAACCATACAATAAAGTGCATTTAGGACACATTGTGGTACCTGTAAAGAAATACACAATGGGCAGTATTCTTAAAATGTTGCTGAAATATAAAATATTAGTGTAAACAATCAAGTGGAGTGGGGGAGGAATTTTTTTCCCCTAAAGTGGGGAAAATTGGCTTCTACCTCACAGGGGTTTTTTGCCTTCCTCTGGATCAACTTATAGGAAAACAGGCCGAACTGGATGGACAGATGTCTTTTTTCGGCCTTATAAGCTATGTTATTATGTTACTATGTAAGTGCAAGTACATTATAGGCATAAAATAGTATACCCATGGATACATTCAAGTCCATCTTTTCTTCTTCTTTGGCTTGGAACATAACGTCCAACAACTGTAGTGATAATTTGTAATCCACATAGGTAATAAAATGGGTAATAAAATAGTAGCAAAGGTTCCTTGAAAAACCCTTTCAAAAGTAGCTCCCCAATAACCTGAAAAGGGGGGGGGATAAAATGCACAAACTTGGTGCAACTTGGAGTTAAGTTCTGAAGATGGAGGAAGTCCTGACTCACGTGTCTTTCTGGGTGAGGACAAAACGTGGGCAAACAAAACAGACACACAGGCCAATATGTGCTCACCCTTCCAGGATCAGTCCAAGTGGTGGCTCCCATAAGTCCTTGGCTGTACTTTTATGTAGCAGGCTACTGCAGGCTCCTTCTATTGAAAGACCGGCAAGTCCTCTTCACTGCTGCTCGAGCTGAAGGACATTAGAGGGTGCTCCTGCCTCCGACTGGCAGAGCCCCAGCGACCTCTGGTGGACACTTGCGGGTACATTGCTGGAGAGTGCCTGTAACGAGAGGCCGGCGACGTGCTCCCTCCGTGCAGCGCCGCCGGACCTCTCCGCCCCCCCTAGAGACGAGCAGTAGGGAATTGAAGTGCTGGTCTGGTCAGCCAGCACTTCATCAGTTGATTTTCTTTCAGGTTTTTAGCCATGTGGTGCTGATCACACCACATGGCTACTTTGCATATTGTTTTGGCAGCAATTCTCCGCCTCAGGTCATGTGATGCTGGCCACATCACATGATCCTGGGTGGGCTATTTAAAGATGGCAACTGCCTAGCAAGTTGCCTGTTATTGAAGTTCCTTCCTTGCAGTGCTGTGCGGTTTTCTACTTGTGACCTGCCGTATTACCTGACCTATGGGTGAGTTGCACCCTTTGCCCTTACCGGATAGACCGTGGTCCCATTTGTCTATGGACTTTATCACGGACCTTCCATGTTCAGAGGGTAAAACTGTTATCTTGGTGGTGGTTGATCGTTTTAGCAAGATGTGTCATCTAATCCCATTGTGTAAGCTTCCGTCGGCCAAGGTCCTGACTGCTGTGTTTATTGATCACATTGTCAAATTACATGGGGCCACAGATAATATTGTGTCGGACCGAGGGGTGCAATTCGTGTCTAGGTTTTGGAAGGGCTTCTGTCAGAAGATAGGTACCTCCCTGTCCTTCTCGTCGGCCTTCCATCCCGAGTCTAACGGGCAAACCGAACAGGTTAACCAGTCTGTTGAGCAATTCTTGAGATGTTATGTTGCTGATAATCAACATTTATGGGTCAAATTTTTATCTCTGGCCAAATTCGCTCTGAATAACCATGTTAACTTCTCCTCTGGGGTCTCTCCTTTCTTTTGCAATATGGGTTTTCATCCTCGGTTTGGCTTATTCTCCCCATCGCATTCCACTGTACCAGAGATTAAGGGGGTATTTCAGGAACTGTGCACAGTTTGGGCTCGGGTTCAAACGAACCTGGAAAGAGCCAAAGAGGTTCAGAAAACTAAAGCAGACAGGAGACGTTCCCAAGGGGTTGAATTCAAGGTAGGGGACAAGGTGTGGTTGTCCACTAAAAACCTACATCTGAAGGTATCATCCCATAAATTCGCACCCCGGTTTATAGGACCTTATGAGATTATTAAGGTGATTAATTCTGTGTCCTTTCATGCGGACAGCCTCATTAAAGCTTTCCATTTGCTGCATCCCGTTAAGCCGATTCCTCCTGGTAAGGGTCCGGTGGCCCCTCGTGAAAAGGGGGGTACTGTAACGGGAGGCTTGTGACCTCGACCTTGCTTGTGACCTCGACCTTGCTTTTGCCTCATCCTCGGATCCTGACGTACACTCCTGGTTTGACCTTTGTTTGCCTGACTATTCGACTATTGTGTCTGTTTGTTTCCATGTCCGTTTGTTCTCCCTTCCCTGCACCCTCACGTAGCAGAGTAGGGTTTGCCGTCCAGTTGCTCCCCTTGGACCTTTAGCCTTGGGTGTGGCAATTAGGCAGGGATAGAGGGGGGGTTAAGTCAGGGTGCACTTCACCCCCGTGTTCCTGTCGTGACAGTGCCCTAGCGGTTACACTGGTCACCGCTGTAGCCACCTGCGATCGCACACTGAATGGGCCGGATCCTCCTGCCGGTGACATAGGGGACAGGATCTCTGGCCGTAAGGGTTTGGGCAGAGGCCTACCCCGCGAGACGGCCTGGGTCACTGGTGCCTCCTGCAGCGAATGGTACGTAACCAGGGGGTTAAATATAAATTTGCTGGACATGATCTGACCCACCTGGAACGCTGGCAGCAGGGGAAATCCAGGGATGAGTGGCTCCGGCTCACTGGAAAGCAATCTCGCTCCTTGTGGGCTGGTTCTCCTTTCATTCTCCCGGGGACGGCGATCGATAGCAGCGGCTGCAGGATGATCCTCCCACTCCTCCAGAGGTTCCTCCAGCCTCGGTGGTCTGGCGATTACCTTCACCCCGGTGGCAAAGGGGCCTTGTAGGCTCTTCATGGGGGTGAATTCCACAAAGTCGCCCGCATGGAGGTTGTGACGTGATGGAGGGAGGTATGGCCTCTTCACCCAGCGACGGTTCACGTAAAGCTCCTCAGCTGTCTCCTCGTCGGTGATGAAACCGACCCCGTGCTCCACACTGAACCAGAGCACGGTGCCAATGCGTCTCTCTAAGGTCGGATCACTGGGTCGGGGATGTTCCAGCACTTGAACTACCCACTCTTCGATAGTTCGCTTGTAATCCCAAAGGGTGGTGATGTTCTTAGTTACGGCTGCTGGAACAATCAAGTTCTGCTGGAGCCATGCTGATGAGACGCCATGTTGCTTTCTTTATCCTGCACGCTTGCACACACTGGAGATGGAGGCGGAGGTAAGGGGGTGGAGTCTTCGCTCTCATTATTCTCCACAGTAAGATCCTGGCGGGTTGGACTAGATTTTCCCGCTCTGTAGAGGGGCGTGCCATGGTTTTCCCGCTCTTGAGGGGGCAGTTTCTTTACTTCAGCATGAAGAAGCTGCGCCACTAACGGAAAAATGGCGCTGTTAACTCTTCTGGTGTCAGCGCGCAGCATCTTTGGCCGATCGCAATGCAGCGATTGTGTTAGAGTCATTTTCAGTGAACATTTGTCAAATCTTCTGGCCTTGTAGATAAAAGGCTGCTAGTTTACAGTCCATTTTAGTAATGGTTGAGCTGTGGCCTTAGCAATTTAGGCACTTCAGATTCATCCTGTTCGTGACGCCAAAAAATGCAATGTCCTGGGCCCAGTTGCTACGGGGCTACCCTTCCCCTCCAGGGCCCTCTAAAGTGATGTGCCTCTAGTCCCAGTGTAGGAGTGCCAAGGGTAGTTTAGGCCACTTATGTCTTGGGAGCATATGTCACGGTGTTCCTACCTTGATGGACGGATACAGGCCCCAGGCGGTGGCTCTGGCTGCATTAAAAGTAGGAATAATTGAGGGTCATCTAGTGGAAATGAAGTCCAGACTTTTATGGATGATCCAACGCAGCTTTATTAACTCAATTGCATGAAGATAATTCACTTCAGACTTTAGCTTGATGGCCCAGCAAGTGCAGCTTTATATACTTTGGCAGATGCTTGGCAGATAAAGATTCCTGAATTTCTGCCTTAAAGAGGACCTTTCATGGTTTATAATTACTGTAGATAAATACCTTTTGTTCCCGGGTACCCCCCGCTGATGCTGCCACCCTGCCTAGTTTTTTAAAATAGCGCTCCTACTCCCCGCTGTGCCCCCCTGTCACAGCCAGGGAGAAAACAAACCTCACCTTCTCCCTGGCTGTGACGCTCTCCGCTGTGATTGGATCGCGGCACAGTCAGGGAGAAGGAGACGCCCATTGAGAAACGCCGGCGTCTCCTCCTCTCTGTACCGATGCTCAGTATTTACATACTGAGCGTGAAAACTACAGGGGGGGCACAGCGGGGAGTAGGAGCGCTATTTTAAAAAACTAAGTAGGGTGGCAGCATCAGCTGCCGGGAACAAAAGGTATTTATCTACAGTAATTATAAACCATGAAAGGTCTTCTTTAAGCTGAGCTTTTCTATTAAGTCTGGCTTTCCTTTGAAGCTTGTTGTAGGCTGTAGTACTCAGCCTTGAGGGATCAACAGAGCTGAAGATTCTCTGCTGTCCTGAACATCTCCTTCCCCTAGCAGGGGGTAGGGTAAACTGACTAAAACTGCCTTTTCCTCCTCACTGCAGGAAGTTGGAAGAAACTACTTCTCTCCAACTGAGGGGGTCAGAATGGAATAAGGAACATACCATTCTGGTGAAACTACAAACTAAATCTGCCACAGTATTGCTGACACCTGCTGGTCCACCAGGTACATTACATTACAACAGTTGCATAACACTGAATAAAATGCACATTTCTGCTGGTGATGACATTTCTGCACAGGATGACATTTTTAGAGTAGCACACAGATATCAGCTAGATACCAAGAGTGGTAACACACCACTCTGGGGTGTTACATATGTGGGGCAGTTGCAGTGAGCCGGTACCGCAGGGGGAACACGTGAGCGTCAGGGATATGTCAAAGTGTGGTGTTGCCAATGGTTTACTCACGGTTTCCAGTAGTGTCCTCTGGACCGACGTGCAGTTGCGTGGAGGGTGATCACGACTTCCCTCGGGGCACACTCTGTACGCAGGACTCCACCGGATGGTGAGACGAGGTGCCCTTGGTGGTAATTTTGGCAGTGTCAGTCGGCTGGGTCCTGGTTTGTTGTGACGCCATTGTCTTAAGGTAGACACACCCTTAGTAGTAATGATGAGGAGGAAGCAGCTTGTGTGAAAACAATAACTTTTTACTCTTTGTCTTGCAAATGGTGTCATACAGGTTATAAATAATCCACTTGATATAGAATGAGAATGCTGCAAGAAAAATCCTCCTTAGGCTGGTTACTAGTTGGTGTTGGTAGAGAGAGATAATTTTGGTCTTATGATGAGAGTAATTCATATTATAATCCACTTATGATGATAATCCACTTAAGATGATAATCCATTTAAGATGATAATCCACCTGATCTAGGCCTAGTTTAGGATAGTACACTATAGTTTCAATATTTCTTATATGCAACCCCACAGGGCAGGCATTAATACTTCTGAACCACTGTTTACTGGGTGCCTTAAATATGCAGAAATCAGTCCACTCTTCCTGGAGGGCACAAAGTGGGCATAAATGCAACTGTGTGCACTTACAGTCTTTCAATCGTGTGCTGATGCCGGAAGCTAAATCTTCAACACACAGGTGCCAGCTAAAGTCCATAAAGCATAAATTCAGCTATTACCTAAGCTGGTCTTCCTTCTATCCATTTACAGTTGGGTTCCTAGTGGCTTGGTTTGGTGAGTGCCAAAGGCAACCTGACTTGGCCAGGGTCAGATAAATTGGCAGCCTCAGGGTCAGATAAATTGGCAACAACTGCAGTTTCTCCTCCTGCACTTGACTTAAAGAGGACCTTTCACCACTCCTAACATGCCTGTTTTAATAGCTTCATGCATTCCCCATGTAATAACAAGTCTGGAGCATCTATTCCTATGTCTGTATGTTGTGCCATTCCTTTATTATTTGCACTAGAAGTTATGAATGAATTGCTATTTGCCTTCAGTAAGGGAACAGAGGGGAGGTGACCAGTTGGGGGCGTGTACCTGCACAGTCTGAACATGATAACACTGATTGGATAGAGTCAGTCTGTGCAGGGACACACCCCCAACTGGTCACCTCCCCTCTGTTCCCTTACTGAAGGCATATAGCAATTCATTCATAACTTCTAGTGCAAATAATAAAGAAATGACACAACATACAGACATAAGAATAGATGTTCCAGAATTGTTATTACATGGGGAATGCATGAAGCTATTATAGTAGGCATGTCAGGAAAGGTCCTCTTTAAGATGTTTCTCTCTGTCTGGTCTGAACTGGTCTACTCTCCTTCTACACTGGACTTAATCAGTTACATGGTTATATATATATATATATAATATATATATATATATATATGTATATCTAATATATAAAGCTGAGTGTATGTGTGTGTGTGTGCGTGTGTATATCCGCTAAAGGAATCTGCACCGTTGCAGCTACAATCACGAAATTTGGCACACAGGTACATCAGGTGTCCGGGAAGGTTTTAGAACAGGTCTCAGCTCTCCAGGACATACCGTTCCTGAGGTATTCTCAAAAATTGCATTAGCCTATAGAAGCCTGGTCACATGACCCTTATCAGCTAATAGAAGCTCCCAGGCAGGTAGTCTCCACAGACACACCAGTTTTCTATAACAACCTAGCCAGTTCACTGCTGTAGGTCTGCTTTAAAGGGGCAGAGCGCTGTGGATGACACTGGGGTATTCTGGTTAAATACAACTTTTAGACTTACTCATCATCAATCATTACCTCATATAATGTGAATTTCATATATTTACCGTTCAGTAGTAATAAAAGATGTTTTCTTTCCTCTTTCCTCCGAAATTACTATGGCATCGGCCTATAATTCAGGCGACCTTCAAAACAAGGACTTAAAAGCCCCACCCCCAGGTTCCACTAAGCCACGCCCCCGTCAGGCCACGCCCCTTCCACTCCGCATCTGACCGGGATTGAAAAAATGAAGGTAAAAATCAACTTCTGTCAGCTGCAGGGGTGGGAGGGAGTGTGACTTTCTCCCTGCAGCTCATGCTCAGACAGCACAGTGCTGCTGTCTGAGAGTGAGCTGTTCAAAAGGACATCTGTGTGTCCATCCAGGCCCTGCGCATGACAGAGGACAGGGAGTCTGAAAGCCAGAATGTCCAGCCTTACCCCAATATGAAGCCATGCCACCGGTCCCCATAAAGCCACACCCCTAAACAAGAGACCACGCCCCCCTGTGTCCATCCAGGCCCTGCGCATGACAGAGGACAGGTAGTCTGAAAGCCAGAATGTCCAGCCTTCCCCCAATGTGAAGCCGTGCCACCGGTCCCCATGAAGCCACACCCCTAAACAAGAGGCCACGCCCCCTGTGTCCATCCAGGCCCTGCACATGACAGAGGACAGGTAGTCTGAAAGCCAGAATGTCCAGCCTTCCCCTAACATGAAGCCATGCCACAAAGTCCCCATGAAGCCACACCCCTAAACACGAGGCCACGCCCCCTGGTTCCATGAAGACACGGAGGAGAAGCTGTCTGAGCGTGAGCTACTGAAAGGGTGGACATACCTCTGTCTGTCTACTGCGCCGGACAGTGAACAGGGAGTCTGAAAGCCAGACTGTCCAGCCTAAAACTGGACCTCTGGCCACCCTAGGGGCAGGCTGATGTTAGGGTGGCCAGTTGTCCGGCTTTAGGCTGGACAGTCCAGTTTTCTGGCTCCCTGTCCTCAGTCCAGCACAGTGCCTGGATGGACGTAGGGATGTCCACCCTTTCAGTAGCTCACGCTCAGGCAGCTTCTCCTCCGTGTCTTCATGGAGCCAGGGGGCGTGGCCTCATGTTTAGTGGTGTGTCTTCATGGTAACCAAGGGCACTATTTCACGTTTGGGGGAATGGCCGGTGAGGTCTGGCTTTCTGGGGTGAAGACAGTGGCCACTGTAGCTGCTGTGGAGGTCACAGTTATAAGGGGCGGGCTGCTGTAGAGGTCACTCTCGATATTTTTTTTTATGTCACACACACAAACATTAAATGAAATAGATCAAATATACCCGGGCGAAGCCGGATCATTCAGCTAGTATATATATATATATATATATATATATATATATATATATATACTGTATATATATATGGAAACAGCACCACCTAGTGTTGGAATGGTGTAATGGTGTAGCAAATAATTCCTTGTAGCAAATAATGACAAGATAATAATTACAGTGACATGGCTATTATAAATACACAGTTATAGACAGTTTGCTGTGTCCCTTTCACACTATATGTGGGACACTGCACAGTAAAGGGAATGGGTGGGATTAGGTGTATAGTTATATTTTGGGCTGAGTTAGAGACGTGGCCTAATGCCGAAAACATTTGTCCCTTTTTCTCCCTTTCCAAAGTTGGGAGGTATGCAACAGGATGCAATGCTCTGTTTCTCCCCACAGTGGTCATGTGCTGGAGGAGACTAGCAGAGGGCTGATTGCTCAGCTCTATCAGCTCTGATCTATTCCTGTGTGCTAGTGTTCTGACTAATGAAGTGCCACGTCATGCCCTATCAGGTTCTGATCCTGGGACTTCGTTCTCTATTTAAACCCCTTCCTGGCCTTATACTAGTGCCTGTCTGTCTCATGTTTTGGTACTGTGTTTCATGTCTGGTTCTGACTTCTGCTTGGCTATTTGACTACCCCCTGTCTTTCAGTTTGGTTCTGTATTGTCCGTTCAGTTCTGACCCATTTCCGTACAACTCTGTCTCTGTGTGTGTATGTCTTGCACTTTAGCAGAGTAGGTAACGTTGACCAGTAGCAGACTTGCCACCTAGGGCTTGCACTGCAGGTGTGAAAGTAAATTAATTTTGACCAATTTTTAAGATGTATGAACACAAGTGTTGCTACTGTCAGCTGTGTTATGTCAGCAGTTTTGGACAAGTGGCCATATTTTAAATATAGACCTCTTTAGGTCATTCTCTGTATACAGCTTGGACTCTGCTAATACATCCCATTCTCGTGACACAAATGGTAAAGTGTTGAACAGTAAATTTAGACTGTAAAGGGGTAAACCCAGGCTTTGTTGGTATAAATAAACCATCCTGAGACACAGGAGTCAGAAGACTCTATTGAACACCATTCACGTGTGTGCATTTTGTCTTCTCCTGGCCGGTAACTCTCCTTAAGTTCCAAGAAGGAGATTTCAACCTTAATTTGGGATCTAGGATATTGAAAATATTTGCATTAACACAGGTAAAGTGGGCAGGGTTCCAGTTAGGGCTCACTGTCCGTGTATTCCTGCCTAATGTGGTTACAATAGGCTTGTAATATATTCTCCACAGCATGCATTTTGCTAAGGCCACTGGCAGTGTAGTAATTGGGCATACACAAGTCATATCACTAACAAGAAATAATAGATTAATAGAATAAAAAAGCTTTGCAAGTTGTGACCTTCCACTGTTGATCTGGTCTAGGTTGTAAGTCTCAAAACCAGACCTCGACCCCCTCCTCTTTAGTAGTATATGAGGATTGAAGGAGGAGCAGAATCATGATGAATTGATGATGGTGGTGGCATCAATTGGACACTCACAGCAGAAATGGTGGGACAAACAGAACAGGACACATTGAGGAGGATAGACTTTAAGAGCTAAAGGCCCCATTCAGAGGATAGGATATCAGTGTAAAACTCCCGGAACACCTCTTTAGCAGAAAAGGTGCATGGTGTAGGATGTCATTTTATGCCAAAATTGTGCCACAATTCTGCCATAAATTTCTCTCAACATAAAATTAGGCTTCATTCACATCACCGTTAAGCCTTTCCGTTCTCATGCTCCGTTTAGGAGCAGGAGAACGGAAAGGACGGATTCGGCACATAACTGAGCCGAACGGAGCCTAAGGACCCCATAGACTATAATGGGGTCCGTTAGGTTACCGCTCAGAAGATGATTTTGGAGCGGAGACAAAAGTTGTGCATGCAGGACTTTTGTCTCCGCTTCAAAAATCATCTTCTGAGCGGAAACCTAACGGACCCCATTATAGTCTATGGGGTCCCTTAGGCTCCGTTCGGCTCAGTTATGTGCCGAATCCGTCCTTTCCGTTCTTCTGCTCCTAAACGGAGCATGAGAACGGAAAGGCTTAACGGTGATGTGAACGAGCCCTTAGATAAATGTGTCTAGCCCTGCACCAAATGTATCATTCCGCCTTAGCCACTGTGATAAATATGGTGCAGGTGCCCTTGGTGGTCTGTGTTTAATGAGTCGCGAGGCAGGGTCCCTGTCTGTCGTGACGCCAGCACAGTTTGGTGCAAAGGAAGATGGTAGAAAGGAGTCGAAAGTAGGAAACAATAGAACTTTTACTTTTATAGAATTGCCTTGAGGTAGACAAATCTTCAATCCACAAAGTGCTTTCTCTTTACGATCAAATGACCTTGCTGCAAATTCCTTAACAGACTTGGTAATAAGTATATGGCTTTCTTTAGCAGTGAACTAGACTGGAGTGGATATATAAATACTTGCTTGTTTTGCTTCTCTCACTCTGTAACCTGGCTGCTGGGCCTGGAACTGACTCAAACTGTGGCAACCAATAGGGCGTTCTCCCTAGCGGCAGGCAAACTCGTCTGCTCCATTCTTTGAACAGGTTGCTTTCACACATAAAATTAGTCCAGTCACCTTGGCTTCGGTTTCCTTTCAGTTACTGTGCTGGAAGTGCCCAGGGGGGCACACGTAAAAATCTACATGCTCCTCTTACCTACTCCAATCTCCCCCTAACTTCCTGACACTTAGTCTGTTATATATATATATATATATATATATATATATATATATATATATAAAGAAGTGTTCTAGCACCACCTAGTGGCGTGTAAAATGTATAGCAGCTACCAGCCTGTGAAGGAACTTGCTGCTTAAAAAAGAACTCCCGCAAAAAATTTTATTCTCTGACCTGTTAGAAGGGTGCATGATTTGATCTGCAGTGATTGTCCTTTTCTTATCAGTGACTGTTTCTGTGAGTAAAAACCTCTCTTCTTATTGTAGCTGGGTCATGTGACCAACTCCCTGACCTCCAACTGACCCAGGACAGAAAGCCAGTAACTGCTCTATTCATTCCTATGGGAGCCTCACTTTCAGTCTCATAGGAATACATAGAGAATTAGACTTCTTGTCCACACATAAGTCTATGTGTGAGTTGGTGGGTCTAATTCAGGGATCTCAAACTCGTGGCCCTCCAGCTGTTGCAAAACTACAACTCCCAGCATGCCCCAATAGCTGTAGGCTCTCCTGGCATGATGGAAGTTGTAGTTTTACAACAGCTATAGGGCCACGAGTTTGAGATCTCTGGTCTAATTGCTGGTCCAATGACACAGATAAGAAACTTCAGGATGATATAAGTCAAAAATTCAGACACTGGTAAGAAAATGACATTCACTACAGATTACATCATGTACATTTCTAGCAGGACATGGAATAAAATTTTTGTCGGGAGTTCTTCTTTAAAGGTGCATTCAGTATAATAATGACATGACATTTACAGATAGTTTAAAGTGCCCACTTTTACACAATAAGTGGGACACTGCATGTAGCCTTTCAAATTACTGGTAAGTGGAAAATTGAGAGGCTGTTGTCTAATATCTTAGACCTGGTTACAAGGCTTACCTCCATAACACCTGCTGAGCCCCTGTTCTCCAGAGACTCTGTATGATTTCATTAATCCTATAAGCCGCCTTTGAGTATGCAGAAACCGTAAATCATATTGTTTATAAGACTGAAATAAGAAGTAATCTGGACAGATTTGTATCCCCTGACAGTAAACAAGAAAGGTTCTTATCGAGTGACCAAGCAGACGTCCTGAACTCTAAGAAACTGATACAGAAAGTGTGTTGGAATAATGTCTCTTTCCAGGAATTATTCATGGATGCTGCCAGTCTCTCGATATCAGTACAGAATTGGGGGCAAAAATAGAGCTCCAAGTGCATTTTTTCTCATTTCAGATAAATAGTCTTCACTGAGACACTGGAGCAGATTTATTAATCCTATAAGGCCCCTTTCAGACGAGCTAGTGTCTTGCTGCGGACTTGCAGCGAAGCACCTGACCTGAACTTCCAGCACTGCCGGGGTCACATAGCATTATATTAATTTATGATGCGGGGGGGGCGAGCTTGCCAATGGTGGAGTGAGCAGCGTGTCTCTTCAGCTCCTGAACGTCTCCGGCAAACATACTGAAAACAGGGCATCCCTGACTGGATCTTACCCAAGGTGGGTCGTAGAAAGGGTCCCGCTTCAACTCCTGCACCTGCTGATCGAGATTCCAGAGACATTACCGGCTTCTTTGGCTCGTCTAGCCAACCTAGCGGGCCTACAGAGGGAGAGGAGCCCGCCAATATGAAGGAAGAGACGCATGGCGAGGCCTCACCACTTGATACCTCAACAGGTAAGTCCTCCATCTCTCCAGCATCCCTGCGTGATTTCAGAACCAGCCTTGCTGCACTCCGATTTATAGACCTATGGCGGGTGCTGCATCCAGTTGTCAGGGACTATAGCTACCACTCTCAAGCCCACAATAGTTATGGTAGATTAGACCACCTTTTTATTTCCCAGAAGCTTCTAGACTCTGACCCCCTTTTCTCCATGGATGCCCTGTTATGGTCAGACCATTCGCCTGCATATGGCCTATTATGTCCCAACCTACCTCACCCTCGCTCATTCACATGGAGATTAAACGATAACTTGCTAAATGACTTGGTCTGTCTATCGGAAATACGCACAAGCATCCAAGAATTTGTCAAAAACCACCAGAATGACACTACAGCAGCACCAATCAAATGGGAAGCTCTCAAGTGTGTAATTAGGGGACTTTTCATATCTCATGGTGCTAGGCTTGTTAGTGTTAGGTACCCATCTGCGGAAGCCACCTTGACGCCTGGTAGATGGGCCCGACACACGTTTGATCAAATATGTGCGCAAAGAGCTTCTATTTTTTCAATTTTCATTTCTAGTAGGTATGATACCACTTTAATTTAGAATGATCCCCATTCCTTAGTTCTATTGTTTGCTTGTGAAATGTTGTGCAGCCATATTTTTATTAATTTTCTGTATGCTTGCTTTATGGATATGCACCTGTGAACATGAATTGCTAGTCTACTTTCTTGTAGTATGTATTGAGGGTAACGGCCTCTTTTAGACTGAGCAACGCCCATCTACCTGGGGCTTCAGGGCAGAGTATAAATGTAGCTGGTTCCTACACCGCCCTGAATATTGTAGGCCAGAGGCAGACATATCGCCTGTGCAGCCGGTTCAGCTTCACAGGGGCCCAGCCTGTGAGGGGGCCCTCCAGCTCAGCTGTCTGTGCCTCCACAGGACACATAGACAGCTGATTGTAATGGTGAATCAGAAAGACGCATGCTCCCTGCTTCATCATCACACCATCCAGCAGTAGAAAGGGCCCACCTCACATCTGACTTCAGTCTCAGGACCCGCCATTCACAGCTCTGAGGAGCAGGGCCCAGGCACCACGTCTTAAGCTGTATCTGCGATGGCCCCGCCTCCTTACAGATCAATCCTGCTGTGTGGTGAGTTTTACACCAGCTCAGCCAGGCCTGTGCTGAGCCACTTCACTGTGTCCTTGCTCCGCCTCTGTCTATTGTCGCAGTAGCTCCGCCCCCTGATCGTAGCCCTGCCCACATCTGGTAGTCTCCTAGCATTCCTGGTGCTGAATATGTGAGGCCTGCAGCAACTTAGGAGGTGAGTGAGGACTGAAGGTTTCCTGTGTGCCCACTGTACCAGCCACTGAACCTGATGTTATGTTATTTTTTTTATCCCACCCATCCCCCCTGCCCCCCTCTGCCCCTCCTGTGACTGTCTCTTACCCACACACTGTGAGGCTCCATTCTAATGTATTTTGCAGTCCGCGGATCAGCAAGATATGGATGCCATCCATGTGCGATCCGTATATTTTTCCACACCGCATTTTGTAGAGAAGTATAGGACATGTCACATTTTCCATCTTGTGCAGAATGGACATACGGATGTAGGAAGCACATACAAGTCATTTGCTTTCCATATCTGTATGTCTGTTCTACAGAGGATAAAAAATGTGACGTCCTATACTGTCCGCAATGTGCAGGCCAGAATAGGTCTGCAAAAAAATGCATATGGCACATGGATGTCATCCGTAATTTGCAGATCACGAAATACATATGGTCCATGTAGTGTAAATGGGTTAAAAGTCTTGTCCAGACACTAAAAGGATCATTTATTAAGACCAGGGTTTTAGACACCGGTCTTAATAACCCCTAAACTGGCAGTGGTTCTGCCGAAGTTACGAAAAGACGCCGGCCTGTCCACAACTTTGGCTCATCCAGTGCCAGTCTAAATGCATATTATCCAGACAGAATCCTGACCCATTCATTTCAGTGGGTCTGTGTGAGGGGCACATATCTGTCCATAGCTATTGTAAAGGGGGCACAATGTGGGTATTACTACTGTGTGCTGGCACAAAGTGGATATTACTACTGTGTGCTGGCACAAAGTGGCAAAAATTAAAACCGGGGGCATTAAAGGGGTTATCCAAAAGTATAAAATTCCCCCCATATGCCTGGGCCCCTCACAGTTAGGGCCCACTCAGACAGCCGTGGTATTGCGGTTCCGCAAAAATGCGAATCCGCAATACCATGGATGCTGCCCAGCGTGTGTTCCGCAATTGCGTAACACACGGCCGGGTTCCCCGTTCAAAATGCCCATTCTTGTCTGCTGTTGCGGACAAGAATAGGACATGTTCTACAATTTCTTGCGGAGCCTCGGCTCGGCAAGATCACGAGCCGGCCATAGAAGTCAACGGGCCCACACCTATTCCGCAATTTTGTCCTGGTCCCCGCACCGCCACTGTTGCTTCTCCCCATGAGCAGATGAAAACATCCGGTGTCGGGAAGAGCAGCTAGTGGCAGGCAGGGAAGGGGACGGGCCTCCCTAGCATTGCAGGTGACGCTAAGGAGGCTCGTCCCCTTCCCTGCCTGCCATTGTCTGCTCCCCCTGACACCGGATGTTTTCATCTGCTCACGGGGAGAAGCAGCAGCGGTGGTGCGGGGTAAGTATATTACCTGTGAGGGGACCAGGCATATGGGGGGAATTTTATACTGTCGGATAACCCCTTTAATACACACCACAGTATCTAAAGGGTCTCCACCATCTTTGATGCCCGTGATCCCCACTTTCTCTCCCTGTAGAATTGGGGAGGAGATGACAAATTGGGGTTCCTTCTACTGCCACACATTGTTGTATTAATCTTTACCTATGGCCTATGTTTATGTTTGTATGTGTGGTTTGGGGGGGGGGGGCAGGCACATTCTTTGCACAGGGGCCCTCTGCTGTCTGTGTCCGCCCCTGTTGTAGGCTTAGGTAAGTCCAAGAGAGGCAGTCTGTTAGTGTTAGGTACCCATCTGCGGAAGCCACCTTAACGCCTGTAGATGGGCCCGACACACGTTTGATCAAAAATGTGCGCAAAGAGCTTCTATTTTTTCAATTTTCATTTCTAGTAGGTATAATACCACTTTAATTTAGAATGATCCCCATTCCTTAGTTCTATTGTTTGCATGTGAAATGTTGTGCAGCCATATTTTTTATTAATTTTCTGGGTGCATACATAGGGAGCAGGTGGGCTTTGTCCCGGGGAGGGAGGCCCGTGACAACACTTTAAAAACTATAGGATTAATATCCAAAGCACAATCCACAAAAACACCCTTATGTTTGCTTACAGTGGACGCAGAAAAAGCCTTTGACAGGGTGAGCTGGCAATTCCTGGAACAATCATTGAGGTGTATAGGTCTGGGAGAGAAGATGATTACTAGGATTCTTGCTTTATATTCCTCCCTGTCAGCACAAGTCAGAGTCAATGGCTTACTATCTGACCCCTTTCCTATAAAAAATGGAACCCGTCAAGGGTGCCCTTTCTCCCCATTCCTATACATCCTATACATTGTAATAGAAGCGTTGGCCAATGCCCTGAGAGTAAACTAGTCAATTAGGGGGATCCAAATAGGCAATACCGAACATAAAATGTCTTTGTTTGCAGATGATCTTCTATTATATCTAACCTCACCTAGAAAGGGCCTGCCCTCAGTTCTTCAGGAATTTGCTCTCTTTAATCATCTTGAGGCCCTTTTACACGAGCCGATTATCGTTCAAATAATCGTTCAAACGTTCGGATTTGCACAATTATTGTTGCGTATAAACACGGGTAACGATTTAACGACGAACGAGATTTCGTTCGCTTCTCGTTGATCGCATCTTTTGTCCCGCCAATAAATTAATCGTTCATCGTTCGCAAAATCTTCCAGTTTAAACGAAAATCGTTTAGTCGTTGGCAGATGGTAATGGTAATGCTTATGGCAAGGAGCAAGGAACGATCGTAATAACGATTATAAAACGACCGAAAGTACGAAGATTGTGAACGACTTCTCTTTCAGTGTAAACGGTATTTACATTGCATCGTTCGATCATTCATCTACGATCGCTAATACGATTTATCTTTCCGTGTAAAAGGACCTTTAGTAACTTCAAGGTAACATTCAAAAGTCGGAAATACTAAGCATTACCCTTCCTAATAGGGAAGTAACGCGCTTTAAAGATTCATTCTCCTTCCAGTGGGCTAAACAATCCATTAAGTATCTAGGAGTACATCTATCTGCCAATCCTTCCCACCTATTCAACCTCAACTATAAACCTCTATTAAGATCCATTGAGTCAAGCCTTCAGAGGTGGTCCCCCCTTCAGGTCTCATGGTTTGGTAAAATCAATGCTCTTAAGATGGACATTTTACCTCGGCTTTTATACTTATTTCAGACAATCCCATGCGAGATCCCACATATATTCTTTATTCGCCATAAGAGACTGGCATCTCGATTCATTTGGAGTAGCAATAGAGCTCGAATAAGTTATAGTTTATTGACACGACCAAAAACTTTGGGGGAGTAGGCCTTCCTAATTTTCTTACATACTATAGAGCGATAATTGCAAACTGTGTCCTTGACCTACTTCATAATAAACATACAAAGCTATGAGTGGAAACGGAACATGACCAAGCATCGGCTATTTTCTGGTCAACATTCTCTTCTCCAGTTCAGATGCCTTGTGTTCAACTTTCACCACTCTTGGCTATTTTGGCAAAATCTTGGCATAAATTTGCCTCCAAACTCAAACTGGTCACGATCTCACGTCCACTCACAGTATTAACAGATCATCCATCTTTACCCCCTAGTCTAAAATCGAACTTAACCTACAACTTCTCTGATAGGAAGATAACCAGAGTTATCAATCTTTATAACAAGAATGGCTTGCGCTCCCTTAATGACCTTTCCCATATCCTTCCCAACTCCCCCGGCCGCTGGTTTCTCTATTTCCAACTGCACAACTTTATTAAGTCCCTGGTGCCTGGACTGTAGCTATGTGCACCCCTAACAAATTTTGAGAAATTATGTGTTGCTGACTCGGCACCTGGACACGCAATATCACTTATCTACAGTTTACTGACTGCTGGAGAGATTGGGGACGGGGCCTTTAAAGGGAATCTATCACAAAAACCTGTTCTATATTTTATTTATGCTAAAAAAATCTATTATATATTTGTAAGAAATAATAAATAAATAAATAAAAATTCCAATGTGTGAAATATTATAAATAAATATTAGATTTTACCATATTTACCATCTTTGGTCACCAGGGGGAGCTCTGCTGGCCAAATGAGGCTTTGAGCAACCTGTAAGTAGGCATGCTGCAAAAAAGTGGGTGGTACCAATGACATCACCAATTCACACCTTCAGCGGTGACATCACTGCTTCAGCAAGATAAGATGAGACAATGGCTGTTGCAAAAACACAGATCTCTGCTCCTCAGGCTCCTCCCCCACTGGTCACAAGGCCGATTACATCACTAAGGTCCTACAGCCCCAAGAACCTCCATCTACTCTGTTTCTGAGTCCTGGGCCGCTCACCCCAGCAGTACACTCAGCAAAAATTGTCTGCACTGCTGGGGTGAGCTGCCATAGAATTTAGAACAGGCAGCCTAATGAAGACAAGGACGCTGCTGCAGGAGTGAGCAGCAGGCAGTGGGCTTCCCCCAGCAGCAAGGAGGGAGGACCTGGCTGTGTGTTACTGGTGTCATCACAGGGGCGGGCTCACGTCTTCCATTCATTCTCTATAGGGTCAGCAGCGACTGAGGAAACCTATGTACATGCCTGCCGTAAGTGAGGTGCCATTGTGTTGTTAACCCAGACTGTCACACTTTACTTCCAACATGGCAGCCCCCATGTAAGGCAAGAAAACTGAATAAAAAAAAAACCATTTACACAATTTGAAAAATACATTATGTTAAAACCTGCTTTTGTTATGTTGCAAAACATATCAAAAAATTTTTCTTCGCGATAGTGTCCCTTTAACACTCCACCAATAGCTCCTAACTTCATCACAGCTTGGGAGAAAGCTTACGGTAGAACAGTGGAACAGAGCTCTGTTATTCACTCACACTTCTTCAGTGTCTTGTAGATTACAGGAACTTAACTACAAAATACTTACACAATGGTATAGGACACCGGTAAAGTTCCACCAGTTTTATCCATCAGTACCAGACACTTGTTGGCGTGGCTCACAAGCAGTAGGAAATATGCTACATATCTGGTGGGAGTGCCGGGGAGTGGCTCCTTTATGGAAAGATATCTTCTCTCTATATAATACTCTTTACCGGTGTAACATACCTGCTTCTTCCACAATAGCCTTATTATCAGTCTTCCAGGATAGAATTCAACATGTAAAGAAAGGAGCACTTAGGCTCTTCATACTAGCCATGAGACAAATTATCCCCCGTAAGTGGAGATCACCTGAGACTCTCCAGAGGATAACCTGGACATCAGCATTTGACATCCTTGTACATATAGAAGAACTTAGGGCCACTGATCAAGACAGAATTTCTCTCTTCTTGCAGACCTTGGAACCTTGGTACCAATTTCGTAATTCAACACAGTTTTCAGACTGGTTACACAACGGTGTGGTTTCCTCACAATCCCCTCAGTAGACTTTCACCCCTGTTGCCTGTCTTTCTTTAGCACTCCTTCCTTATGTACCTGTCTTATCCCCCTTGTGTGTCCTTGTCAGTAAATGTTTTGTCTAAATAGTGCTTATATATGCTTTATTTACTGCTCCATAATATACCCATGATATTACCAAACCTTGGTTAGTCCTTCTCAGGCATTATGCCATCATGGGAAATGTTGTTGTAGACTTTTATGTATGACAATCATAACACTGTACCATGTCACTGAAAACTGATTTGTGTTCTTTTTCTGCTGTTGACTTTATTGTATTGTCAATTTATTTCTATACTTTGTATAATTGTCCTTGAAATATTAATAAAAAGAGATTGAACCATATTAATTTATGATGCTATATAACCTTTACAGTTCTGGAATTTATGAGATGACACTGACATAATGCTGTCATTGATATCTAATCCATTCCAGAACAGTAAGGATTACACAGCCTCATAAATCAATATAATGCTATGTGACCCAGGCAGTGCTGGAAGTTCAGGCCGGGTGCCTCGCTGTAAGTCTGCAGCAAGACACTCGTTCGTCTGAAAGGGACCTAAATGATATAAACTTAAAGGGTTATCCCATCTCAGACAATAGGGGCATATCGCTAGGATATGCCTCCATTGTCTGATAGGTGTGGGTCCCACCTCTGGGACCTGCACCTATATCAAGAACGGAGCGGGGAAATGAACGGAGAGCGCACTGCGCCTGCGCAGCCGGCCTCCATTCATTTCTATGGGGCCGCCGAAAATAGCCGAGCACTGGCTCGGCTATTTCCATTGGCTACAAAGAAATGAATGGGAGCGGTGGCCGCGCATGCGCAGTGCACTTCCATTCATTTCTATAGGAGCAGCCGGGAACTGAGCCTGGTGGTGGCTCCAGGCAAAACTCTCCCTGCTCCATTCTCAATATAGGTGCGTTGTGGGACTCGCACCTATCAGACAATGGGGGCATATCCTAGTGATATGCCCCCATTGTCTATGAAGCCAATACCCCTTTAAAGGGCATCTGTCCCCAGATTTGTACCTATGAAACTGGCTGACCTGTTACATGTGCACTTGGCAGCTGAAGGCATCTGTGTTGGACCCAAGTTCATATGTGCCAGCATTGCTGAGAAAAATGAAGGGGCACATTTATAAAGACATTTTAGACGCTTGTCTTAATAAGCCCTATAGCTGGAGGTGGATTGCCGAAGCGCCGGCCTCTACATAACTTTGGCGCATCCAGCACCGATTCTAAATTAGACCATTTTCAACGCCTAAATCAGGCATAGAAATTGATGAATGAGAGTGAGCTGCTGGTCTGTCCCAATCCCCACCAATGCCACGCCCTCTTTTTTAAACCTGGCGTGAGCGGGGAAGATGTTGCAGCTTCTGCACCATGGTGTACAGCAGAATCTGCACCAGATATACGTATATCTGGTCATCAATGACCCCCAATGTTATTATGAAAATGAGCTTCTAGGAGCTACAGGGGTGTTGCCGTTACTCGTAGAGGCTCTGCTTTCTTTGCAAAATGCAACAAAACTTTGGTGCACTTTATAGCAACATCTAGGTGCACAAAACCACTAAATCCACATCACCTCTGTTTCCTTCTCCCATGCTAGTCCTGATGGCTTATACAATTACAGCGTACCTGCCTGCTACTCCCTTTCTGTATCTAGGTCATGTAAAGAATAATCACAGGTGATTACAGCTATTGAGTAAGAGACGCTTTCCTTTTAGATAACACTAATGATACTGTCATTTAGCTCCAAAGTGACTCCTAGCTAACAGTATGTTGTTACTGTGCTACTGTGGGTCCATGAGAGGCTACTTTCTGCAACAGAGTGCCCCATGTATCTACCAGTCACTTATTATGAATATTGCTCTGCACCTCCATGGATTCTTGTGGCTGCAATGCCACTATCTTTCACGAACATCCATATGCCCATGACTGCAAATATTTGGCATGTATAATACTCTGCTCAACATAGGACTCTGGCTAAGACAGACCGAATCTGTGGTAGAAAGGGGTATCACCTCTTCAACCCCTTAATGTACTATTTCATCACAGTAGCAGGGTTGTTCCTGCTCTGTGCTGTAATAGTATGTCATGGTGATGGCATGAGCCCAACCAGACCACACACTCTTAAACAGGCCCTTCAGTAGGCCACAGAGCAGAAAATCTCTGGTTCAGTGGTTACACCAACCATGGGCTGGCACATGTACGGCCTTCACTGACTCTCTCAGTCTCTCTACCAGCCTCAAAATGAGTAACCAATGCAGCCAGGCGGTCGGGAAAGCAAATCGTATGCTTGGCTGCATAGCTAGAGGTATAACAAGCAGAAAGAGGGAGATTGTGATCCCTCTGTATAGAGCTCTAGTGAGACCACATCTGGAATACTGTGTTCAATTCTGGAGACCTCACCTGCAAAAGGATATTGCTAAAATAGAACGGGTCCAAAGAAGAGCTACAAAAATGGTGGAAGGTCTAAAGCATAGAACTTATCAAGAAAGACTCCAAGTTCTTAATATGTATAGTATGGAGGAAAGAAGAGAAAGGGGGGACATGATTGAAACCTTTAAATATGTTAAAGGACTGAATAAAGTTCAGGAGGGAAGGGTTATTAATAGGAAACTAAACACAAGAACAAGGGGGCACAATCTGAGGTTAGTTGGGGGGAAAATCAAGAAAAACATTAGAAAATATTATTTCACTGAAAGAGTAGTAGAAGCTTGGAACAAACTTCCAGCAGAGGTGGTTGATAAATCCACAGTAACTGAATTTAAACATGCCTGGGATAAACATGTATCTAAGATAACAATAAAGGAATAATAAAAGGGCAGACTAGATGGACCAGGTGGTCTTTTTCTGCCGTCAATCTTCTATGCTTCTATACACTGCTGGACATCAGAAATATTTGCAGTACTTTGGTGTTGGGTTCTGCTTTTGCCAGGACTGAAGCTCAACATCTCCTTCTCCTGCACAGCCAGGAAAGTATGCTTCCTGATGTTCCATTATACTGTCCGGGTCTGGCGTCTTTGTGTACAACGCTTAGTTACACCAAGCAATGCAGTAAACAATACAATGTGGCAATGATCAAAACTTGACATCTCTCCCAGAACATCCAGGAGGCTCCTGAAAAAAAAAGGGGAGAAAGACTTCCGGAAGACCTAACAAATATTTCTCGCAGCTTATGAAGGGCTGCTTTCTCTTGAAAATCAGTCCTCCATGTGCTCTAACTGTATGTGACACTGGAATACTGCATGATTAGATGCAATCCTTATTTGTGGGGGCCTGGTGCAGCATGAAAAGTGGTGTGATGTGTCATAAATAGGGCAGGGTCTACCCACAAATGGGGCAGAGACTCAAAAAGAAGATAATTTCACTCTATACATCAGTGGCTTTGGAAGTGTCACAGGGAATAATTAAAGGGGTTTTCAGGTATTTTAATACAGATGACCTAAGGAATGCAATACAAGTGAAAATTCCATGTGAACATTTCCTAAAAGGACATAGAGTTTGAGGATACAAATGTATTATGCACATATAACTATGAAAAAAGGAGGATAGATAGATAGATAGATAGATAGATAGATAGATAGATAGATAGATAGATAGATCTAGGTGGTTGAGTTATCAAACTGGTGTAAAGTACAGCTGGCTTAGTTGCCCATAGCAACCAATCAGATTCCACCTTTCATTTTCCAAAGGAGCTTTACAAAATGAAAGGTGGAATCTGATTGGTTGCTATGGACAACTAAGCCAGTTCTACTTTACACCAGTTTGACAAATGATTGCTTAATATCTAGTTAGGCATCTTGCACTCAGTTTAGACAGCCTGCACATATATTTTTTTTGTATAGATGTATGTATACTTATGTAATATATGTATACAATTGTCTATATTAATTTTGGGGTCTGTTCTGGTAGTTTGTATTTATTTGAGGGTCTCATCTAGGGTGTGTTTTAAGTAGAGCCTGTCCAGCCATGTAAAATGTATGTCTGAAACTCATTAGAATGTGATAATCTGATTCCCCCACCCTCTCCTTCCACTGCTTTGTGTTTCCTTCTGCACTTCCAATCCCTCTCGATTTGGGCATGTGACTGCTGTTACCATTGATTAGCCCAAAAATACAAGAAGAGTTTGCTGTAAAGGATAAGACACAAGTACTTATCATTATTATTATTATTATTTTTATTATTAATGCTCAGGCTTTCTCTTGGTTCCAGCAATCTTTGGCATAAACTGAGTACTCTGCTTTCTCTCTCTCTGCTGTGCTAAACTCGGCTTTATTCTGGCAGCTGGACTTTAGGACTGTTCTAGTACCTCTGGAGTGGGGAGCCTTTGGCTGTTGACCCCCTTGTCACACTCTGTAGGTAAATCTATAAGGAGTTATGGTGCTCTATCAGCTACTTCCCTCTGGAGGGACTCCTGCTGTAGGAGGGGGGCTTCCCCTCGCTGCTACATCTTGGCAAGTCTGCATCAGACATTGCCTTGGCTTAGACTGACCAGACACTTCCTGCTGCCCCTCACTTGGTAGGAAATGGGACTAGCCCACTTCTGCCCAAAGGTGGGAGGATGGAATGGTAAATTTCATTCTATCTAAAGATTTCCCTGCCATATATCTGCTGCAATCTGCTGGTGAACCAGGCACATTACATGTACAAAACTGTTTCATAGCAACATTATCAATGCACAGTGACAAAGGACCTGGAATCCATACTCAGATGAAATTGTAGTTAGCAATTAAAGACAGTATCAGGGTATATAAATGGTAAGACCACTCTGGGGTATTACACAGTCATTGCTCCCAAAGCCGAATTTGAGTTTCTGCGCTTGTGTCACTACTTGGAGTAGTGGAGCAGGGACCAGATTGTCAGGGCCATCCTAAATGTACAGCCCTGTCAATCAACAAGCCAGTAGGTGCTTCTTCACCTGTGGGGACAGCCTCTACAGGTGAAAATCTCTTGATGAGCTAATGAGACAAATCGATTTGTTGAACGGATTCGCTCATCTTTAGTGTGAACAGTAGAATATAACATTACATTTATTTACATAACTTCTTGTTAACTGTAAAATCAGATATGAAATGTCAAGTTAACCATTAATAACTAATGATGCAATAACCTTGGTGCAATAATTTTTCATTTATTGTTTGCTTACAGTTTCACACTAGTCAATGATCTCATCATGTTTCTTAGAATGTATTATAGGTAACAAATATTGATTTTACAGTTTCACAAAGGATTATACATTTTCTTCAGGGTGACTACAGGAAGGCACTTGCCTAATAATCCTCACAGTGGCAACCAAAGTTCCCACTGAGATAGCAAGGTAAATTAGATTAAACAATGTAACCATAAATTGATGTTCTTCCTGCATTGGCCACATAGTCTACAAATGTTTATAAACTTATATAAACTTATGTTTATAATTAAAGTTGAGCGAAGCAAAGCAATCAAAGCGGAATTCGGTCGAAAGTTTAAGAAAAGTTAGATTCGCAATGAATCCAAAATTTCCTCGCTCTTCGTTGTAACTAATCAGTTTTTCCTAAAATGGCGGCTACAGGTGTTACAAAGTGAAAACAAGAAGCCCAGGAAAGCAAGATCACCCATAATGCCGTGCAGCCAGCCAATCTGCAGATAGCCATCTCCTGTGATGTCACAAACCTATAAAACCCTCATACTGTGCAGTCTCCGCCATTGTCCTGTGAGCTGAACATAACCAGGGATGTGGCAAGCGCTTACACACTCCAGACAGTGTTGCTGAAAATAATAAATAGAAGAATATTGGAGAGGGAGAGTGCAGGGAGATCATAAGGAAAGTGCAGGGAGAGTGGAGGGAGACTTATGCTGCCTCAGTTTTTCTTATTTATGCCTACATTTACTTATTCCTACATCAGCCATAAAATAAGATATATAATTCAATACCAATAAGATGGAAGCCTTTATTATTCCACTGCCAGCGTGCCAACCAATACCAACCAGTCTGCATCCCTTGGGGTGGGGCAGGTCTTAATGATGACCATCCTCATCATTTGCTGGCTTTACTTCTTCCAAATCATCCTTCTTGGTGACCATGTCCTAAAAATATCAGCAAGATGCAGAGAGAGGAGGAGCTGGGTGTTCCTGATGACATATTCTCATCGTTATTCGATGATGTGGAAAAGGAGGAAAAGCAGATGGCAGATAAAGGGCTCCCACCTGTAGGGCAGAAGAGCGCTGGGGTTGGAGAAGCGGGTATGTGAGAGCTGATAAATATTCAATGTTCATGCAGAAGATTACTGCAAAGAACAGCAATAATATGTATATTATCCCCCCCCCCCCCAGCAACAGCTCCCGCTTAAAGGTGCATTAAAGGTGTTCCATGGCCATTAACAATGAAGAAGGACTATACAGTGCAGTTTTCATTATAACATGAAAGGCAGCTGCAGGCTGCTCCATGTGGCCATACCCTAAGGCAGAGTGGCCTGGGTATACCTGATTTATAGCAATTTATGACAAATTCATAATCACAAATCTAATTTCTTGGCTAACTTCCTCGAAGTTGCTTAGCATATGACATGATAGGATTTGCAGTTATCATCAGCTTTGAGCAACCCATAGAATAAATTAATATGTAGTCCTCCTCATCAGCCCTAAATTTTAGCAAACTCACCATCTAGAGATGGTAAGAGGGGCAGAGTGACTTAATTGGAAATCCAGTATATTAATACAGTCTATAGCTAGAATTAAAATGTTTGTCATGCCCAGAAATGACAGCTGATCACTGAAGACTTCTGAAGCTTGACCCCAGGGGCAGACTGTGACAGAAGACAGGGCAAGACAAGTAGGCAGGACCAACACAAGCAGACAGGGAGAACACAAGTAGGCATGGCCAGCAACACCATTGTGCAGTACAAAATACTTACCGAGCAGAACCAAATATCACATCACCATTTTTCCTGTTCATAACCAGATATATTTTCATTTCTTTTAGTACATGCGGGTTTGGAAGCTATAACAGCAATAACTGTCTATATTTAAGTAATACATGGGGATTTACTTTTATAGCATTCTTATTTTTTATTTCTTTATACCTGGGAAAATGCAATACATGGGGATTTACTTTTATAGCATTCTTATTTTTTATTTCTTTATACCTGGGAAAATGCAAAAATGCAAAAAAAAAGAAAAAGTATCTGTTTTTTACATCTTTTCTATTTTTTTTTTACTAAAATGCTTTTATACAATGTATCGTATTTCATTCTGGTCATTTGCTTACAATCACTGGGGGGGGGCTAAAAGCCGCATTTTCGACTAGTAGTAGTGGCATTCTGTGTTTTTTACTTTGCTTTTTTTTGTATTTTATACATTATGCCACTCATAACATCACCCTGTAACTGGGCTACCCTATTAGCAATACAGCCTTTGAAACTCATTGCAAAACTTTGGGGGTTGTCTCACGTCAGCAAAAGGAATTTATCATCTAGAGAAAGTTAATACAAGCCACTTGCTAATGTATTGTGATTGTCCATATTTTCTCCTTTGCTGGCTGGATTCATTTTTCCATCACATTATACAGAAAGAATTGTTTTCCGGTTTTCCAATAACAGACATGATAATTTAAATGGTGCCCTTAAAAAATACAACTTATTCCACAAAAAATAAGCCCTCATATGGCTACATGAATTAAAAACGTTATAGCTATTGGAAAGCAGGGAGGAAAAAACGAAAATGCAAAACCAAAAAAGAGCTAAGTACTTAAGGGTTTAATTTCATTTTTTTTTTCATCGCCATATTCTGACCTCCATAACTTTTTAATATTTACTTCATTTTTTGCAGGATGATCTGTAGCTTTTATTGATACCATTTAGGGTGTGTATGACTTTTTGATCACCTTTCATTACATTTTTGTGGAGAAGTGACCAAAAATGGCAAATCAGCTATTCAGATTTTTTTTCCCGTTACATCATTTGCCAAACGGGATAAATACTTTTAGATTTTAATAGTTAAGGCATTTTGAGATGCAGCAATACATACTAATGATCTTTTTTATTGTTTATTTTTATTGTTAATATGGGGGAATGAGGGTGATTTTATATATATATATATATATATATATATATATATATATATATATATTATTATTTTTATTTTTTTTTATGTGTTTAAAAAAGTTTTTTAACTTTTTTACACTTATTTTTAGCACCCCTAAGTGACTTTAACATGTGATCATATGATTGCTTCTCTCATAGACTGCAGTTTTTTTCCTTGGCAGTCTATGAGAGAACCAATACAGTCATCCAGGACTTAATATAAACTTTACTATGGCAGGCCTCGAAGACTTTATCAGGCCCAAAGTTGCCATAGAAACCTAAGGTCTACAGCGATCTTGTCGCGGAGGAGCTGTTCAGTCTCTGGGAGCGAAACACTCCTGGTAATTGACCACACAGATGCCGTGGTCACAACTGACCACGGCAACTGAGCGGTTAAAAGTCTGTGATCGGCGTTGTTACCGATATCAGACTCTACCACTGAGTGTCTGCTATTGTAAAAAATCAGGCACTCGCCAGATGCCATTTTTAAAGACCCAACATTCGTCATATATGTATTGCAGATGTTGGTAAGGGTTTACATGTTGCAGTGTACAATGGACTAGCATTGTAGACACAGAACACACCTAATATATAATGAATTTCTTTCTGAATATAGATCACAGATTAGTAGCTAGAAATGGCTAGCTGTCAGCATCTTTTCAGTTAGCCATTAAAATGAGATGACTTGTTTTTTTTCTTTTCCATTAACGCATTACAAATGTATTTATCCGCTAACAGAAGGACGTGTAGCACCTTGTAGAGGAACCTGTTTTTCTGGGATATTATTTTCATCTTTATCACATTATATTTTTCATATTAGAGTCACATTCTGTGTGCACAGCATGACCTTATGTAAAGAGCAATAAGTCTTATAGTTTACAAAGTCACTAACTGATAAGGTGACTGATCATATCGAAACTTCATTCATCATTCATACTCAAAAGAGATATATGCATGGTGATTTATGATCTCATTAGAGGATCTTCTGATTACCATGAGTCTGGCTTCTCACCGAGGGGGGCTACAAACAATTCTGCTATAGACACCCAGAGGGACAGTTTTACACAGAAGATGAAAAGAGATACTTATACGGCTTTCAAACACAATTTTACCACTTCGAATGCAGGATATAAAGAGCGCAGAAACATACTGTATCAGTACAGGCACACTTTATGTAATCACCTATTCTTGAAGGATATCTTTCCTTATAAGCAGGGGCGTAACTACCATAATGACAGACCATGTGACAGCTATGGGGCTCAGGGCAAGAGGGGGCCCAGTCTTAGTTGGGATTATCTCCTCTTCTACTGGAGTTGAAAACTTGGTCAGGACTCTACCCTCTAAAGGAACAACTTTTAGCAAATGAAGCAGTGGAAAAATGTCCCAAGGGTAATTGAAAAGGCTTTAGAAAGAAACCCCTCTGTCCTGTGTGGGGGGCCTGGTTTGATCCTTGCTATGGGGCCCTTACTTCTCTATGTACTCCACTGCTTATAAGCCATATCTGACACTCTACCTGAACCCGGAAGTGACGGCGCGTGCACACAAGGATGGAAGCGCTTGCAGTGTTCGGCACTGCAAGCGCTATTGCGCACGCGCCGGCGTGATCGGACTGCGCAGGTGCGGGATTTCAGTGCTAGGCCAAACGGTCTAGCGCTGTCAGTCACTTTACAGAGGGGCGTGGACTTCGGCATGGGGGAGAGCCTCGGGCCCGGGGGCGGTAAAGAAGCAGTGCTCAGGAGGAAAGAGCCCGCCCCCCGGTGCTCCGAAGGCTCATTAGCATAATATTTTAACTTCGTTTTTCAGCACAACCGCTGCGCTATACTGTGCAATAAAGGTATGTGAGAAATGTACAAGTTAAGGGGTTTTAACCTATGTATTAAAATACATAGCTTAAAACCTGGTGACAGAGCCTCTTTAAATGCAATTACAAAAGTATTCAGATCCAGATGCTGGTTTGAAAACTAGAATATTTTTCGTGGGACAACCCCTTTAAGGTCCCTTTATACTGGACGATTAAGCAGGTGATTGTTGGGAAGGAAGAGTTCCTTCCCGGCAATTGCCTGCTCTTCAGTGAAGGAGACTGCTATATTTACGTGTAGCGATCTCCTCCACAGTATGGGAAGGAGTAATGTCATCGCTCATCCCCATACAGATTCATTGTTTGCCATCAGCAGGGTGCTGTTTAGATGGCACAATCTGCTATTAGCAAACAATGATTTAGGTCCCTGCACAATCATATTACCAGAAGAACGAGCATTTCGCTTGTTGATAGGGTAATCGTGGCAGCTTTACACCACCAGATAATCGCTAATGAGCATTCCTGTGAATGCTCATAAGTGATTACCTGGCGGATGTAAAGGGGCCTATAATAAAACCTGCCATAAAGGTATGATTACCCACTTTGTCCCAACCTCCACCTATCTCTATTTTGCAAGGTCAAACTACTAATAAAACTTCTTCCACATTTTCCTCCCTCCTGGAGGAAATGAAGTCATATCTCTGTAAGTGATGAAAAAAAATGTATTAGGCATACCACAAACATCTGTTACTAAGGATCAGGCATGTTGAGGACATAGTGTCCTTGTGTTACTCCCTGGGGAGCTGTCCATGGATGTGGCAAAAAAGGGCATCAAAAATACACGTTTTTCTGGTGCATTTGTTTGTACAGCTGCAACGTGACAGCACCGTAAAGAGCAGCTTCTGAAGTTGTTGAATGGTGGCGAATAAATGGCACGTGTACACAGTTCAAATGCAGTTACTCAAAACCTCAAAAACAAAATCTACTTATTTAGCTTTCTCTCTTTTTTGGGGTGTGTAGGGTTTGTTTTGATATTTTTTGTCCAACTTGGGCAGTTAGTGCACAGATTTGGTGAACAGCACTGGTTACAAGGTAGCCAATAATTTCAAGCTAGAGCTGAATATGGATTGTGTTGCACTGACCTCTACTGGCCACAATTAATAATTGCCACCTAAGCTATGATTATTGTAATGCCACAGGTCCTTGCAGATATTCAGGGAAAGATAAATTTCACCTACAGCACTTTCTTTGCTATAGGCCGCCTTTCCCATGAGTGGTGCAAGCAGCGGTTTTGTGTCCGTTGTGGGAAGCTGAACAAGCCGGATATGGCACTAAAAACCATGTGAGTCAATGGTACCGGATCCGGTTTTTGCAGACACGAAAAAAAACGTATCCAGTGCCCATTGACTTACAATGGTTTTAGTGTCGGATCCAGTTTCTTCATTTTCAATATAATATAACTGGATTCATTCTGAATGGATGCAGCCAGTTGAATTATTTGAATGGATGCATTTTGCTGTGATTTTGAGATTCCCTGTCGGATCTCAAAACTGGACAGTATAAACGCATATGTGAAAGTGGCCTGCAGACAGTGAGCACTGAATCATCAAATAAGGGTTCAGGCAGAGGGTCAGAAACTGATCATCATAGACAGCAACAGAGAGCAAGCCACAAGAGAAGTGAAGGCTGACCAGGGCACATATTGTAAAACAGAGGAAATGCTGTAGGATCAAGGGGCACCAGAATTTGGTTAACCCCAGCCATTTAATTTTTTTTTCTCCCCAGGTTCCAAGACTGTAACTTTTTACATTTTTCATTTACATAGTCAAATGATGGCATGTTTTTTGCAGGGCAAGTTGTATTTTTGAAAGGCACCATTTAATTTACCATAGACTGCACTGGAAAATGGGGGGAAAAGTTGCTTGTGGGGTGCATTTGAAACAAAATCACAACTCTGCCATGTTTTATTTGGTGGGTCAGTACCATTATGGTGATAACAAATTTATATAGTATGGGCACTGCATCCTCCATACATAAAGGTCAGATTGGCGAGTACAGCAGAACCTGTAAAGCAGCACAGTAATGCAATTAGGCAAACCTACAACATCTAAGTATATAACATGGCAGACATATGCCTTGTGCCCTGGGTTGGTCAGCATGACCCAATAATGCTATATATTCAGAATCTGTATTGTTGGTATCAAGCCATTATTGCTGTTTTGCTTCTATTTTCTATTTTTATGAAATTTAGAGATGATAAATACTATTAAAAAAAAAAAAGTCATCGGATCCACCAATATCCACAATGCTGTATAGTGAAAGCTGCCAATGAATGCTCAGCTGCCTTCTCATCCATTATGAGGATGAGCACTCATTATTCCACCAGTTTCCCTGAATGCCTGGATTTTATTATTTTGGTTTTATTTTACTTTTACGCAATTTGTTCGTCCCAGGCATGAAAACTTGATGTATAGTGTCAGAGAACTTAGACTCAATAGAGGCCCAAGCATTACCCACCACCAGAAGCTAAGCCACTCCAATGTGTGCAAAGCATAGACAAGCCTACATTTAAGCTGCTCTAACCTTCATATTTCATGTACATCACTGAATGTTAAGATGTTATTTCTGAAGACTACAGAATATGTGAAGCTGTCTAACACTGCGCTAAAGAGGTGAAACTTGGGTTCACTAAATCAAAAGACAGATGTGTAGAGAACTAAGGGTAAAGGCTTCATGTATATATACAATGCATTTGGAAAGTATTTGGACCCTATCACTTTCCTCACATTTTATGTTGCAGCCTTAGCAAAAGTAAAAAAAAATCAAGTTGTCATCCATCAATCTGCACTTATTACCCCATAATGAGAAAGTCAAAATAGAATTGTAGGTTCAGGCCCCCTAGGGAGAAAAATGAAAATAAGGCAACTTAAATTTAAAAAAATAAAAATTATTTTTATATATATATATATATATATATATATATATTTGTAGCCACCTTGTCGCAGGTAGATGGGTCCTACATATTTTTGATCAATAATATGTGCGACGAGCTTCTACTTTTTCTTACAGTAAGTATAGCAACAATGCAGTTTCCTTTTTTCCCATAAATTCACCATTTATTCATGTATTTGTACATTAGGCAGTGTGCTGTAACTTGTAGTTCTATGTATGTATTGTATTTTGGCCAAGGTAGCGTGCACCTACAACCTTATCTATATGCATTATAGAGGTGCTGGTTTAATTTTCCCCCTTTTTTTGGTGTATATATCGTTGAGGAGTTCCCTGTAAACCATGCATTAATAAGTAGCATTACACAGCTCGATCTTACTTTACCTATATTGTAGGCTGATAGCCCAGGAGAAGCATGTGTTAGAGTAGGGCCCGTCTGTTTGAAGCCACCTTGTCGCGGGTAGATGGGCCCAACATATTTTTGTTCAATAATATGTGCAAAGAGCTTCTACTTTTCTTACAGTAAGTATAACAACAATGCAGTTTTCTTTTTTCCCATGAATTCACTGTTTACTTATGTCTGTGTGCATTAAACAGTGTGCTGTTATTGTAGATCTATATACAGTGCCTTGCGAAAGTATTCGGCCCCCTGGAACTTTTCAACCTTTTGCCACATTTCAGGCTTCAAACAAAAAGATATAACATTTTACATTTTTGGTGAAGAATCAACAACAAGTGGGTCACAATTGTGAAGTGGAACGAAATTTATTGGATCATTTAAACTTTTTTAGTAATAATAAAACTGAAAAGTGGGGCGTGCAAAATTATTCGGCCCATTTACTTTCAGCTCAGAAAACTCACTCCAGAAGTTCATTGAGGATCTCTGAATGATCCAATGTTGTCCTAAATGACTGATGAAGATAAATAGAATCCACCTGTGTGTAATCAAGTCTCCGTATAAATGCACCTGCTCTGTGATAGTCTCAGGGTTCTGCATCATGAAGACCAAGGAACACACCAGGCAGATCCGTGATACTGTTGTGGAGAAGTTTAAAGCTGGATTTGGATACCAAAAGATTTCCCAAGCTTTAAACATCCCAAGGAGCACTGTGCAAGCGATCATATTGAAATGGAAGGAGTATCAGACCACTGCAAATCTACCAAGACCCGGCCGTCCCTCTAAACTTTCATCTCAAACAAGGAGAAGACTGATCAGAGATGCAGCCAAGAGGCCCATGATCACTCTGGATGAACTGCAGAGATCTACTGCTGAGGTGGGAGAGTCTGTCCATAGGACAACAATCAGTCGAACACTTCACAAATCTGGCTTTTATGGAAGAGTGGCAAGAAGAAAGCCATTTCTCAAAGATATCCATAAAAAGTATCGTTTACAGTTTGCCACAAGCCACCTGGAAGACACACCAAACATGTGGAAGAAGGTGCTCTGGTCAGATGAAACCAAAATCCAACTTTTTGGAAACAATGCAAAACAATATGTTTGGCGTAAAAGCAACATAGCTCATCACCCTGAACACACCATCCCCACTGTCAAACATGGTGGTGGCAGCATCATGATTTGGGCCTGCTTTTCATCAGCAGGGACAGGGAAGATGGTTAAAATTGATGGGAAGATGGATGGAGCCAAATACAGGACCATTCTGGATGAAAACCTGTTGGAATCTGCAAAAGACCTGAGACTAGGACGGAGATTTATCTTCCAACAAGACAATGATCCCAAACATAAAGCAAAATCTACAATGGAATGGTTCAAAAATAAACGTATCCAGGTCTTAGAATGGCCAAGTCAAAGTCCAGCCCTGAATCCAATTGAGAATATGTGGAAAGAGCTGAAAACTGCTGTTCACAAACGCTCTCCATCCAAAATCAAAGAGCTCGAGCTGTTTTGCAAGGAAGAATGGGCACAAATTTCAGTCTCTAGATGTGCAAAACTGATAGAGACATACCCCAAGCGACTTGCAGCTGTAATCGCAGCAAAAGGTGGCGCAACAAAGTATTAATGCAAGGGGGCCAAATAATTTTGCACGCCCACTTTTCAGTTTTATTATTACAAAAAAAGTTTAAATGATCCAATAAATTTCGTTCCACTTCACAATTGCGACCCATTTCTTGTTGATTCTTCACCAAAAACGTAAAATGTTATATCTTTTTGTTTAAAGCCTGAAATGTGGCAAAATGTTGAAAGGCACTGTATATATCTAAGACTCCCTGTCTTCTGTCCGGCGCAGGACCTGGATGGACACAGGGATGTCCTTTTGAACAGCTCACTCTCAGACACAGCACAGACAAAGTCACCCTCCCTCCCACCCCTGCAGCTGACAGAATGTGATTTTTTTACCTTCATTTTTTCAATCCCCGTCGGCTACAGAGTGGGAGGGGGAGTGGTCTGACCGGGGTGGGGGGGGGTCGCTTAGCAGGACCACTTTTAAGTCCTTCTTTTCAGGGTGGCTTGAATTACAGGTCGATGCCATGGGAATTTTTTGGGAAACACAGTGGGTAGCAGTGGAAAAAACATCTTTTATTACTACTGAATGGTAAATATGTGAAATTTACATTATATTAGGTTATGATTGATGATGAATTAATCTAAAACATAAGGTATATTTATGGTAACCGGAATACCCCTTTAACAGTGTCATCCACAGCGCTCTGCCCCTTTAAAGCAGACCAACAACAGTGAAGAAAAATGACTGGGTTGTTATGGAAACCTGGTGTGAAGCTGTGTTTTTGTGTGTGTGTTGAGACAGCCTGCAACCTTCTATTGGTTGCTAAGTGTCATGTGACCAGGTTTCTATTGGCTAATGCATTTTTTGGGAATATCTTAGGAACGGTACGTCTCGGAGAGCCGAGACCAATCTAAAACCTTCCCGGACACCTGATGTACCTGTGTGCCAAATTTCGTGATTGTAGCTGCGGCGATGTGGATTCCTTTAGCTTTATATATTAGATGTAAGGCAGCTTTTGAACTGTCTTACATTTAGACCATTTTCTACGCCAACAGGCGTAGAAAATGATTAATGAGATTACCTGCTTCCTTTCCCACACCGGGCCCACAATTTTAGACCTGGAATAAGCGGGAAAAGTTTTACATAGCGGCACAACTAATCGTTGCGCCGTCATCTGCGCCTCAAATACGAATAATTTAGGCGCATTTCAGAATAGTAAATGATCCCAACAGTTTGTATAGGGGATGTTGTTGTAAACCTATATAATTCCCAAAATTTGCATATAAAAGTTAGTCGGCACATGTTTTCTTTAGTCGCACATGTTGTTAATTTTAGTTGCAAATTTCAAATTTTGTGCAGTTTTTGCATATAATCACTGTTTGCTGCAAAGTTGCATGAAGGTGATTGTGTATATGACCTACTACGTTGTATTTTTATACACTTTGTTGTGAGCTGTCAGAAAATGCAAATATTGGTAACAAAGCAGCTGGTTGCCATATACAGTATATATTTGCATATTTGTTGATAATGGTTGATTATTCCATGTCCTAAAGTTTCAGTGCTTGTACAAGTGTAAGCTGTTCTTCACCTCCATGACATGGAGTACATTTACTATTCACCTGGGCAGTTATTCATGTATAGATTATCTACTTGCTTTAACTCCCTTGTTTGCCATAGTTGAGGATGTAAGGATACACCCCACTCTTGTCTCCTATAGCCTTAGATTTGAATCTACTCCCAGTTGTCTTGAATAAAATTTGGAGATTCTTCTCCTTCCACTTGTCTTGAAAGACCTATTTGAAAACCCACTGGGGTAGTTATATGACGACAATATTGATCATGTGCAAAATGTTCCTCTGCTTTGGGCGTCTTCCAAGGTGGTTATGTGACAACTTATCAGCAATGTTGCTCATCGCAAAGAAACGCTAAACAAACACAACTGATTTCCAAGCACTTCATGGTGACCTTTTAACCGCCCAGAAAACACACTTAGATAATCCATCAAAGGAAAACAAACGTTGATATAAGGATGCACACTCCTTAAGGCTACTTTCACACTAGCGTTTTCTAATTCCGGTATTGAGTTCCGTCATAGGGGCTCAATACCGGAATAAAACGCTTTAGTTTTGTCCCCATTGATTGTCAATGGGGACAAAACTGAACTGAAGACAACGGAATGCTCCTAAAAGCATTCCGTTCCATCTTCAGACCGGAGAGCAAACCACAGCATGCTGCAGTTTGCTCTCCGGTCCAGGCATCCGTACCAAGACGGATCCGTCATGACCCCCAATGAAAGTCAATGGGGATAGATCCGTTTGGTGTGACACAATGGTGAACGGATCCGTCCTCCATTGACTTTCAATGGAGTTCATGACGGATCCGTCACCCGCTCACATACATACATACATACAAACACATAACACATACACATAAACATACACAGACATATACACATACAAATACACATACATACTTACATGCTCCCGGCAGGTCTCCACAGCGCAGGAGGAGCAGGACGGCGCACACATAGGACGATTCCACCCGGCGCCCATCAGAGGGCGCCGTGGGGAATAGTCCTATGTGCGCGCCGTCCTGCTCCTCCTGCGCTGTGGAGACCTGCCGGGAGCATGTAAGTATGTATGTGTATTTGTATGTGTATAGGTCTGTGTGTGTACAGTACAGACCAAAAGTTTGGACACACCTTCTCATTCAAAGAGTTTTCTGTATTTTCATGACTATGAAAATTGTAGATTCACACTGAAGGCATCAAAACTATGAATTAACACATGTGGAATTATATACTTAACAAAAAAGTGTGAAACAACTGAAAATATGTCTTATATTCTAGGTTCTTCAAAGTAGCCACCTTTTGCTTTGATTACTGCTTTGCACACTCTTGGCATTCTCTTGATGAGCTTCAAGAGGTAGTCATCTGAAATGGTATTCCAACAGTCTTGAAGGAGTTCCCAGAGATGCTTAGCACTTGTTGGGTCCAGCTCATCCCAAACCATCTCGATTGGGTTCAGGTCTGGTGATGTCACGCTCGGGTGTGGGGGGAAAAGCCACACCGAGCGTATGAGGGATGGGAACAGACAAAACCAGGGAACTGGTCACCTCCTGCAGGGGACCCTAAGACTAGGCCCTAACTGGCTACCAGTATGAACTAACCCGGGTGGTAGGAAAGCTCATACACAGGAACCTAATCTGAATAAACCCTAGAACACCCTGCAGTCTAATGACACAAGAGAGTAACCCGTTCCTCCAAGCGTACGGAGGAACAGGAGACTCAAACAGGAATAACCAAAGGAAGGGAAAACACTTAACTTTAAGTAGAACTCAGCAACAGGATCTCAGCCGAGATCCACACCACTCTCAACCAGGTAAGTAGCAGATATAAACCGCAAGGGATACTGGGAGAGGAAGAGGTAAGTAGGAGACAGCTAATTGCCCAGAGGCAACAGCTGAGGGAAAGGGGTGTGGTGAACAGCACCCAAACCACAGGGAATAGCCTGTCAAACCTGTCACTTAGAAAGCCGCGCAGAACGTCTGATTCCAGACGCAAGACCACTCGTGACATTACCCCCCCTTTTACGGGTGACCTCCGGGCACCCAGGACCAACTTTATCAGGGTGACACCTGTGAAAGGCTTTTACCAAACGACTGGCATTCACGTCAGATGCCGGTACCCCATGACCTCTCCTCAGGGCCATAACCCTTCCAATGAACCAGATATTGAAGGGTCCCACGAAGAACTCGAGAATCAATGATCTTGACAATCTGAAATTCCAAATTAACCATCCACCAAGACAGGCGCGGGTGGCAAGGGAGATGGCTCCAGAGGTTCAACATACCTCTTTCAACAAACATCTGTGAAACACATTATGGATTTTCAGGGCCTGAGGAAGTTCAAGACGAAATGCTACAGGATTAATAATGGCCATGATTTTATATGGGCCAATAAATCTTGGACCCAACTTCCATGAAGGAACTTTCAACTTAATGTTCCTAGTAGACAGCCACACAGAATCACCCACATTTAGGTCCGGACCATTCATGCGTCTCCTGTCAGCCACACGTTTGTACTTGTTACCCATATTTATCAAGTTACTTTGAATTTTTCGCCATATGGAAGACAATGATGACGAAAAACGTTCTTCCTCAGGAATACCAGAAGTATCAGAACCACAAAATGTGCCAAACTGCGGGTGAAAGCCATATGCACCAAAAAATGGTGACTTACCAGTGGAGTCCTGTCTGCGATTATTTATGGCAAACTCAGCCAGAGACAAAAACGAGGACCACTCCTCCTGGTTCTCAGAGACAAAGCATCTCAAATAAGTCTCCAGATTCTGATTGGTACGCTCAGTCTGTCCATTCGTCTGGGGATGAAAGGCAGAGGAGAAAGACAGTTGTACCCCGAGCCGAGTACAGAACGCCCTCCAGAATCTGGACACAAACTGAGTCC